>OX638302.1:0-394513 GCA_951812265.1 Taphrorychus bicolor | reverse complement strand
AAGGATCATCGTTTACTGTAGCAAGAACAACAAGTTTTGCCACATTTTCATCCTCTGGAGCCGCACCAGCTTGAAGTCGTCGCTTCCGCTCACAGGAACATATCGGCTTAATACTCCCAGTTTCCTCAAAACGAGCAACCGCCGCCTGAAGTGAACTGCATGCTGGTATTGGTTGTTCAGGAAACAATGCAACAATGTTGTCTCGAATTTGAGCAAAGGAATTACCAGCCCAGTATTGTTTTAAAACAAGTTTCCTCTCCTCAAAATTCATAACTAATGAAACATTTAAATAAGAAATAATAAAAATAAAATTTTACACTGTATCAACGAAATGGTTCCTAATTTCCTTACTTTTAATATCAATAAATACAATGTTTCTGTATACATTACATTTTTATTTCGGGGAAATCGTGTGTGAAAAAGTGGATGCAACAAGTACCAAAATAAGTATATTTCCATAATCAATCTATACATAAATTTCTTAACAGAAGAAATTAACAAGTGGACATGAAAAAGAAATGTAACATAAATTTAGGTAATAACACAGATAACAACAATTATTCCTATAAAAACACTATCACCTTTATTAAGATTCAATTCAATTCAATTCAAATTTATTCATGTTTACAATCACCAAAACAGCAATGTACATACCTCAAAAATAGAATAGTCTACAAATTAAATTTAAATAAATTCAGTCCAGATGTCATTATTTACTTAATACTAAAAGCTTACAGTTAACATCCTAAAATAGACTATACAGAGAGAAGAAACAAAAATTAATAATTTTGATTAAAATACTTAAAATACTCTTCATCACAATAAAAAACATTTACCATTAAAATTTGCTTAATTTCCTTTCGGAAACTATCCACTGTCAAGGCTTTAATTTTTATGGGCAGTTGAAATATTTTACCGCCCAGTAGCCAGGACCACTCTGACACCTTCTCAAACGACAATATGAGGTTATTAAATTTTTTCGGCCTCTAGTAAGGTAAGCATGCATGTCCTCGTGAGCAGAAAACAGATACATGTTATTTTTCACAAACAGCAAATTCTCCAGTATAAAGATGGAGGGCAGGGTTAGTATGCCTAGCTCTCTGAAGTGCGCTCTGCAGTCATCCCTGTAGCCCAGGCCAGCCAACAATCTGACCGCTCTTCTCTGAAGCCCGAACAAACGCTTAGCCCTCGAGGCGTGGCCCCAAACAACTACAGCATAAGAGAGCCATGCATGAGAAGATGCAAAGTAAGCCGATCTAAGTACCGTACGAGATATCCTATCTGAAAGCTGACGTAGCAGGTACAAACTTGTATTGAGTCTTGAAGCCAAGTTATCAGTGTGTAAATCCCATTTGGCGCTCTCATCCACAAGAACCCCAAGAAATTTAACCTGGGATACGTGGTCATTTACGGTTCCAATCTCCCTCAATGCAAACACCATCCTCTGTGCCTTGCATTCAGCAGCAATCGATTGGAAAGAAACCAATTTTTGGCCAGTTTTTCAAGTTGTTTGTGGCCAGTTTGGCAAGATTTGTTGTCACTGAAAAGAGTTTTTTTCACAGGCACTATAGTCTCCAGATACATAGATAAAACATGAAAGAAACTGGTCTTAGCAGATCAAACATCCATCGCTATCTGCTTACTGGTCTTGCTTGTTTCCTATAAACATTTGTTCCACCAATGAATGTTAAATTGGATTAATGGGTCCCTCAAATCAACAAAATGAATGAGTTTGGACTCTCTAAAATCCACATACAGTGCAGGACAACCGAGACCAACGTCGAGAAGTTGTCAATGTGTGGATTGGCATTTTGGGGCACACTGTATTTGGTTTTCCAATGAGATTTTGTCTGTCATAGAAGAGTCCAGCACTTAGCAAGGATTTTTTACATGCAGGATGGGGCCTCGAGTCACACAGCACTGCAAAATAGACACTTTTGAAGTAAAACATTTGGAGATAGATGAATTCACCTCAATAACAACAACGAACCCCCTTAATTGGTGACAAGAGACAAATTGTCATGTCATCGTGGTTGTCGTATTGCTAAACTAAAATGAATTAGACAACCAGCCATACACAAATTGGAATGATTTTCCTTTTACTAATTATGATAATTATAAACGTAACTTTTACTTACCTATAATTTAAGAACATTATCGTCAGGTTTTCAGTTAATTTTCTCTGCATAATCACGTTAATTACTACATGATAGTCCTTCAAAATAAATAAGAAAGGAAAATCAGCTCTGAGTCTGACATAACAAATTATAATGTTGGCGACACTGCACATGCATGGTGGGGGTGACGCGCCAAATTCAAATTTTTGCACTTTTCGAGGCGTTTTTCCAAAAAATAGCCAAAACTGTGGTATTGAAAAAATTACAGGATGATAACTGACTATAAACTCTACAACTTTACTCTTAAAAGTTTTTCAATCAAATCAACTGTACATGCGCAAAAAAATAAAAACCGATTTCCCATGTTAATCTCCTATGTCCAGGGTTCTGCTGGACACCCGGTATGAGAAATTTAATCAGTCAAATCTTGGAACCTAAAAACGACAAAATCGAACAGTTAGTACCAGTCGAATGGGCTTCGTTAAAGCTATTTTGTCAGTCATATACGAAAAACTGATTGTTTGGGCGTGGCACATTTATGAAGCAATATTTGTAATAAAAGTGAATACCCTGATGATGGCCTATAGTAGGCGTAAAGTCGAAACGTCGGATATATTTGGTTTCAGCGCCCTTTAGCAACAGTCACTAAGTTGTAGCAAAAAAGTGTCATTTTATTAAAAAAGTTTCCAAAATAGAACCTTGGGTACCCGCGGCAAGTTTCTGGACATCAGAGACCGCTAGCCCGTCCTATAAAATGGCCACATACCAAATTTCAGCTTTCTAGCTCGAACCGTTCCCGAGATATCGGCTTAAAACCAAAACTTTTCAGGCGGCCATTTTGGATTTTTAAAAATCTCATTTTTAGCGAATTTTACATAAGGGAAACCTACCGTTCGATTTTCAAGTCGATATCACCATCGGTTCATAAAACAGCTATAGCCTAGCTACAGTCAGCTACATATAGCTATGTGAGCTATATTACCATTCATGGTACCTCCATGGGCACCCAGCATTCAAACTTGAACCATGTATCATTAACAGTTCTCTAAATATCAAAGGTACTCAGCTACTGTAGCTATGATAGCTACGGCAACTATATTACAATTTATAATACCCCCGTAGGTACCTACCATCCAAATTTGAACCATGTACCATCAATGGTACCCTAAATATAACCTTTTCTATATCCCTCCCATTTAAAAAGCATTGCACAATGTATTTCGTATGGGAAATACACGTGCAAAAGCCTGAAAACTTATATGCAAAATTTCGTTAATGGTACCCATAGGTTTGGTACCATGAATAAGGTTTCCACCCATGGCAACTTGCAGTCCATTCCCTAATGAACCATGGTACCAAATTTCAGCTCTCTAACTTTATTCGTTTCAGAGATATTCCCATTTTTAAATTACCCTGTCTACGGCGGCCATTTTTTTTTCGCCTCCATCTTTTATTTATGACGCAATCAATATTGTCCCATTCAAAAAGCATTGCACAATGTATTTCTTATGGGAAAACGGAAGAAATGGCCAAAAAAAAATATAACTACGCCCATCTCTACTCTACGAAAAATCGAAAAAATACATTTTTGCCCGAATTTGTAACCGCCACTGTCTGGGCGAAAACCGCGTGACGTCATCAGCCAAAAATGAATCCCGACATGAAATTTTCAAGTCGACCAGTCTTTGTGAAAACGACCTCGAGGACCCCGGGCATTTTGCCAATAATCTTCCTAGAAATGTTCAAATTTTCCCCGGCCAGACAGTTTTCCACGCTTTTCGGCCGATTTTCCTTAGTCTGAGGCTTTAAAGTTAATGTTTACATTTCGAAAATCTCAGCTGTCAGTTGCAGAAGGGCGCGGCCGCCGAATGCTTCCGATTACTAGTTAGTGGCTGGCGAATCGGAACCATTCGGGATTTTCGGCCAAAATTTGAAAAATTTTGCATCGTTTGTTTCGAAATTCAATTAAGACCATTTCGCGACGTCCCAGCTAAAAGTGGTTCCTAAGTCCCAAAAAGAAAACATTCCAAGGTATCCCCTGGGATAGAAAACCATCGCATTAGATGCACGGTCTGGGCAGAAATATACCTCAAAGTGGCAATTTGAAATTTTAAGTTTAAAAATTCGTCAAAATTTCAAATTCAAAGCTAGGCGCTTGAGTTTTGGCCAGGTCTAGGGCCCATGTGTGTGCTACCTCTCTGAATTATTTCTGATTTTTTACTGCAAAAATGTGGAATCTACAGGGTGAAATGTGAGAAAAGTACACCAAAATTGGCAAAAATTGCAGCACAGAAAAACTTTTGTAGCTCACTCGGTATAAGAGCTAAACCAAAACTAATAACTGATTTTTTTTTCTCTCCACGTCTTCTAGTTGCCTATATACCACCGAAGCTGGACCGCTCCATAGTTTTCGTAATAATCGCAAAAATCGCAAAAAACTACCTTACTATTTTAGACACTTTTCCTTAATTGTCTTTGGGCATTTTTTTGACCACTCTGTATTAAAGTGACACCTTTGGAGGGATAGGATTAAAAGTAGCCAAGGATGTGCCCTTTCGCCTGGTACCATCCTTATTGGGCCAGTCGTCTAACTAAAGGGGTCCAGAAGGCCGAAAATTTGACCATTGCAAAACATTTTTAGAAAAACCGCCCCAACTTTGCGATTTCTTGTAGATTTTCCTATTTGACTTATCGGAATTAGACGTCAAAATTGTTCATCTACACATATGTGGAAATCTACCAGTGGGGAGTCCTATACCCCACATGGCCCCGGAGTTGTGGCAAAGACGCCATAAATTTGGGTACCTAAAAAACCGCATTTTTGACTTTGGTACGCCACTGGTCGCCCCCCCCCCCCCCCCCGCACTTACCGCCAAACCGACCACATATTTGAAAAGCCCGTTCCTTTCTGTAACATCTGCGCAATACTACGCAAAATCCCGTCAAATGAGCAGTTTCAAAGTTATAAGCGTCGAAATGGAAAAACGTGACCGTCGCTTTATATCCTCACTGGCGTTCGGATAAAACACTCGGCTTTATATATCCTCACGTGCGTTCGGATATAATAAACATGTAACGTTTGCCAATATGACCAATCAAATTGCGGAAACGAATCGTGAGTTCTTATAATTCTCTAACCTTAACACAAAGAGTAGAACTGAACTAACCTGAGCTAACCTAAAATAAACGTAAAAAGTGTAACCGAACTAACCTAAACTGGAAAACTAGACTAAGCTCAACTGATCAGACCTAACTTAAACTAACCGAAGTTCTAAAACTTTCGATGTACATGCTAAAATCCAAAAATTCCATGTTACAACATTTTTTGGGACCCTCTATACTATCTAAAACGTAAATATATGCCCTATTTATCATCTAACTACAAGAATCTACGAATAAAATCGATTACTATTGATTTATAGGGAAAGAGTCGATATTTCTGTGTTAAGCATATGCGGCTCTCAAACCGGCCCAAAAACCAAAATTTTGAGATCAAAATTGAGAATTTCAGCCTTCAACAGCTTATATCGCGTTTTAATGAAGATTTATCCGTTTATATACGAGGAGCCTAAAAAGTAGAATAATTTTAGTGTTTTTTAACAATTTGTGGATAAAATGGCGAAGGAATTAATTCGCAATAAATTCTCATATCTGACAATACCAAACTCCTTTAAACAGACAACTGCATAATTAAAATTGATTTAATTGGTAAATTTTAATAACGCTTTCATCGCCTATATCTAACATTTTATTCTGCCTTGCCTACGTACTAAATAATCATAAGCAGTGTGTATTTTACATACAAAGGAT
The DNA here is from genome assembly GCA_951812265.1 of Taphrorychus bicolor. Lineage (NCBI taxonomy): Eukaryota > Metazoa > Arthropoda > Insecta > Coleoptera > Curculionidae > Taphrorychus > Taphrorychus bicolor. The sequence goes on along the minus strand of OX638302.1, from coordinate 388,586 downwards.
GGATTATTAAGTACGTAGGCTAAGCAGAATAAGATGTTAGATATAGGCGATGAAAGCTTTATTAAAACTTACCAATGAAAGCAATTTTATAATTATGCAAGGAGTCTGGTGTTGATATATATGAGTATTTATTGCGAAATCATTCCTTCGCCATTTTATCCACAAATTGTTAAAAAACACTAAAATTATTCTACTTTTTTGGCTCCTCGTATAGCTTTTGGGATAAATCCGCACTAAAACGCGATATAAGCTGTTGAAGGCTGAAATTCACGATTTTTATCTAAAACTTTAGGTTTTTGAGCCAGTCTCATATGCTTAATATAGAAATATCGACTTTTCCCATATAAATCAGTAGTAATCGATTTTATTCGTAGGTTCTAGTAGTCGTATGATAAATAGGGCATATATTTACGTTTTAGATAGTATAGAGTGTCCCAAAAAAGTGTTGTAACCTAGAATTTTAGGATTTTTTCATGTAAATTGATATCTGTTAATTTATTGCGTAAGCTCCAGTAGTTTTATGATAAATAGAGCATTGATTTCTGTTTTAAATAGTATACGGTGTCCCAAATAATGCTGCAACATTTAACTTTGGTTTTTTTTTTTGTTTAACAATATTTTTTTGTAGGTTTTATTCCCTTATTATAAATAGTGCCTTTGATTTCTAATTTAAATACTATAGGGTGACCCAAAAATTGACAAATATTACATTTTTAGGGACATCTAAAGCTAGAAAACTTAAATTTCAATTGTAGATTCTGTTCACAATCACAAACAATATGTCATAAATGGCAACTTTGATATGGGTACTCATGGTACCATTTTATATCTTTTTATAAATTTTAGCACGTTTTTTACCTGTTTACCTATTACTTAAGTTTCGACATTTCAGTTACTTTTAGGTATCTTCAGGTTCTTTGTTAATAATTTTACGGCAGTTTGGGCTACATCTGAGGAACGTTCGGATATTTCTTAACGCGCGCGTGGTCTTACCCTACAAAACGTCAAAAGTACTTTGCCCACAGCGTTCGGATTTCCTAAATTATGGGGGCCTCGCGCGCGTGATCAAACGCAAAAAAAAAAAAATGTCGCGTTTCAAGTAAAAAGCACACCATAAACAAACCAACTCAAGATTTTTGCTGACCAACTTGTTTAAATATACGGCGAACGTCAATCCCTCACAGTAAATCGAAAATGAAGCTCCTCAGTTGGCTTTGAAAATATCGCAGTTGGTCGACGAGATTTTACTGCACATGTTTACTGCGCACCACGTGCTAGTTGAAAGATGAGTGACGTTTTGAATCTGACATCTACAAATTGTTTGGTTATGCCAAATGTGACATGTTTATTGGCGGGAACGAAAGTCGACAAAAATAAATAAATAGCCAAATTTTCCATTGCCCTGATTCGAAGGCTAGTTGCAAGATGTTTTAGATGTTTAGTCTTTGGAACAAAGAAAGCGTAAAAAAAATTACTCACTTCACCTCAATTTATATAGTTACAGAAGTTATTTCTTGATTCCGGCACGATTGACGACAACGAGTTTTGTTTTATTGCAGGGAGCAATATTTCATGTGTTCAAAGGACTATATAAAGCCATTAAAACTTAAAAGGAAGATAGGTATCTACATAATAACTAAGTAAGGGCTACATTGAAGGCTACAATTGAAGGAACAACAGATTCTGTTTTAGAGAACTATTCCACTTTCAGTTTCCACAAAGAGAAGTAAAAAGCTGTAGGGTTGTTGTAAAGATCCCACTGAGAATTTAAGTGTCTTTCATGGAATTACATACCTAGTTATAGGTACTACATCTTTATTTTGTTTTCAAAGGATGTGGAATATTTAATAGGATAAGCCATGTGGAATTAAACACACAAAGATTAGTTAAAGCAAATAAAGTATAAGTACTTACTGAAAGAAACTTCTGGTAGTTGTGGCCTGGTAGGTGTGGTAAAATAATATGGAACTCCTATAGGAGCTCATTAGAGGGCCTGGATACAGGCAAACCCCCTGAACATCTGTTTAATTGCAAAACAAACCTACATACCTAGGTATACTAAACAAATCTCAGTCAGAAATAGGGACAATCCTGAATCTGCAGCAGTAAACACAGCACAAAAGACGCCGCACCGGAATACCCAGCCAAGCAAAGTTGAATTAGATTAAACCAAATGGTATTTATGCAGACCGATTAATGATTTGAGTAAATTCAAATAAACAAACACTAAACTGAAAGTTTAAATTTAGTAAGGAACGAACACGATCAACAAGATGAAAACTTGAAAGCGTCCCCAAAAAGTAGGGTTAAATGCAAGGTTGACAGATGTAGTTTCTATTACCGTTTGTGAGTGTTAAAAAATTCAATTTATTGTGAATTTTATTGGTTTTATAATATCATATGTTCTGTTATAATATAAATATGTATCCTGCATAAACTTAAAAATGCTAAAATGGTAATTATCGGTACTTTTAGTAAGATTTTACTAATTTATCTAGCCGCGTGACGAAAAATGCGTCGACAAGTTGGCAACGTAGAACTTTCAAATAATTTTCAAATCTCGCGCATGCCCAGTTCATTTCCGTCGAGTTAATGGGCATGTCGATAGTCAACTGTTTTTGGCTTCTTTTTCAGGACTTACGTAACTTTTATAGAACTTCAAATTATTTGCTTGCATCCAATCGAATGGCTTTCTATCCCAGGGGATACCATGGATTATTTTCTTTTTGACAGCAAGAAACAATTTTTCGCTAGGACGTCGCGAAATGTTTTAACTGAATTTCGAAATGAAAGATTTTTGCGAATTGTAGCAGAAAATCCCGAATGGTTCCGAATCATGTGCACAGGGTCAATCCGAAGCTTTCGGGAGCGGCCGCTTCTGCCACTGACAGCTGAGATTTTCCGAAATGTAAACATTAACTTCAAAGGCTTAGACCAAGGAAAGTCGGCCGAAAAGCGTGGAAAACTGTGTGGCAGGAGAAAATTTGAACATTTCTAGGAAGATTATTGGCAAAATTTCCGGTTCTCGAGAACGTTTTCGCAAAGACTGGTCGATTTGAAAATTTCATGTCGGGATCCGGGACAAACACATAAGACAGTGGCGGTTACAAATTCGGGCAAAAATGTATTTTTTCGAATTGTCGGAGGTCATGGGCGGAGTTAATATTTTATTTCTTCATCTTTTTTGGGTTTTTCCATAAGGAATCCATTGCGCAATGCTTTTTAATTGGGACAATACTGATTTCGTCATAAATGAAAGATGGAGGCGAAAAAAATGGCGGCCGTCGACAGGGTGATTAAAGAATGGTGATATCTCTGAAACGATAAAAGTTAGAGAGCTGAAATTTGGTACCATGTTACATTAGGGAATGGACTGCAAGTTGCCAAGGGTCGGAACCTTCCTTTAGGTACCAAATCCATGAGTACCATTAACGAAACTTTGCAAATAAGTTGCACGTGTTTCTCCCACTAAAAACATGGGTCGACGCATATTATATGGGAGGAATGTAGATTACGTCATAGTTAGGATACATGGTTCAAGTTTGGGTGGTAGGTACCTACGGGGGTATCATAAATACTTTTTTTATTGATCAAAACTCGCGATTTCTTGACTGTAATAATCGAATGTTTATTTTCGAAGTCCTGCCATTCCATTATTCATAATTCATAACTCGATGTTTCGATTGTAATAATCGAAAAATTTCGATTATATCATTCATAAACACCCAACAATAACTATCACCATGTATATTTTTTAATTCATAATGCAAGTTTCCAAAACGTAACCTAAAATTATAGAGGTCATCATTACTAAATTAAGCAATTTAAAATCCGGTCGCCAGTTTATACTTATTTCTTACCTGCATACGCATGACTTGTTTCACTAAAATTTCAGCAATCTATGATTGCTTAATGTTAAAACCTAAAATTCTATATATCAAGCGTTCGTTTAAAAAAAAACTTCAATTAGGCCATGGGATGAGAACGGAACGTCTGAGATGACTTCATACAAAAATTTAAAGTCGAAAATGTCATAAAATGTTTCAATTTTAATTTTTTGTTTTAATTCCATGTTTTGGTACGAGATGTCTTATTTTTATAAACACTCTTTATTTTTAGGCGTACCCAAGAAAACCCCGAGCTGCTAGACACAACCAAAGAAGAATCCTTGTATGAGAGCCAGTTCAACCGCAGATACCCAGTGAAGATTGTCGTTCATGGGTTTGGAGGAGGTAGGAATCTATCTCCTAGCACTGATATGAGAGAAGCCTACTTCTACAGAGGGAATTACAATATTATTATTGTGGATTACGGGACTTTGGTCAAAGAGCCTTGCCTCAGCGTAAGTCTAATGTGTAATTTGGCCTGAAGAAAAAACCGGATGTTGCTCAAAAAATGGATGTCACTTGACGCTTTTACGTTAATTATCGATAATCATAGGCCATTACAAGCGAAATTATGCATTTCCTATGTAAGAAATATCGTGTGGACGACAAGAAAATTTGATAGGTTTCGTAAGCAAGCCTGAATTTTATGCAATAAGTGAGACAATCGTGTCTTTGCAGTATAAAAACACGTTTTAGTACCGGCAGCATATAGAAAAGAATTTGAAGAGTGAACGAAGGTTATCCTGTTTATGTCAGTCGTGAGGCACACCTCCTTTCTAAAAAGCATAAATTTGCTTTCAATACCGCCGATGTGGTACTTTACGCCCATTGGCCTTAATGGTTTTTTTTTCGGAATTTGATTAAATTTAGACCATCCATGTTTGAAAAATCAAAATTTAGTTAAATTTCGACTTTAGAGTCGGTATTTACTTAAATCTGATATCTAAAATCGGAATTGAGTTAAACTCCGAGTTTAAAGTCTAAATTTAATTAAGTTTCGTTTTTACGGTCGGAAATTAGTTAATTGCGACTTTAAAGTTGGAATTTAATTAAATTCCGATTTAAAAATAAAAATTTAATTAATATCCGTGTAAGTAGGAATTTATTTAAATTTCCGGTATAATATAGAAATTTCATTAAATTCCGTTTTTCCATGTTTGCAAAATCAGAATTTAGTTAAATTCTGCGTTCAAAATCAGAATTCACTTAAATTGGCAGTCTAAAATGGGAATTTAATTAAATTACCAATTTAGTTAAATTCCGAGTTTAAAGTCTAAATTTAATTAAGTTTCATCTTTAAGGTCAGGAATTAGTTAACTGCGACTTTAAAGTTGAAATTTCATTATATTCCGAGTTAAAAATCAAAATTTAATTAAATTTTGTGTAAGTGGGAATTTATTTAAATTTCTTGTATAACATCGGAATTTGATTAAATTCCATTTTTCCATGTTTGAAAAATCAAAATTTAGTTAAATTCCGAATTCAGTTAAACTCCGAGTTTAAAGTCTAAATTTAATTAAGTTTTTTTTAAGGTCAGAAGTTAGTTGAAATTTAATTAAATTTCGAATTAAAAATCATTCATTAAATTCCGTGTAAGTAGGAATTTATTTAAATTTCTGGTAAACCATAGGAATTTCATTAAATTCCGTTTGTCCAATGCTTGCAAAATCAGAATTTAGTTAAATTCCGAGTTCAAAATCGGAATTTAGTTAAATTGGATATTTATCGGAATTTAGTTAAATTCCAAGTTTGAAATCAGAATTCAGTTAAATTGGCAGTCTAAAATGGAAATTTAGTTAAATTACGAATTTAGTTAAATTCCGAGTTTAAAGTCTAAATTTAATTAAGTTTCGAGTAAGTAGGAATTTATTTAAATTTCTTGTATAACATCAGAATTTGATTAAATTCCGTTTTTCTATTTTGAAAAATCTAAATTTAGTTAAATTCCGACGTTAGAGTCGGTATTTACTTAAATCTGATATCTAAAATCGGAATTGAGTTACATTCCGAATTTAGTTAAACTCCGAGTTTAAAGTCTAAATTTAATTAAGTTTTGTTTTTAAAGACAGAAATTAGTTAATTGCGTTAATAAAGTTGAAATTTAGTTAAATTCCGAGTTAAAAATAAAAATTTAATTAAATTCCGTGTAAGTAGGAATTTATTTAAATTTCTTGTGTAACATCGGAATTTGATTAAATTCCGTTTTTCTATGTTTGAAAAATAAAATTTTAGTTAAATTCCGACTTTAGAGTCGGTATTTACTTAAATCTGATATCTAAAATCGGAGTTTAGTTAAATTCTGAATTTAGTTAAACACTGAGTTTAAAGTCTAAATTTAATAAAGTTTTGTTTTTAAGGTCAGAAATTAGTTAACTGCGATTTTAAAGTTGAAATTTCATTACATTTCGAGTTAGAAATCAAAATTTAATTAAATTTCGTGTAAGTGGGAATTTATTTAAATTTGTTGTATAACATCGGAATTTTATTAAATTGCATTTTTCCATGTTTGAAAAATCAAAATTTAGTTAAATTCCCACTTTAGAGTCAGTATTTACTTAAATCTGATATCTAAGATCGGAATTTAGTTAAATTCAAATTTAGTTAAACTCCGAGTATAAATCCTAAATTTAATTAAGTTTTGTTTTTAAGGTCAGAAATTAGTTAATTGCTACTTTAAAGTTTGAATTTAATTAAATTCGAGTTAAAAATCAAAATTTAATTAAATTCGGAGTAAGTAGGAATTTATTTAAATTTCTTGTATAACATCGGAATTTAATTAAATTCCGTTTTTCCGTGTTTGGAAAATCAAAATTTAATTAAATTCCGACTTTAGAGTCGGTATTTACTTAAATCTGATATCTAGAATCGGAATTGAGTTAAACTCTGAGTTTAAAGTCTAAATTTAATTAAGTTTCGTTTTTAAGGTCGGAAATTAGTTAATTGCGACTTTAATGTTGAAATCTAATTCAATTCCGAGTTAAAAATAAAAATTTAATTAATATCCGTGTAAGTAGGAATTTATTTAAATTTCCGGTATAATATAGAAATTTCATTAAATTCCGAGTTAAAAATCAAAATTTAATTAAGTTTCGAGTAAGTAGGAATTTATTTAAATTTCTTGTGTAACATCGGATTTAGATAAAATTCAGTTTTTCTATGTTTGAAAATCAAATTTTAGTTAAATTCCGACTTTAGAGTCGCTATTTACTTAAATCTGATATCTAAAATCGGAGTTTAGTTAAATTCCGAATTTAGTTAAACACTGAGTTTAAAGTCTAAATTTAATTAAGTTTTGTTTTTAAGGACAGAAATTAGTTAATTGCGACTTTAAAGTTGAAATTTAATTAAATTCCGTGTTAAAAATCAAAATTTAATTAAGTTTCGAGTAAGTAAGAATTTATTTAAATTTCTTGTGTAACATCGGAATTTGATTAAATTCAGTTTTTCTATGTTTGAAAAATAAAATTTTAGTTAAATTCTGACTTTAGAGTCAGTATTTACTTAAATCTGATATCTAAAATCGGAATTTAGTTAAATTCCGAATTTAGTTAAACTCCGAGTTTAAAGCCTAAATTTAATTAAGTTTTGTTTTTAAGGTCAGAACTTAGTTAATTGCTACTTTGAAGTTGGAATTTAATTAAATTCCGAGTAAAAAAATAAAAATTTAATTAAATTCGATGTAAGTAGGAATTTATTTAAATTTCTTGTATAACATCGGAATTTAATTAAATTCCGTTTTTCCATGTTTGAAAAATCAAAATTGAGTTAAATTCCGAATTTAGAATCGGTATTTACTTAAATCGGATATCTAAAATCGGAGTTTAGTTAAATTCCGAATTTAGTTAAACACTGAGTTTAAAGTCTAAATTTAATTAAGTTTTGTTTTTAAGGTCAGGAATTAGTTAACTGCGACTTTAAAGTTGAAATATCATTACATTCCGAGTTAAAAATCGAAATTTAATTAAATTTTGTGTAAGTGGGAATTTATTTAAATTTCTTGTATAAAATCGGAATTTGATTAAATTCCGTTTTTCCATGTTTGAAAAATCAAAATTTAGTTAAATTCCGACTTTAGAGTCGGTATTTACTGAAATCTGATATCTAAATTCAATGAATTTAGTTAAACTCCGAATTTCAATTTTTACAGCTTATTTTGCCATTCCAAGTCTGATGATGGTGTATACTAGACGAAATGCCGTAACGTCGGATATTTTTGGTTTCAAGATCTTCTTTAAACAGCACTTTAAGTTAATTCTTAAGAGGTCGAAGATAGAAAACATTTCAAAGACCTTCTGAGACAGAAAGCTGTACGGTAGATTGCACGTCTTCGGCGCAAATAATCGACCCCAAAGCCAACATTTAAGTTTAAGGCTTTTAAATAATTGTCGAAATTTGAAATTTGAATTTTTTTTGAATCTAAAAATGTATGTGTACAGGATGAAAAAATCGTTCACTAAAATCGATATTTTTTTTCATCTGTTTATTAAAATCATAGCCCCTAATAACGAGGATATTGACGTCATTCCTCAAAACAAAGAGTTTGGGTACGCCTCTGGATAGTTGCGCAGATTTTACCTACAGGATCGTACCAACCGAAAATATCTATGGTACGGTGTTGCCTATCAAGGATGCATGGTTTCCGAGGCATAAGTCCTGAGTACGGCTCTGGACATTTCAGAGAAGGGTGGAGTTAAGATTTTGGAAAAATTTGCGTCTCTCTATTGTCTGGTTAGGTCGCTTCTGATTGGTTGAGGGTGGGGTTTAAGGAGTACTGTACAGGTGCCAGATAGATTAACGATTCTGCTTGGTCGGGGGCGGGACTTAAAAGCCTGCAGAGGTAGCAGGTTGGGGGTAGGACGTTCCCGGTTGGTTCGGACAAATTCGGACAAGTGCTACAGAAGGCCAAAATAATATCTACTAAGGTGGATTCCAGCCAACGAGTAAAAAAAAAAGAATGTTTCACAGGTAACTAGACGACAAAAATAAGTGAATGGGTAATAGACAAAGGTTGACAAAAAAGAGGTTAGATATATATCACCTTTGTTTTCCTATTCATAGTCTACATGTTTGGTTAGTACAATTTCTCACTACTAGATGGCGTGCATCTTGATGTGATCGCTACTTATGACGAAGGAGTTTCTGCTTATTCCCATATTTTTCTATTTCAGTAGAATTTATAATGTTTTTGTTTCAAAACCGATTGTATTGAATACTTATTTCTAATATAAAAATAATGAATGTACCAAGTAGCTAAAGGGTCTAAAGGGTATTATTGCCACTGAGGTCGTGCTCTTTTAATGGGTTCCTTTTCTTTCTTCAGCAAATGGAATGGGCCCCTAGATTTTGTGCCAAATGCATTGCTCAACTAATCAGATACCTCACGCAACACCCTCGAGGGGTGAGAGCCGACAACCTCCACCTAATAGGCTACAGCGTGGGTGCCCATATTTCAGGCCTAGTGGCCAACTACATAGACCCAGAACTCGATGGAAAGATCGGAAGAATTACTGGTAGGTCTTAGTTTAACAAAAAATTTAATCTGGCATAACACCTAAGTTTTTAAGGGCTGGATCCCACAATTTTCTTCTACATGGGTAAAAACTCTTCCAAAGATTTAGACTCTACAGACGCCCATTTTGTGGATATACTGCATACCGGGGCCGGAATTTTAGGCCAGTGGGGTCCTAATGGGCATGCCGATTTTTACATTAACGGAGGGTCTAGTCAACCCGGATGTGGAAGTGATACCATATTTAGTAAGTTTTTCTAAATACAGATGGTCAATGCAGTTTCAAGGAAATTTCGTAGTAAGAGATGAACCAAGAGTTTAAAAGTCACCTAAATATCAAAGTCTTTAGACGTTTTTAGTTTTTTTTTTTAATTGCGTCTAGTAGTGAAAGAAAGTACTCAGATTGATCGCGGTCGACTTAAAGCTCTCTTTAAGTCGAATAACCAGGACGAATCGAAAAAAATTTTAACTTCCTTATTTTTTTAAGTAGACGCATGAAGTGGGTACTCATTTTCAGCTAACTTTTTCCAACTAAAACGATGATGCGCTCAGATTTGACAAAGCTTTCACCCAGTTTGAAAGAATTCGCAAAAATTGTAACTTTCTTATTTTTTTAAATAGACCCATGAAGTAGGTACTCATTTTCAGCTAACTTTGTCCAACTAAAACGATGATGCTGTTAGATTTGACAAAAGATGCTGTTTGTTTTCAGTAGTCACAGATAAATAGTAGAGCCCCAGTTATTAAAATTCGTGTTTCAGAAACATTGGCTTGTGACCACACAAAGGTGACACCATACTTCATTGAGTCTATCATAAGCAAGAAAGGCTTCTGGGCTTATCCATGCCCAACACTGATCAGTTTTATGCTGAACTGGTGCTCGCCAAGAGACGAAGACTACGTTTTAATGGGAGAACATGTGTCACATCAGTAAGCTTTTTTGTTTTTTTTTTCGGTTAAAAGATACGCCACATAATAAAATTTTTGTTTCTTTAGGGCCAGAGGTATTTACTACGTAAGAACAAATGCGGATCCGCCATGGGCTCAAGGACCTCCCTTAGAGATTAAACAGAGATTGGCTAAGCGGACGTTACCAATTCTGCAGAGATTGGCTAGAAATGGTAGAGAAACCAGATGATCAGATATTTTATTTATTAACTGTTCAGGCATTGTGGTTTTATGTGTGATAAGTAGGGAGCTTGAGTTGGTTTGTTTTATTGTGCTCTTTGACACTCATTTCTCAAAATTTGTTTGAATTTTTCTAAAAGATTTAATATTGTAATAAAAGAAGGAAAAAAGCTGGTCAAGTTGATAGAAAAAAGCTATTTGTACCATGCCTGACCATGAAAATAGAGCAACTTTATTTGAAAACACATCTAATTGGCTGTGAAATGTCATATGAGAAGAACAAGAGAACAAACGTCCATTTACTTTGATCATGTCATCTTTTTTTTGTCAAAAATTCATAGCCTTCTAGATGACGTTTTCTAGTGAACGTATGTATTAAGAATAAAAAGAACTTTCGCTTCCTTTCGTTACTAATGAGTTTAGTCTTTTGTAAATATTTAACTAAGTGTAATCTTATTATTATTTATTAGATTGGTTTTTCCTCGACTTGAATAGTGTAGTGTAAAACATATGGTGTGTTGATTAGAAAAAGTCATCTAGAATGCATTTTTGTCATAATCATAGTAACTTTTGTCCTTTCATCCCTTTCTTTCGACAATTCACAGTCTAGATGACTTCTTTAAATGAACACCTGCAATGGCAGCTGCTAGGGCTTGTGTTGAATATTGCATAGAACCTGTGATGTTAATGTAGATGTAGATTTAAGGAGCTGCGACCTATCCATAAAAATGACTAATACGTATTAGAAATATGCACTGTATATACTTAACAAATTACAAAAATACTGACTTGCCTGCTTTAAATCGCAATAAAACGAAGTAAATAAATCTTAATACCCCCCTGTTTCATATTTTTAATATAACCACATATGCTGTAAAGGATAGGTTTCTATAATTAATACAAACTTTAGTATCTACATTGCCGTAAAATTTTAAACAAAATTAAATCGTGTTGAAGTAGCATGTTTATGTGTGCTGTTAACCGTTTAAAGATTTGTGTTGTCCACGTTAGTAAATTGTCATGTGAGATTAGGTTGAACAACAGTAGAATGATTATGTCATCATTATCATGCAACGAAAACGATAATATTTGCTTACTAAACAATCTATTCAGAAAAGCAGTTCAGGCAGTGCAACCGGCTGAGTTGATAAATAAACAGGTGATGTATTTTTTTTGTATTTTCTTTTTTTTTTATTGTTGACCTCTTGCTATTTAGGTCAAAGACGTAACCTAAAGTTATTTAAATTTGCATGCTGCGCCATCTCTTAGAGCTTATTAAAGTCATCTAATTTGTTTAATATAAAACCCATAATTAAAAAAATAACAAATTCAGACTAATGTGTTAGTCAATATTTGTTTTTTTATAACTTCTTAAGTCTATAAATTGCTTTTCCATTGAATAAACGACTTAAAAAGTGAGTAATGCAAGTCTCTACTAAATAACTAGATAAAAGTCACCGGTCGCCATCTGTCCGTCAACAACCGAACTTTTCCCTCTCCAAAAGCTTACTATGCAGTCGGTTTCGGGAAAGCTGTATTGGGCATGGCTCTGGCACTGGACCGAGCTTTGGAATCTCGCTTGAAGAGGGCGATAGTAATAGTGCCAAAGGGAATTTTCGAAACCTATCCAGAATCGTTGCGGGATAATTCGAAAATTGAATTCATCGAAGGAGCCGAAAATAATATTCCCGATGTAGAGGCTGAAAATGGCGCCATAAGGATCAAAGGGTTGGTGGAAAGCTTGGGAGAGGCGGATTTGCTGTTTGTTTTAATTTCAGGTTGGTAAGTCGGTGTTTTAGCGTTTTTTTTTTTTTTAAATGCGTTATATTAGTCTACATTCATTTTTAGGAGGCCCGAATTTTTTTTAATTTGCTTAAATGTTATCACAAGTTTCTAAAAAAAAATCAACAGAAAAAATCTTGTAAATTTAATAAAATCGGTACTGGGACAAAAATTATTTTTTTGGAAAAAAATAAAAAAATTTATTTCTTGTGCCAAAATCGATAAAAAAATCGATCAAATTTTTTTTTACTAAAAAAATCAGTTTTTATTCATTTCTCTTATCGTCATAATTGGTTAAAACCGTCACAATTCATTGAATCAAAAGGTCGAGTTTTTGGTTCAAAATTAAAAAAACTACATTTTCGCTTAGTTAAAAAAATCACACAGAAAACGTTTTGCAACCATTAAAACGCATTTTTTTTTCGCAATTTTAACGAAATGCAATATGTGGGTTAAAAAATTAAGTTTTGTTCCAAACTTGAGGAGAAAATTACTTCATAAAATGTGTTACGAAATTTGTTAAAAAAAGGGTAAAAAAAGTGCAAAAACAACGTAAAAAATGTGTGTAAAGAAAAATTGTAAACAAGGGTAGAAAAAATATAAAAAAAAGTGTAGAAAAAAGCGTACGAAAAATTACCTATAAAAAAAAGGTGTAAAAAAGTCTAGAAAAAAGCGTGTATCTTTTTTTGAAGTAAGTAGTTGCTAGAGTTGCTGTAAGTAGTTGTAGAAACGAAAAATGTTTGTAACAAAAAAGTGTAAAAAAAAGTTGAAATTTGAACATTTAGAGCTTCACAAAAACTGTGAATTGCACATTCCTTTCTTAGCTTTTAATAAGCTGTTCAAAAAATTTAGTTTCTCAAAAAAAAAAAATAATAAATATATTTTCGACTTGATTTTTATCTTGAATTCAAAAACCCCAAAATTGTGAATTTTGGACAGTTTGAGTCATTTTTAACCAATTTTTGTTCTAATTTCAATTTGAATTTACTAAAAGAATAACATTCATCAAAACACAATGATTTATAATGTCTACTGTTTATTTTCTAAAATCTACTGTTCTTGATTCAGTTTTTCTCCTGTCAAACAATCTCTATATTTGGCAAAACTGGCTGCATGTATAGAAAACAGCGGATCTCATTTTGAGCAGTTTTTGTGATTTTTTTTCTATTTTTTCAATATTTAAATGAATAATTTTTTGGTTGTTGATTATTAACAGCCAGTTTCATAATCATATTTAAAGTTCCTTTAATTTAAAGTGACATCAAGATGTGACATCTATTTAACTTGTATCAGGGAAAATGACACATGCTGGGAGTTATTTTAGTTAAAGGGACTTTAAATTTGATTATGAAATTGGCCATAAGTTTTTTATAATTTTCTTCAATATCTTTGAAACAAAAGCGAATTGACCTAGGTTGATATAACTTTTTTTTTATCAGAATAACTCATAGAACACTTTGTATAAGCTTGTCGGTCGAGTCGGGGAACACCCTGTATGGGTTGTTCATTATAAAACTTTATCTAGCAGGCTATGAAATTTTGACAGGAAAGGATGACATAATCAAAATAAATGGACTTTTCTTTCTCCATCTCTTTCTTTTGACATTTCATAGTCAACTAGATGAAGTTTTATGTGTGTAACGTTGTAAAATTGTGCTAACTTACCTTATGTGGGGTAACCCTGGTTTTCGCCCTATTATATCATAGTTCCTATTAAATGCCTTGAAAAGCGATGTCAATATTTTCAGGCTTTGGGCCTTGTGTAAAAGCATCCATGGGCTGAAATAGCCTTGGCTTCTGTTGAGTTTTGCTTGATGATGTCTGAGCTTATTTTTTCGTGTTGATAAGGATGTGGAAAGTCCGGCACTAACTCGTATTGATATAGGACCAGATAATAACGCCCTACCGGGAATTCTAGCTTCAGAAAGCCTATTTTTTTACTGTTTACCTGGATATATTTTTGTTATTTCCCTGGGTGTGGAGGATCTGGAAATGAAGGTATTGCGATGGCCAATTGTCTGGGAATAAAAATTTCTATCGATTCTACAGCTTTTCTGCCTTTTTGATTGATTTTTGCTGGATTTCTATGTTATTGGTCGGTGTTTACTTGTTGGAAAACTTTGGGGTTAAAATCGATCATCGATCTGTCGTTTGTCGATATTTAATGCGTACGTTCCGCCGACGGCATCAGCTGAGAAGTTTAGTCAGCGAACTCTAAAATTGGCCAATCAGGTGCCGACTTTCAGCGTTCGCTGACTAAACTTCGTAGCTGCTGCCATCGGCGGAACGTACGCAATTTTAATGCCAATAACGGCCGCCATAGACCATGGAAGTGACGAGGGCGAGTGCACAATATTGTTCGCGTACTACATTATGACGTTACCCGAGTCCTAATTGCGATTAATAATAACGGTTCATTATTCTGTAGTTTTGTCATGAGGATTGATTTTGCCATAGATGAAGTTTTATAATGAACACCCCGTACTTCCTCATGCATCATATTTCAGGGGGCGGTTCGGCACTATTGCCCCTGCCTAAACCACCAATCACTCTCAAAGAGAAACAAGACATTATTAGAGGTCTGAGTAGAGGCGGTGCGTCGATACAAGAACTCAACACCGTTAGAAAACAATTATCAGTTTTAAAAGGTTCGATAAAGCAGTTTTGACTATGATGATGTAAAACATTATGATTTACAGGTGGTGGTCTAGCACAGTTGGCATATCCAGCTAAAGTTGTCTCGCTAATCTTAAGTGACGTTGTTGGAAACCCCTTAGATATAATTGCCAGTGGACCCACTGTCTACTACGATGAACGCCCTGAGCATGCAGTTGAGGTATACCTAGCCTGATTGTAACTAAGCACAATGTATGCTCAACTTAAGCTCTAGCTTATTTGAGCCTTTCCATAAGGAGAACGTTGCGTTCATGAATCACTTTCAATTGCTTGCTGAGTAATGCATACAAGATACCAACCTAAACTAACCTGAGGAAGATCCAATAAAGGATCGAAACGTTGGCTTTTTCAGAAGTATCATTTCAAGTCCTACACCTGCAACACATATCCTATACAAGATATTATGTTTTATAAACATTTCAGCTTTGCCAGGGAAGTTTATAATTAAACTTCAACACTTCACATTATAGATATTAAAGAAGTACTGCCTTTACTCCAACATTCCGAATTCGGTTAAGGAAGTCCTTAATTACTCCAGTAAAAGCATACAAGTGGATGCGCCCTACATTTCTAATGGAGAATTCATTCATGTTCACAATTTCCTGATTGGTACAAATCGGATAGCAACTGCCGCACCAATGGATTTTGCAGTTCAAATAGGCTGGCAATGCATTGTCATGTCTCACCAGGTGAGAGTCAATCTTGTTGCATGCAACGTGTGTTCATCAGAAAACGTCATCTAGAAGGCTATGCCTTTTTGACAGAAAAGGATGACGTAAATAAAGTAAATGCACTTTTGTTCTTTCATCTTTTTCTTTTCACATTTTACAATCTACTAGATTACGTTTTTTCAATGAACACCCCTATACTGCAACGAATTAAGAATTAGGAGCATATTACCCATTCACTTATTTTTGTCATATAGTTACCTTTGAAACTCATTTTTTTATACCCATCTCCTTTTTGCACATGTTGAGAAGATACGATAAAAATTTCAAAGCCAAATTTCCAACGCCTACTTGATGACAATAATAAGTGAATGGATTATACTTATATATGTTACCATATTTTTATATAATTACAAAATAATGAATGTTGTTTTGATGCTTTTTGTGTATCTACTATAGGAATTTTAACTTTTGCATATTATGGTTTTTAGGTGGAAGGTGACGTTAATCAAATAGCAGAAACTTATGCTCAGTTGGCCTCTTATATTATCAATAAGAAAAAATCTAAAGTTTCGGATTTATTGCAAGACTTGCAGTTTAAACTTGAGGAAGGAGCTATTCAAGAAGCGCTGCGACTCGATTGTTCCAAAAAAATACTATTAATTTTTGCAGGTAGTTAATTAGTTAGATAACAGTGACATAACCATTGTTCATAAGAAAAAAATCGTAGCAAGCCATGGAATACAAACTCTTTTCTGAGATGACTTCATAAAAAGAATGAAAATTGGAAGATTTTATGACATTTTCGACTTTCATTTTTTTATGAAATCATCTTAGTTCTACTGTTCCAATTCCATGGCCTGCTTGAGTTTTTTAATGAATACATGATATTACGGGCATTTCATTCAATACTGACCTTGAATGATTACCTTAGATGGTAGAAATTTAAAGGTTGATGTTTTAAAGGAGAATTTTAAGTTGAAGTTAACGACAACTAGGAGATAAAATATGTTTGTGCACATAACTTTTTTTTTATTAACACGATTTAGTCATATTTTATCTTGCGACCAAAGGCGATTCTACCTATAGGCAAAGGGGTGCAAAAAACCTGGGCGGCCAAAAAAATTAATTTTACGTCCACATATGAGAAGAAATTTTACTTGAATAGTAACATAAAAAATAATTCATGTTTGCAAAATTGCCAACGTTTCAACCGTTATTTAAGTCTTCCTTAGGATTAAAATATAACTCTATTTACATATAACAATCTGTAATCAGTTGCATGTACTTAACACAACAAGTTTGGATGATGTTTTAGTTCTAGGCTATGCAAAAAAAGGCTCTATGCATCTCTCTTTTAAACGCTGTCTGCTCTATAAGTCTTTCTCTATCCCACTCACTATGACTTTAAAACGGTTTCAAAAACTTTATTTCTTGCGAACTATTTCACTTAATTTTTGGTTTCATCAAAACAGCTGAAAGCAACTAACCTAAATTAACTAGATATATAACTGGTTCTAACAATTATACAAAAGCGGTCCTGTAAGGACCTCCCTTTCGCACTAAGCAAAACAAAGATCTATGCATCTCTCTTTTAAACGCTGTCTTCTCAATAAGTCATTCTCTATCCCACTCATTATAACTTAAAAACGGTTTCAAAAAAATTTTTCTTGTGAGATATTTTACTGTAATATTTAGCTTTATCAAACCTACATTAACTAGATATAACTTGTTCTAACAATTATGTAATATAATTAACTGATTTTTCACGGATCCGATATTAACTTAAATTCTCGGTAAATGTTGAGTCTTGAGGAAAACCTCAGTAAAGTTCGTAACATTAGTAATTTTACAGGAGTGGAGTGTTTTTTAAATGAAATTTAGCGTTGCGCAGTTTTTTTATTATTTTCAACTTCTTTTTCTTACATTTGTTTGTTCTGTATAAAGGTTTTTTTCCTTGTAGACATTGTAGCTATTCTTGACATTTAGTGGCGGCCGAAAACTGTTGAGATTTAATCGAAACCTTTGTGATGAGTTAAGGAAAAAATAATAAACGATGTTGCTTTGCTGTGATATTAACATGAACTCTCTTCTTTATTTAATGATGTTACCAACATAAAAAGAGCAAAAAACTCGTAACACCTAGTTAGAGCAAAGTTGTACAGAGGGCGGGACATAATATGTCTGAACTTAATTTAACACCCCCACTAGTTCTAAATATTATGGACCAATTAACTTTGAACTGCCCTCCGAACTAAATCCAACAGCTCTAAAAATTTATAATGCTTATTTGATCCCAACGCTTTAGTCAGTAAATCTGCAGGCATTTCATCAGTCTGCAGATATTTTGTTTTAATCAAACCAGCTGCTACCGTTTCCCGTACAAAATGGTGACGCACATCAATGTGCTTTGTTCTTTTGTGAAACATTGGGTTCAAAGTAAGCTCCAATGCACTTTGGCTATCACTAAACAATGTAACACAACTAAACACTTCAGTCAATTCTCCAAGCAAATTTCGAAGATAAATAGCTTCTTTAGAAGCTTCCGACAAAGCCACATACTCTGCTTCTGTGGAAGACAAAACAACTGTCTTTTGCTTGACACTTTCCCATGAAACCAAACAACCAGAAAAAATAAAACAGAAACCGGTATATGACTTTCTATCAACCAGTCCACTACCCCAATCTGCATCAACATATCCTTGCAGTGGCTTAGAGGACTTTTCAAATTTCAAGCAAAAATTCCTTGTCCTTTTTAAATACCTTAAAACCCTTTTCAAAGTCTCCCAATGAGTACTCTCAAAACATGTGTTAAATTGGCTAAGATAGCTAACACTGTAGGAAATATCAGGCCTAGTCATAACTGAAAGGTACATCAAGCTACCCAACAACTGCTGATATGGGACCTTTAAGCTACAATCTTTGCCCTTATTTAAATTAAGATTCTTTTCCATTGGTGTATTTACACTCTTACAATCCACCATGCTAAATCTAATGAGCAACTCATCAATATACTGCTTCTGATCTAAAGTTATAACACCTTTCACTTTATCTACATAAATATTCATCCCTAAAATATGCTTAGCCTCCCCAAGGTCCTTTAATTTAAAATTATTCGACAATTCCTGCTTCAAACAATCTGTCTCAGTCAAGTCATTTGAAAAATAAAAAAGTCATCCACATATAGCGCAATAATAGTTAACAATTTTCTTTCTTCATTGTGCTTTATGAACACACAGGGTTCAAACTTTGACTTTTTATAGTTCAAACTGACCAAAACATCTTCTACACGCTTATACCAAACACGAGCAGACTGTTTGAGGCCATAAATTGCACGATTCAACTTCAATACTTTTTGTTCTTGACCTTGTTTTACAAAACCCTCAAGTTGTTGCATAAAAACAATTTCCTCCAAATGACCATGCAAAAAGGCTGTAACTACATCTAAATGAGTAATATTTAAATCCAAATCTACACTCAAAGCCATTAATAAGCGTAGGGTAGAATGTCTCACAACAGGTGAGAAAGTTTCATTAAAATCTACACCTTCTTTTTGAGAATAGCCCTTTGCAACTAGCCTGGCACGATATGTCTTATTACCTTCACTGTCACACTTGGTTTTAAAAACCCACTTGCATCCTACAACTGAGCTCCCATCAGGCATGTCCACCAAGGCCCATGTTTGATTCTCTGCTAAGCTCTTGAGCTCTTCTTTCATAGCTTGCTGCCACATGCTTCCATCACGCCTTGAAAGTGCTTCGGTGACTGCTACTGGTGACTCAGGAAAGGTATGTTCTGCTTCTGCTATATAAGTAATATAATCATCATATGACTTTGGTTTTCTATGCCTCTGAGACTTCCTTGTCACAGCTGTCTCCTCCTGGTTATTAGTGTCATATGTAGAACAATCAGACTGATAATCACTGTCATTTGAATCATTGATATGAGAATCATCTTGAGTACTGTCCCAAGAAAGCTCTTCTTCTGTGGAAGTAGTATTATTATCAGCTGTCAGCTGTTCACCCCCCACTGGAAAAGGTTTCTCTTCCTGCATCTTAGTTTTAACTTCATCAGTGACCACATTCAGTTTTTTGGAGGTTTGGTCTTCAAAAACCATCACATCTCTACTTGTGGTTACTCTTTGACTCTCACAATCATAGACTCGATAACCCTTTATGTTCTCTGCATAACCAACTAAAATATGCCTTTTCGACTTTTTGTCGAACTTGAGACTCTTCTCCTTTGGCACATGCACCATTACAGTACTTCCAAAAAGTCTGATTTGGGACAAGTCAGGTTTTAGTCCATTCCATAATTCATAAGGTGTTTTTCCATTCAAAACACTAGCTATGCACCTGTTTTGTAAGAAATTGGCTGTATTCACTGCTTCAGCCCAAAATTTCTTTGGCAAATTTGCATCAAACAGCAGACATCTTGCCTTTTCTACAATGGTTCGATTTAATCTTTCAGCAAGACCATTTTGCTGTGATGTGTAGGCATTGGTTTTCTGATGGATTATTCCTTTTTTCTTTAAATAATCCTCAAAACCTCGACCACAAAACTCACCACCTTGGTCTGTTCTGAAAACCTTTATCTTTCTTCCTTTTTGGTTTTCCACTAGGGACTGAAATTCCTTGAAATATTGAAAACCTTCATTTTTTCCTTTAAGAAAATACACAAAAGAAAATCTAGAGTAATCCTCAACCAAAAGAAGAAAGTATCTTGACCCTCCAATGGAGATATTTTCCATCGGGCCACAGACATCTCCATGTATGACATCAAGCACTGAGGTACTTCAATGACTGCTCCCTGCAAAAGCCAATTTAGACTGTTTGCCCTCACAGCATATAATACAATTGGTTCTGTCTAGACTAACTTGTTCTTTAAGTGTCAGGCCATCAACACAGTTTACCATTTGATTTAAGTCCTGGCTGTTAATGTGTGCAAGCCTTCTATGCCAAGTTTCTCCAGAAACATTCAACATGCAAATCTCCTCTTTTATACATAGCTTATAAATGCCACTGACCAGCTGTGCAAAAGCTATTGGCTGATCTCTATGATTATACACTATGCAGCCTGTGTCAGTAAACAAAACTCTGTTGCCTTTAGAAATAAGCTGACTTACCGATATGAGGTTGGTTGTTACCTGCGGCACACACAAAACGTCTTGCACGACTATGTTATGACTGTTTCCATAACACTCTGTTACAATGTCTATGTCTCCTGAACACTTAACTGAAAGTTTTTCTTTATTAGCGACCAAAATTTCATGAACACCTGCAGGGGATGGATTTTTGACCCAACTTTCATTTGGTGTCATATGGTTACTTGCACCAGAATCCAAATAAAAGTCATTTTTACTGTATTTTCCGCTTAAGAACACTGCACTAAAAGCGTTCTTAGGCGGATCATTCTTTCCGGAATCTCCAGAATCGCGTAAACTTGGACATTTAGAAACAAAGTGCCCAGGTTGTTTACACTTAAAACAAATAACCCGACTTTTGTCTCTATCACGAATCTCCTGCTGATTGACTTTTGACGTGTCTCTTCTAGCGCCACCTCTGGGTTTCTTCTTAAAGCTTCTCTGTCCGCTGAAAGCTGCTCCACTAGGACCACTAGTGCCACCTGGTTGCAAGTCGAGCAACTTACATTTTATTGTATCCGTAGTAATGGCGATTCCTGCATGATCCACGGCCATTATCATCGGGCCATATTTCTCAGGTAATCCTGCCAACAGAAGGGAACCAACTCATTCTTCGTCAATGTTGAAGCCGGTTTTTCTTAACTTTTGCGTGGTTTCCACTACTTGGTTCACGTAGCTTTCCATGGACTCACACGTATCCAATCTTAGCGAGATCAAGTGTCTGAGCAGACCAATCTTTCTTGTAAAGCCTGTATCCTCGTAAAGATTCTTGATTCTCTCCCAAACATCCTTGCACGTTTTAGCATCCTTTATATGCACGTACAAAGACGAAACGATGGTAAGGATCGGCTTGGACTTAGCTTTTGCTATTAAAACTGTGTCACCTTCGGAGCCGTCGACACATTTGGTTAGACCCTCGAGAACAAAAATGTTTTCCATAGCAAATGCCCATTCATCGTAGTTTTCGCGACCGGTTAATTTCGGCACACTGGATAGATAGTTAACTGCCATCTTATCATTCCACGCGAATCAACTTGCGAACACACGTTTTCCGCGATCACTACTGCAAACTACAACACTATATTATTCCTTGGAATACCCTTCGATTATTGCTGGGTATCCTGGCTGTCCTGGGCCCATAACCTGTTGAGATTTAATCGAAACCTGGGTGATGAGTTAAGGAAAAAATAATAAACGATGTTGCTTTGCTGTGACCTTAACATGAACTCTATTCTTTATTTAATGATGTTACCAACATAAAAAGAGCAAAAAACTCGTAACACCTAGTTAGAGCAAAGTTGTACAGAGGGCGGGACATAATATGCCTGAACTTAATTTAACAAAAACGATTTACACACTGCTTGAAAATCATAAATTATATTATAAAACGTTATCTAGTTGACTATGATTTTTTGATAGAAGATATTAGGTGACAATTCCGGTGGCAGCACTAGATAGGTCTGAGCGTATTCCTATCCTTACATTCTTAGTGAGACAGCAAATGACAGGAATACTCTCAGAGCGCTCTGGAGCCGTCAGTGTCATCCCCGGACATTTGACTTTACAAAAGTGTCAACTTAACGAAATATCAAAGGAAGTAAATCACGACATGCTTCAAAATAACAAATGAATTTCTTGGGCGGCTAGATGACTCATTCTAGTGAACACATGGAATTTTTAAAGTTAATCTCTAGTTTTGCCAGTGGTTGAAGCTATAGCTACATAGGTTTCTTAAGAGTTAAATTACTTTCTCAGTTAATTGAGTTTATGAGAAACACAAGGTTCATGGAGAAAAGCTCTGGCAAATCTGCCAGGTTTACATTAACAAGAATAATTTTAGGTGAACCGACCGTTCATGTGACCGGCACGGGCCAAGGAGGCCGTAATCAACAATTAGCTCTCGCCTTTTCCCTGCAACTTAATAAACAGACGGCGCCCCCTGCCGCAAATCCTGGAAATATTTCTTTGCTTAGTGCAGGAACGGATGGGATTGATGGGCCCACTGATGCAGCCGGGGCCATCGGGTACTCTGGATTGGTAGCCGGATGTTTCCAACTTGGGCTTGATCCAGAGGCGTATTTGACGAACAACGATTGTTATAGTTTTTTTAAAGTATTTCGCAATGGGCGGTGTTTGGTCAAGGTTGGGCATACGGGGACAAATGTGATGGACTTGCATTTTCTTCTCATTGAACCGAAACATTGAGACATACTCAAAACATATAATTTTTTTTTGCACAATATTGTAAATTAATATTCTTTTACCTGGTATAATATAATAAAAGTTGAAAATCCCTTCTTTTGGACGAATTCGAATTTTTTTTTTGCTTTTTGATGGGAATGAGGCGATTTTCATCTCCTATGAACGCATAACCAACATAAAAAAAGTGAAACTAGTCCCATAAGTGGACTTTTTTCTAAATGCCTCCAAAGCACATTTTAAAAGTGCCTGCTAAAATCGACCACCGAAATGGGCGGTGAAACCCACCAAAAAGAACAAGAAATCGTTGGATTTACTACAATCGGTCCACTCCTAAAGTTACAGGCGGTCAAATTTGAAAATTGAGAAAATTCCAAATTAATTTTAGTAAACTTTTCATGAGGATTTTGAAGGATTTTAGTGGGGCGATTGCAATCCTTTAAAAACGTGATAAACTTAAACTGGAGTTATTCAACTTCTTGTTTTTATTCGTAATCGTAGGTTTTCTTACTTTACGTCTATAATAATCCATATAACAATCGTTGTCATGGAGATTTTGTTTATATAGATAATCGACGAAAATTAAGAATTTGATTAGACTTTATGTTCGAAAGGTAAGTATGTATTTGGATATTTGGCTATTTGGTAGAATTTAAATAGATACGTCTCTGTAAATGGCGCTAAGAGGCGGTAAATACAGGACCATAACAGAAGATTAAAAACTGATAAACCGAAGCTTTGTTGAAAATATATTACGTGAATTGCGGGTAAGATAATTATAAAATTTATGTCACTTCCCGCTGTTCAAATTAGTTTCCGACGTCCAACGAAAGCTCACGAATCGATAGGAACCACATGGCCGAGAGAGGAACGACTTTCTGCAATGTTGCCAAATTTCTATGTCGGTTTTCTTTTTGCGAGATTATTGTGAAGTTTTTAGGAAAATTCGACTTAATTTTTTAATTTTTTTTCTTCAATATGTTTTTCTAATTTTTGCAACTATAGTCGTATTAAATTTAACTTCTAACATCTCGAATTAAAATAAAAGTGTGCTTCAATCACCCACAGATCATAATCCCTGTATCAGAAAATCTATAGGAAGAGCTAAAGAAATACAAGAATAGAGCTACACGTTGAGCCGATATTGTCTGCCTAAAACTGTAACTGAGCACGGGTGGCAAAAAACAAGTTGGTCAGCAGAAATCTTGAGTTGGTTACGACATTTTTTTGGGACACTCTATACTATCTACAACGAGATACTATACTCTATTTATCATCAAACTACTAGAACCTACGAATAAAATCGATTACTACTTATTTATATGAGAAAAGTCGCTATTTCTATGTTAAGCAAATGGGGCTCTCAAAAACCTAAATTTTGAGATCAAAATCGAGCATTGTGGCCTTTAAAAACTAATATCTCATTTCGATGAAGATTTATCCGAAAATCTATAAGAAAAGCTAAGGAAGTAGAAGAATAGAGCTACCCGTAGAGCGCATTTTCGAAGGCCTACCTGGAACAGTAACTGAGCACGGGTGGCCCAAATATAAGGTACAAATTTTGCACTTTTTTTAAATTTTCTCGAAAACCGTGATAGGCAGCTTCTTTCTGATTCATGCATCTGTTAGTTCTCAAAGATCCCTTCATACATCATATTAACCTGCATTACGAAAAGCTTACCGTTTTCAAGATAAATAGGAAAATGTAAAAATTGCAAAAATTTCAAAGAGGGTAGGTTTGAAAACAAAATAATACTGTTTTCCACGATTTTCCGCCTATTTTCCTTGGTTTAAATGTTTAAAGTTTCATCTGTCAAATGCGAAATTTCCGTAGTTGAAAAATGCGATCGCAGCGCCCAATTTACCTGAACACAGTTGCGTCAATTTTGGAAAGTAACGAAAATTTGACCGAAATTTGGCAAACTTGCAGATTTCGCTTCGACATTCAATTAGGATCTGTTCGGGACGTCCCAGCGAAAAAGTGGTTACGAAGTGCCGAAAAGAAAACATTCCAAGGTATCCCCTGGGATAGAAAACCATTCGATTGGATGCACTGCATCGCCACAAATAGACCTTAAAATGGGAACTCCTAATTTGCTGACCCATAAGAAATCCATGTATTACGGAAAATTTTGCTGACCCGGTAAAAATTGTTGCTGACCGCTATGCTGGGTGATAGCTGAGAGTGTCCTACATATTATATACGAATTTAGTAAACATCGGGCCGAAAATCATTTAGTTACGGCCCTGGAAAACTTTAAAAGTGAGATTTTTTTGCTGACCCGTTATAAATTTTTGCTGACCGGTACACAGGGTGATACCTGAGAGTGTCCCACATATTATATGCGAATTTAGTAAACATCGGGCGGAAAATCGCTTAGTTACACCCCTGGAAAACTTTGAAAGTGAGATTTTTTTGCTGACCCGTTACAAATTCTTGCTCACCGGTATACAGAGAGATAGCTGAAACTGAATCCCACATTATGTACGAATTTCATAAACATCGGGCCGAAAATCACTTAGTTACGGCCCTGGAAAACTTTAAAAGTGAGATTTCTTTGCTGACCCGTTAGAAATTCTTGCTGACCGCTATGCAGGGTGATACCTGAAAGTGTTCTACAGATTATATACGAATTTAGTAAACATCGGGACGAAAATCACTTAGTTACGGCCCTGGAAAACTTTGAAAGTGAAATTTATTTGCTGACCTGTTAGAAATTCTTGCTGACCGTATACAGGTAGATACCTGAGAGTGTCCTACATATTATATACGAATTTAGTAAACATCGGGCCAAAAATCACTTAGTGACGGCCCTGGAAAACTTTGAAAGTGAGATTTCTTTGCTGACCCGTTAGAAATTCTTACTGACCGGTATATAGGGTGGTACATGAGAGTGTCCTACATATTATATACGAATTTGTTAAACATCGAGCCGAAAATCACTTAGTTACGGCTCTGGAAAACTTTGAAAGTGAGATTTCTTTGCTGACCCGTTAGAAATTCTTACTGACCGGTATACAGGGTGGTACATGAGAGTGTCCTACATATTATATACGAATTTAGTAAACATCGGGTCGAAAATCACCTAGTTACGGCCCTGGAAATCTTTAAAAATGAGATTTTTTTGCTGACCCGTTAGAAATTCTTGCTGACCGCTATGCAGGGTGACAGATGAGAGTGTCTTACATATAATGTACAAATTTAGTAAACATCGGGCCGAAAATCGCTTAGTTACACCCCTGGAAAACTTTGAAAGTGAGATTTTTTTGCTGACCCGTTACAAATTCTTGCTCACCGGTATACAGGGAGATAGCTGAAACTGAATCGCACATTATGTACGAATTTCATAAACATCGGGCCGAAAATCACCTAGTTACGGCCCTGGAAAACTTTAAAAGTGAGATTTCTTTGCTGACCCGTTAGAAATTCTTACTGACCGGTATATAGGGTGGTACATGAGAGTGTCCTACATATTATATACGAATTTATTAAACATCGGGCCGAAAATCACTTAGTTACGGCCCTGGAAAACTTTGAAAGTGAGATTTCTTTGCTGACCCGTTAGAAATTCTTACTGACCGGTATACAGGGTGGTACATGAGAGTGTCCTACATATTATATACGAATTGAGTAAACATTGGGTCGAAAATCACTTAGTGACGGCCCTGGAAAACTTTGAAAGTGAGATTTCTTTGCTGACCCGTTAGAAATTCTTACTGACCGGTATACAGGGTGGTACATGAGAGTGTCCTACATATTATGTACGAATTTAGTAAACATCGGGCCGAAAATCACTTAGTTACGGCCCTGGAAATCTTTGAAAGTGAGATTTTTTTGCTGACCCGTTAGAAATTCTTACTGACCGGTATACAGGGTGGTACATGAGAGTGTCCTACATATTATATACGAATTTATTAAACATCGGGCCGAAAATCACTTAGTTACGGCCCTGGAAAACTTTAAAAGTGAGATTTCTTTGCTGACCCGTTAGAAATTCTTACTGACCGGTATACAGGGTGGTACATGAGAGTGTCCTACATATTATATACGAATTGAGTAAACATTGGGTCGAAAATCACCTAGTTACGGCCCTGGAAATCTTTAAAAATGAGATTTTTTTGCTGACCCGTTAGAAATTCTTACTGACCGCTATGCAGGGTGACAGATGAGAGTGTCTTACATATAATGTACAAATTTAGTAAACATCGGGCCGAAAATCGCTTAGTTACACCCCTGGAAAACTTTGAAAGTGAGATTTTTTTTGCTGACCCGTTACAAATTCTTGCTCACCGGTATACAGGGAGATAGCTGAAACTGAATCGCACAATATGTACAAATTTCATAAACATCGGGCCGAAAATCACCTAGTTACGGCCCTGGAAAATTTTAAAAGTGAGATTTCTTTGCTGAACCCTTAGAAATTCTTGCTGACCGTATACAGGTAGATACCTGAGAGTGTCCTACATATTCTATACGAATTTAGTAAACATCGGGCCGAAAATCACTTAGTTACGGCGTGGAAACTTTAAAAGTGAGATTTCTTTGCTGACCTGTTAGAAATTCTTGCTGATCGTATACAGGTAGATACCTGAGAGTGTCCTACATATTATATACGAATTTAGTATACATCGGGCGGAAAATCACTTAGTTACGGCCCTGGAAAGCTTTAAAAGTGAGATTTTTTGCTGACCCGTTAGAAATTCTTACTGACCGGTATACAGGGTGGTACATGAGAGTGTCCTACATATTCTATACGAATTTAGTAAACATCGGGCCGAAAATCACTTAGTTACGGCCCTGGAAATTTTAAAAGTGAGATTTCTTTGCTGACCTGTTAGAAATTCTTGCTGACCGTATACAGGTAGATACCTGAGAGTGTCCTACATATTATATACGAATTTAGTATACATCGGGCGGAAAATCACTTAGTTACGGCCCTGGAAAGCTTTAAAAGTGAGATTTTTTTGCTGACCCGTTAGAAATTCTTACTGACCGGTATACAGGGTGGTACATGAGTGTGTCCTACATATTATATACGAATTTAGTAAACATCGGGCCGAAAATCACTTAGTTACGGCCCTGGAAACTTTAAAAGTGAGATTTCTTTGCTGACCTGTTAGAAATTCTTGCTGATCGTATACAGGTAGATACCTGAGAGTGTCCTACATATTATATACGAATTTAGTATACATCGGGCGGAAAATCACTTAGTTACGGCCCTGGAAAGCTTTAAAAGTGAGATTTCTTTGCTGACCCGTTAGAAATTCTTACTGACCGGTATACAGGGTGGTACATGAGAGTGTCCTACATATTCTATACGAATTTAGTAAACATCGGGCCGAAAATCACTTAGTTACGGCGTGGAAACTTTAAAAGTGAGATTTCTTTGCTGACCTGTTAGAAATTCTTGCTGATCGTATACAGGATACCTGAGAGTGTCCTACATATTATATACGAATTTAGTATACATCGGGCGGAAAATCACTTAGTTACGGCCCTGGAAAGCTTTAAAAGTGAGATTTTTTGCTGACCCGTTAGAAATTCTTACTGACCGGTATACAGGGTGGTACATGAGAGTGTCCTACATATTATATACGAATTTAGTAAACATCGGGCCGAAAATCACTTAGTTACGTCCCTGGAAAACTTTAAAAGTGAGATTTTTTTGCTGACCCGTTAGAAATTCTTGCTGACCGGTATACAGGGTGGTACATGAGAGTGTCCTACATATTCTATACGAATTTAGTAAACATCGGGCCGAAAATCACTTAGTTACGGCGTGGAAACTTTAAAAGTGAGATTTCTTTGCTGACCTGTTAGAAATTCTTGCTGATCGTATACAGGTAGATACCTGAGAGTGTCCTACATATTATATACGAATTTAGTATACATCGGGCGGAAAATCACTTAGTTACGGCCCTGGAAAGCTTTAAAAGTGAGATTTTTTGCTGACCCGTTAGAAATTCTTACTGACCGGTATACAGGGTGGTACATGAGAGTGTCCTACATATTATATACGAATTTAGTAAACATCGGGCCGAAAATCACTTAGTTACGGCCCTGGAAAACTTTAAAAGTGAGATTTTTTTGCTGACCCGTTAGAAATTCTTGCTGACCGGTATACAGGGTGGTACATGAGAGTGTCCCTACATATTCTATACGAATTTAGTAAACATCGGGCCGAAAATCACTTAGTTACGGCCCTGGAAATTTTAAAAGTGAGATTTCTTTGCTGACCTGTTAGAAATTCTTGCTGACTGTATACAGGTAGATACCTGAGAGTGTCCTACATATTATATACGAATTTAGTATACATCGGGCGGAAAATCACTTAGTTACGGCCCTGGAAAGCTTTAAAAGTGAGATTTTTTTGCTGACCCGTTAGAAATTCTTACTGACCGGTATACAGGGTGGTACATGAGTGTGTCCTACATATTATATACGAATTTAGTAAACATCGGGCCGAAAATCACTTAGTTACGGCCCTGGAAACTTTAAAAGTGAGATTTCTTTGCTGACCTGTTAGAAATTCTTGCTGATCGTATACAGGTAGATACCTGAGAGTGTCCTACATATTATATACGAATTTAGTATACATCGGGCGGAAAATCACTTAGTTACGGCCCTGGAAAGCTTTAAAAGTGAGATTTCTTTGCTGACCCGTTAGAAATTCTTACTGACCGGTATACAGGGTGGTACATGAGAGTGTCCTACATATTCTATACGAATTTAGTAAACATCGGGCCGAAAATCACTTAGTTACGGCGTGGAAACTTTAAAAGTGAGATTTCTTTGCTGACCTTTAGAAATTCTTACTGACCGGTATACAGGGTGGTACATGAGAGTGTCCTACATATTATATACGAATTTAGTAAACATCGGGTCGAAAATCACCTAGTTACGGCCCTGGAAATCTTTAAAAATGAGATTTTTTTGCTGACCCGTTAGAAATTCTTGCTGACCGCTATGCAGGGTGACAGATGAGAGTGTCTTACATATAATGTACAAATTTAGTAAACATCGGGCCGAAAATCACTTAGTTACGGCCCTGGAAAACTTTAAAAGTGAGATTTCTTTGCTGACCCGTTAGAAATTCTTACTGACCGGTATACAGGGTGGTACATGAGAATGTTCTACATATTATATTCGAATTTAGTAAACATCGGGCCAAAAATCACTTAGTTACGGCCCTGGAAAACTTTTAAAGTGAGATTTCTTGGCTGACCTGTTAGAAATTCTTGCTGACCGTGTACAGGTAGATACCTGAGAGTGTCCTACATATTATATACGAACTTAGTAAACATCGGGCCGAAAATCACTTAGTTACGGCCCTGGAAAATTTTTAAAGTGAGATTTTTTTGCTGACCCGTTAGAAATTCTTACTGACCGGTATACAGGGTGGTACATGAGAATGTTCTACATATTATATACGAATTTAGTAAACATCGGGCCGAAAATCACTTAGTGACGGCCCTGGAAAACTTTGAAAGTGAGATTTCTTTGCTGACCTGTTAGAAATTCTTGCTGACCGTATACAGGTAGATACCTGAGAGTGTCCTACATATTATATACTAATTTAGTATACATCGGGCCGAAAATCACTTAGTTACGGCCCTGGAAAACTTTAAAAGTGATATTTTTTTGCTGACCCGTTAGAAATTCTTACTGACCGGTATACAGGGTGGTACATGAGAGTGTCCTACATATTATATACGAATTTAGTAACCATCGGGCCGAAAATCACTTAGTTACGGCCCTGGAAATCTTTGAAAGTGAGATGTCTTTGCTGACCTGTTAGAAATTCTTGGTGACCGCTATGCAGGGTTATACCTGAGAGTGTTCTACATATTATGTACGAATTTAGTAAACATCGGGCCGAAAATCACTTAGTTACGGCACTGGAAAACTTTGAAAGTGAGATTTCTTTGCTGACCTGTTAGAAATTCTTGCTGGTCGTTATGCAGGGTGATACCTGAGAGTGTCCTACATATTATATACGAACTTAGTAAACATCGGGCCGAAAATCACTTAGTTACGGCCCTGGAAAACTTTAAAAGTGAGATTTTTTTGCTGACCCGTTAGAAATTCTTACTGACCGTATACAGGTAGATACCTGAGAGTGTCCTACATATTATATACGAATTTAGTATACATCGGGCCGAAAATCACTTAGTTACGGCCCTGGAAAGCTTTAAAAGTGATATTTTTTTGCTGACCCGTTAGAAATTCTTACTGACCGGTATACAGGGTGGTACATGAGAGTGTCCTACATATTATATACGAATTTAGTAAACATCGGGCCAAAAATCACTTAGTTACGGCCCTGGAAAACTTTTAAAGTGAGATTTTTTTGCTGACCTGTTAGAAATTCTTGCTGACCGTGTACAGGTAGATACCTGAGAGTGTCCTACATATTATATACGAACTTAGTAAAGATCGGGCCGAAAATCACTTAGTTACGGCCCTGGAAAACTTTAAAAGTGAGATTTTTTTGCTGACCCGTTAGAAATTCTTACTGACCGGTATACAGGGTGGTACATGAGAGTGTCCTACATATTATATACGAATTTATTAAACATCGGGCCGAAAATCACATAGTTACGGCCCTGGAAAACTTTGAAAGTGAGATTTCTTTGCTGACCCGTTAGAAATTCTTACTGACCAGTATACAGGGTGGTACATGAGAGTGTCCTACATATTATATACGAATTTAGTAAACATCGGGTCGAAAATCACCTAGTTACGGCCCTGGAAATCTTTAAAAATTAGATTTTTTTGCTGACCCGTTAGAAATTCTTGCTGATCGCTATGCAGGGTGACAGATGAGAGTGTCTTACACATAATGTACAAATTTAGTAAACATCGGGCCGAAAATCACTTAGTTACGGCCCTGGAAAACTTCAAAAGTGAGATTTCTTTGCTGATCCGTTAGAAATTCTTGCTGACCGGTATACAGGGTGACACCTGAGAGTGTCCTACATATTATATACGAATTTAGTAAACATCGGGTCGAGAATCACCTAGTTACGGCCCTGGAAAACTTTAAAAGTGAGATTTTTTTGCTAACCCGTTAGAAATTCTTGCTGACCGCTATGCAGGTTGATAGATGAGAGTGTCCTACATATAATGTACGAATTTAGTAAACATCGGGCCGAAAATCACTTAGTTACGGCCCTGGAAAACTTTAAAAGTGAGATTTCTTTGCTGATCCGTTAGAAATTCTTGCTGACCGGTATACAGGGTGACACCTGAGAGTGTCCTACATATTATATACGAATTTAGTAAACATCGGGTCGAAAATCACTTTGTTACGGCCCTGGAAATCTTTAAAAGTGAGATTTTTTTGCTAACCCGTTAGAAATTCTTGCTGACCGCTATGCAGGTTGATAGATGAGAGTGTCCTACATATAATGTACGAATTTAGTAAACATCGGGCCGAAAATCGCTTAGTTACACCCCTGGAAAACTTTGAAAGTGAGATTTTTTTGCTGACCTGTTAGAAATTCTTGCTGACCGGTATACAGGGAGATAGCTGAAACTGAATCACACATTATGTACGAATTTCATAAACATCGGGCCGAAAATCACTTAGTTATATAGTCTCCCTGCACACTGGTCAGCAAGAATTTGTAACGGGTCAGCAAAAAATCTCACTTTCAAAATTTTCCAGGGCTGTAACTAAGCGATTTTCGGCCCGATGTTTACGAATTTCGTATGTAATATATAAGACAATCTCAGCTATCTCCCCGCATTCTGGTCAGCAAGAAATTGTAATAGGTCAGCAAAAGAATCTCACTTTTAATGTTTTCCAGTACCGTAACTAATAGATTTTTGGTTCGATGTTTACTAATTTCGTATATAATATGTAGGACACTCTCAGGTATGATCCTGTATACCGGTCAGTAAGAATATCTAACGGGTCAGCAAAGAAATCTCACGTTTAAAGTTTTCCAGGGCCGTAACTAAGTGATTTTCGACCCGACGTTTATGAAGTTCGTACATAATGTGTAATTCAGTCTCAGGTATCTACCTGTACACGGTCAGCAAGAATTTCTAACAGGTCAGCAAAGAAATCTCACTTTCAAAGTTTTTCAGGGCCGTAACTAAGTGATTTTCGGCCCGATGTTTACTAAATTTGTATATAATATGTAGGTAGGACACTCTCAGGTACCACCCTGTAAACCGGTCAGTAAGAATTTCTAACGGGTCAGCAAAGAAATCTCACTTTCAAAGTTTTCCAAGGCCGTAACTAAGTGATTTTCGGCCCGATGTTTACTAAATTCGTATATAATATGTAGGACACTCTCAGCCATCACCCAGCATAGCGGTCAGCAAAATTTTCCGTAATATATGGATTTCTTATGCGTCAGCAAGTTAGGGATACTCCCTTAAAGTGGCGAATTTAAAGTTTAAAAAAGCGTCAACATTTCAAATTCAAAGCTAGGACCTTGAATTTGGCCAGATCAAGAGCCCATTTGTTTACTACTTCTTTGAAATATTTCAGGTTAGTTCAGGAAGCGACAAGGATTTTTTTTTTCTCTCCACGTCTTCTAGTTATCCATATTCAAATGAAACCGTGGCAAAGACTTTCTGACAACTTGGCAACACCCTACATGCGCGCAACATGCCCATTTTGTATCAAAGGCCAAGCGTGTTGCCTACCGAGACCGAGCCGCATTGTCGTTCACGTTCGATTGGTGTGACGTTTAGTCGTGTCGTGTGGCGGCGTGCGATCGTCGTTTGTTTACATCTCGCGAAAAATTACAATTCAAAAACGTAGCCCTAAAATGCGATCGGAAAAGCGATTCAATCCCGGAATTTATGTGAAATTCAAGCTTTTTCCGTTGCTTTGTTTGCTGTCGATCGGCTTAGGGGAGAGCCAGTTAATTATTAACGTCAAGAATCAGGTGAGTTTGCTTGATGAATGTAAAACATGAGTTTTTCCTAACCCTACTTTAACGTAGAACAACATAGCTTTAGATTACTTTACACCATAAGATAGCCAAGTTCTATCATAATGATTAGATTATTAGTTCAGTGTGCTCTTTCAACATCAAAATGAATAATTTTTTTTATGTATAAACAAACAGTTTTCATTTAAAGAGAAAACCCCCCAAAAGTGCCGAAAATGGGATACCCTATACACTAAAAGTCACATCTATAGTGTGTTCAAATTCAAGACGGACTAAAACTGAAACCAAACAAAGCTCTAAAGAGGCTTCCTAGCGTGCTAAACACTTGATCATCAATTCTTTCTTTTTCTAGTGTTCCTCCAGAGTTCTATTTTGTTTTAGTCCGTTTTGGATTTGAACAAACTTTAAGTATATGACTAGAATTGTATTATAGATATTATAAATTTTTTTGTATACGATTCTATGATTTTTTTTCCTTCTATTGACGTTGCTATAAAACCAGGCAAAACCAAAATAGACGTTTTTACTAGTATTTGAGACTGTTACTGCTTTATGAAGAAATCGTTGTTTTATTAGTCGTAATTAAGTATAAACCATTCACTTATTATTGACATCAAGTAGGAATTGAAATTCTGAGTCACAAAAATAAGTGAATGAGGTATACTTATGAGATTAGGTAGGTAGGTAGGGTAGGTATGTTTGCTTCCATTCCTGTAGGAAATCCAAATCAATGTGGCACCGAGGCAATTATTAGCGCGGCCCGTTTTCGTGTAACTGCATCTGGTCACCATGTTCGGCTTAATTACGTGCAGGATAATTATTTCCCGCGGCCTTGTTTATAATCCCGATTAATTAACATTCGGGACATAATTTACTCGATCAACACACAACTCTATCAATAAATACTAATAACCCAGTAGCGAATTACACCGATAACACCGAAAATTAATATATCGGTTAATCGGCTGATTTAGTGCGTGACACCCACCCACACACACGAGTTCTCGTTACAAAAACTATTGTGAAAATCCACTGGTTTGTTAACGTAAATCTTAATTAATTGGAAAATGTTACGGAGCTTCATCAGGTACAATTTATAATCAAGTTAAAAGGTATTCCTATTACTCTCTGGCTGCTGGCTTAACTTAATCCGATTTGTTCGTGTTTCATTCAAGGTAACGAATAGAAATGGACGCATTCAATCACACGAATCAGTACAAAATCTATATACTTACCTATTCTAAAAAAACCTTTTTAATTTTTTCTATTCACTTTCAATGTTATAAGACTGTGAAGGCTTTCAAAAGGCCGGTCAAAATACAATCTAAAGAATTTTCCGGGCTTTGAAGCCGTCGTCCAATGGAAGTTTTTCATGATGTTTCGTTTACAGCTGCCGCACACATTATCAAAGGCAATGAGGCAATGGGCAAAGTGATCTCCCGTCCTTTTCGACGTTGACTGATTCGACTCAGTGTTGCCCCTGCCATCAGATGCAGTGTAGTAGATTTTTTACAGAAAGTGGAGTAGATTAACGCAACGGCGGAGTAGTTTGATACATTTTTATCATTTTGAAGGCACCAATGCTAAGAGGATTATGTCTCGCTCTTTCTGTTCGCCCGCTGCCAGGGAATTTGTGTACTTTTCTCTCTCTTCTCGAGCTAACGTCCAAATCCCCAAGCACTCCCAAGTTTTTTAGGTTTCTTTTCCAACCAAAATTCTGTACAAAAAAATTGGTTTTTGACGGAATAAAAAAGTGTTATTTCGGGCCAAAACAATAAAAAAAACCGTGAAAAATCGACAATCATTAATTTGAAAGACACAGGTATTTCAAAACTGTCTCAAATTAATGTACATTAACAATTACGGTTTATTCTTTAAAAACGTTCAATTTTGTTGCAATTTTTTTTTTCAAATTTTAAACTTCGTAAGTCTTTAAAAAGATGTAGGTACGAATTATCGAGTGACGATGTTAAGGCGAGTCTAATAAGTTCAAAATTTTTCTCTAATAAAATAAGTCCTCTGTAGAAGAATTGAGAAAAAATCGATCTACGATATTGGAAAGAAAATTCGACTTTCGATCATATTAAATCGATTCAAATTAATCGTATAGTTTGATAAAAATAATCGATCTTCGATAAATATCGATTCCAATCGTACATCTCTAATGCGATCACAACGTTTGCAAGCAGGTTGTAGCGAAACTTACGTTATATCAAGTGGTGCAATATTGGTAGAGTTAGAGTAATCTCAGTGACGTCACAACTGTACCATCGACAGTGACAGGGGGATGCGTCAAATCACTACAGTCAACTGAAATCTGGGGAAATTCTTATTTTCTATAAATGGCATGACCCTTACTTTCTATCCTTGTCTTCTGCATGTATTTTGAGAAAGAGAGCGCAATATTACGTCCGTCAATTCCTTGGATGCATTATGCATCTTTGTAAATATTGTGAATTTAATTCTCATATTTCTTTTTTCCTTATTCCAATTTTTGTGCGTAATTTTCAAATAACTACACTGCAATTATCATCAAACAGTCCTTTATATGACTACTTTTATACTCAACAACTTATAGAGTGAAAGCTAAAAGTGAAATAAACTTACGACTTACCACGGATTTGATCCTTTACAGAATGAAGCTATTTTTTAACAATTTCCTTAACTCCAGTAGCAGAGCTGCAGCTGCATACATCGACTGCTTTTTGACTTTGTATGAAGACTGTAAGCTAAGTGCTCGATGCTTGAGAAAGAAAGAAAAAAAGAATTGCCCAGTTTCCAGTGACATCTTCAAGGTGCTACTGAATGATTTTGTATTATCCAAATGAAGAATGATCATTTGACCATCTCAATTATCTGTGAATGTACCAAAGGAAGGATGAACTAACCTGAACAAAAAATGTGTGTTTCCGTTTATAAATTAAGTGTTCTGTTAAGTGATTGTGTGGGAACCAATTTGAGGGTGACCATTGTGATCTCAGTTATACAGAGTGCTAATTATGTAAGTGTTAATCTCTCCGAAGGATGCATATAACATTTGTCAAAACAGTTAAAGAGTTGGTAGTTACCAATTTATCGATCAACCCATCTACATACTAGTTTCAGGGTCTGCTCCTCATCAGTACAGCTTTGGCTTCTCAACAAATTGGAGACCATGTGTTTGCAGCTTAAAGTCAAAAATCTATGTATGCTCTGTACAACATCTCACCATTTGTCAAAATAACGCTAAGTTTCTATATATATTATCATACTCCTGCATATCATATTAGATATATTAATTTTTTGCTATTGTGATTGCTAAGGACTGGACCTCAAAAGGGGCCTCTTGAAGTTTACAATCCTGGGTTCTAATATTTAAATCACCAAACATTTTAAAAGTTTTGTATAATGTATTACTACAAAGACCCTTAATGTGCCTTTGAAGTGGATCTTCCATTCTTAGAAAAAAGTCAACGGCATGTGTATGGAATTATTTTCTTCTGCAATTATAATTTTTAATTATACTTGAGATTTTAACAGAAACCAAGCAGAAACCTTTTATTTTATGTCATGTCAGGGTTCTTTCTCATAACTCATTTCATTAAAAATTTCAAAACAATACACAAGTGAGTTTGAAAGTTTGTATCCAAATCACAAACTCTCAAGTGCATCTTTTGAGCCCAAGGTATGTCCTAGAGCCCACATTGAGAAAAAAATGTTTACAGACAACTCGGACCTTGACCTGCTCTATACACTTCCAAAATCATGTTAAGGTAGACATCCTGTAGTGGAAAGTAAAGTCCCAATATCCAATATAAAATATTTATACTATATCGTAATCAATAAAAACTACCAATATGTGTGTTATAATTTTTTAATTATTTTCCAAAATGTGTATAGGTTAGTTGTGAAGTTTTCATAGAATAGGATAGAACAATGAAAGTAGCTGGTAGTTTATTACTCCAGCATTCTTGTCTCCTGATAATTCACAGCCAACTTAATGAGTTTTTCCATTAAACACACTATACTTGTTTTGCTTTGTATATAAAATAAAAAAGTTCTTGCAACTTCAACAGCATTTTTATTCCAGGTATAGTAAGTTAGTTGAAAAGGGGGTTCTTAATTTCAAACTAATAAATAGCCTTTACTTGTTTCTAAAAGTTACTTCAAATTCTATGCATATAAGTTGAAACATTTTCAACTGAATTTATAAGAAATGGCCCCAGCTTATATGCCATTTAGGTTTAAAGAACTGTAGCTCTCTTAGTTGAAAAGTTGTTCCATTCCACCAAGAAACCATTCCAGAATGATCTATCATTCTTGACAACTCACTAATATGATATTGAAATAAACAATGTGCTTGTCCAGAGTGGCTCTGCAAACGTCAAAATGGCTCCTCATTTCAATTTGAAATGTTAGTTAGTCACTTAGCCAAAATGATTTTTTTAAAGGTTCTGCAATGGTCCTCTAGCATTTGTTTAAAGGTGGTAGACAATGATGTATTATTAAATGAAACATCTTGGACTTCCAATGTCTTTATTGAGTTTTTTCACGACGTTTCGAGCAGTGGAATTTCTGCTCGTTTTCAAGTTCATTTAATGGTTCTCTAGCATGTTGGAACAAACCTCATATTAAATCACTACACAAATGTTTTAGTTTCTTGATATTTAGGTAGTTTAAGAAATTAAATGCTCAATTAGGCAAGACATCTTTTTGTGTAAGTAATTTATAACTTAAAATCAATAATCATATATAGTTAACAAACAAAAATACACTTCTCTAAATACTGACACTGACACTGACACTGAAAAGGTCAACTTTTATAAGTTGACCTCCAATAATGGAGCTATACCCAAATGACAACTGAAATGATATAACAGTAAATTCATCTAGTAGGAAATATTCTTTGCTTTATGATGGGGAATAATCTCGACTAATAT
Source organism: Taphrorychus bicolor (assembly GCA_951812265.1). Classification (NCBI taxonomy): domain Eukaryota; kingdom Metazoa; phylum Arthropoda; class Insecta; order Coleoptera; family Curculionidae; genus Taphrorychus; species Taphrorychus bicolor. Next base: position 349,761 of record OX638302.1, on the reverse strand, counting down.
TAACTCGATCCATAGTGATCATCGAGGAACATTATGGATGGTGTATGGATAAAGGAATTATGGATGGCATATGGCATATAGGTAACCTATATGAAAAGGCCACTGGGACTCTCACCACGGATCCTAATCACACAATCCAAATCATATAGCAGTACCAGTATTCAGTTTGGTAGAAACATAATCTTTTCTCAGGTGATGTTGCTGTGTTTGGAACAATTTTTACTTGATTGCAATCTGCATTCAATTTTAAGCTTGGAAAGTGGTAAACTATATAATATTATGTAAGACATAGGCATAAGCATAGTTAAATGTATGGTCTATTTCAAGGGCATTTGGACACTAAGGTAATTTCTTGATGAGTATATTTGGTACTTTTGGAAATGTTGTTCATGGTTGATGGTCCAGTTCAGTCCTTCTCTCATCAATAACTGCTTGAATGTGGTCTTCCTGTCTCAATTTTTGTAGCTCTACTCTGGCATCTTATTTTGCAGAAGTTGGAGGTTGCAGATGAGTTTTCTGGATCATGCGATGAATTGTGTTAATAGTCCTGTGTGGTAGTTAGTTGCTTATTAAGCCGGTTTATTTCTTCTATATTACAAACGCAGCATAACACTTGGATTTGAACAAAATTTGAGAAATAAAGTAGCTATGTTTGAAAATTACAAAATTTGAGGTTAAAACCCGATAAATTTGTTCGTTAAGCTCGATTCGCACCACTCTCCGATCTAGTAACTTTTCTGGTAACTTTACAATTGTTTTTAAAAAATGCGTTTACAATGTCATGGGTGGCTAGATGAATATCTTCCTGAAAACGACTATAAAAAGATGTCCTGACAAGTTTTTCATCGTCAATGACCAATGGCGCCCACTAGCGCAATGTTGAAACGTCATCTCATACTTTCATAGAGTGTCAAATTTCCAAGTTTCAACTGTTTTTAAAGGAAGATTTCAATCTAGTAGTTAAGTTTGTCTATGGTTGAGTTGTCAGAATATTAGAATTTTTTCCCCGTTGCCACTTATTTTTGGCAAACTCAATTACATGTGACATTTTTCCTTTACCGTCTATTGGTATATTCGAAATGTATAAAGTTGCTTTTCTCATCAATTTCCATTCCGTTCATTCTTCCAATAAATCTGAAATTTTCCACGGACGACCGAACTTTCTCGTGTAAACACGCCGAACGGCAAAGCTATTTATCCTAGTTTGCAAACTGTAATATTTCTTCGTAAAAATCTTGGGACGCTTCAAAAGCAAAACGCATTATATCTTTGAAAGTATTTACATAAATATTTATATGGAACCGTTTACTTTTGTATGCGGGAATCCGCAAACTCCGAAACGCTTGACTCGAGCGTATGTGCGCAGTTTTAACAAGGAAGGGGATTTTTATGGAAATTCCAAATGGATAGGCGACCGACGACTAACTAAAATCGTTCTCTTTAGATATTACAAATTTGACCATAATTTTGCGAGCAGCAAATTTCTAGATCTCGAAAAGATTTGTAAATTGGATAAGACATTCCGACATTAAACAACGTCGTATTTGTTCGAGATACTGTAAGAAGAGAAAGGGACTTATCTCTGTAACTTGGAACAAAGTTTTAATTATATTTTTCTTTCTTATCTCGAGCTCACAGCTCTACTGTCTCAAGTGCTTTGTAGAGTGTGAGAGCCCTTATTACATTTTCTTCTATAAAATATCGCTGCCGATTGTAGAAGTAGCTTGTTAATATTCGTGTCGAGTACGTACTCAAAACGAGTAAAACCAACTTGAAAAGGCAGAGACAACAAATACCATAGTCCATATATATTATATTTGTTAGTTTAGGCTAGTTTAGTTTCCTACTTTGGTTAGTTCAGATCAGTTTAGTTACTTGCTATTATTGTCTATATACAGGGTGTCCCAACTCTATTTAGACACTAAATATCTCCGCCCCTGTACATTTCAGAGAAAAAAATTACTAATATGTACAGGGTGAAGCAAAAACGTACTTTTTGACCTAAACATAATTATTTTAAATGGAACACCCTGTATTTTATTGGAGATTTGGATGCCTCGTTAAATACTCAATCAACAATGTATAACACTTTTTTTTTCTAATTTCAATACTTTTCGAGAAAATCACAAAAACATAATAATACTATGTACAGGGTGGCCTAATTTGGGTGTTTTAAATGGGAAACTCCTAAACTAATAGGACTATTAAAAATCAAAAAGTCGATGCCGAGGTAATTTCTCGAGCTGAATTCATTGCCGCAAACAGAAATCTGCTATCGTCTTTTGTTTTCTTGCAATTGATAAAAGCTCAATTTTCGCCATTTTCGAAACTACGTTATAATTTTTTTATTAGTCTAGTTTGGTAAAAATGGTTTTTACATTATTAAGGCACTTTTTTGAATAGATTCCAATAGTAATTTTTGAATTTTTATAAACTTATTGTTTTTTAAGTTATTACATAAACTTCTATTTTTTTAAATACAACCTATAACTTCTTTCTACTTTGTTAGAAAGAGAATTTTTTTCTCTTTAAAATGACGTATAACATGATGGGTTTTGCTTTGAACTTATATGCTTTTTTGATAAAAACTTCTCTTTGGAGTAGTAGGTCATGACGCGATGACGCTCCGATGCCGATGTCGCGGCCATCTTGCTGTGCAGCTGTCAGTGTCGATATTCCGCGGTTGGAGAAATTTAATAATCTCGTAACTAGCGTAGAAAGTTCAATAACGTTCATTAAGTTTTGCCCTTGTAAGGACGTAACGAAAAAATGTCATTCTATTTTCTGCAACAAGATGGCGCACCTGCCATCTTGTTGCAGAAAGGGAAAATTGTTGTCCTCTCAGGAAAATGATTCTAGTAAAACTCAGATGCAATATAATTATTTGGAATATAATACTCTGATGGTACGTCCCCATGTGCGGATATGGCGTATATTGCGGATTTGGCGCTGTGGTCTGATTGGTTGAAATTGAAGTTTCTTCCTAAGTGTTGCCAAATTTCTGCATTCTCATTAAAGTGATATATGTAGTTGGATAAATAGTGGAAAAAACGACAGTTTCTATATCGAAATCCTTGACATTTGCCATATGATTTTAGAGGTTCGGGTAGAACGATGCATATATCAAATAAGATGGAATGCAGTATGCACTGCGGCAACACTGTGAATCCGCACTATACGCCATATCTGCATATGGGGAAATACCATTAGATGTCGAATTTTTCGAAAGATTGAAATGACATTTTTTCGTTACGTCCTTACAAGGGTAAAACTTGAACTCTACGCTAGTTACGAGATTATTAAATTTCTCCAACCGCGGAATATCGGCAGTGACAGCTGCCCAACATGGCCGCGACATCGGCATCGGAATGTCATCGCGTCATGGCCTACTACTACAAAGAGAAGTTTTTATCAAAAAAGCATATAAGTTCAAAGCAAAACCTATCATGTTATACGTCATTTTAAAGAGAAAAAAATTCTCTTTCTAACAAAGTAGAAAGAAGTTATAGGTTGTATTTAAAAATATAGAAGTTTATGTAATAACTCAAAAAACAATAAGTTTATAAAAATTCAAAAATCACCATTGGAATCTATTAAAAAAAGTGCCTTAATAATGTAAAATAGTAGATTATGTCACTAGGAGTAAAAGTGGGCCTTTTCGTGCTGAGCCCAGAGATTGACGGCCGAAGCGAAGCTGAGGCCTGCAACTGGGCAAAGCACAAAAAGACCTTTTACTCCGAGTAACATATACAATTTTTTTTCAAGCATGCGGGATATAAGAAGTCTATTTCAGAGTGATTTAGTTTTGCAATTTTCTCTCATCCTATTTGAGCGGGTCTAGGTACTTACCCAATTGTGTATATTATTTGTAAAATACATAGAATATGTTAGAATCGTGGTTTTCAATGTTCAATGGTTTTAATGTATTAAATAATAACCAATGATTATGGTAAACTAAGAATTTGTAGCATTATTTTCAATACTAAATTAATAAATGTCACATTGACAGATAAATATGATGACGCGCATGACATTTAACAGACGAATTCAGAATTCGAGAACCTACGCGATTTCGACTAATAACGGTTTCGGATGGTGCTCTTGAGTGCTCTGAGAGTATTTCTGTCCTTTGTTTTTTCAACAAGAATGTAAAGATGGCAATACACTCGATCGGTTTATCTGGTGTCATCTATTATTAAAATAATTTTGTTGAATGAAAATCGTTTATATATGCGCCACCATGACACTAGCGGTAACTTTTGACTTTACTTTTACTGCCTAGGACTTTTTTGCTACTTTTTTGGTCTCAGGATTTGAAAGCCCACTTTAGGTGTGCGTATGGAGAAAACAAATGACGTACTTTTAGTCCGCTTGAAAAAAACCATTTTTACCAAACTAGACTAATAAAAAAATTATAAGGTATTTTCGATAATGGCGAAAATTGAGCTTTCATCAATTGCAAGAAAACAAAAGACGATAGCAGATTTCTGTTTGCGGCAATGACTTCAGCTCCAGAAATTACCTCGGCATCGACTTTTTGATATTTAATATTCCTATTAGTTTAAGAGTTTTCCATTTAAAACACGCAAATTAGGCCACTCTGTACAGTTGTTAAAAACTAAACTTATAAGAGATGATCAAACTGACGTCCATTTTCGGTATGGCAAAATTCATACCTTCTAAGCAGTTCCCCGGTACATGCATTTCTAATAGTTTGTGGGAATATTTCCCTGCAGGCACGAGTAATTTTGTTTTTCAATCCTCCAAATTTCTTGACTGAACAGAATAAACCTCATTTTTCAAATAACCCCATAAAAAATAGTCTAATGGTGTCAAGTCAGGTGACCTTGCGGGCCACCTGACTGGTCCTTGATTAGCTATCCACTTATTTCTAAACTTTAGGGTGTTGTGCACCACATATTTAAACGTTTGTTTATGGTTACATCTTCCAGCAGTACAGGCAACACTTTAGTCAGAAACATGAAATATCTCTAGCCATTCGCATGATTAACTGAAAGTTTTTGACAGAAAACTTTCAGAATGACAGTTGCTATGGTTGTTGATAAATCAGGCGAGATTATAAAAATTACCCGTAATATTGAACACGCAATGATGTTTTTGTGATTTTCTCGAAAAGTATTGAAATTAGAAAAAAAGTGTTATACATTGTTGATTGAATATTTAACGAGGCATCCAAATCTCCAATAAAATACAGGGTGTTCCATTGAAAAAAATTAAGTTTACGTCAAAAAGTACGTTTTTGCTTCATCTTGTACATATTAGTAAAATGACATTAAAAGCACCTTTCCAAACCATGAACTTTTTATCTGAAACCTTTTTCTCTAAAATGTACAGGGGCCGAGATATTTAGTGTCTAAATAGAGTTGGGACACCGTGTATATACCGAGATATGCAGGGTGATTCAAAAGTACTTTGACAAACTTCAGGAGGTGATTGCTGGCATTATTTTAAGAAAAAAAAACTCTAATAAACAAGGGTCCTTAAGAGCATCGGTACGAAGATACAGGGTGTTAAAGTTTTATTAAAAAAAAATAATAATATCTTCGAAACCGGTAAATGCCATCTTTGGCCCGAGTTAGAAAATAGGTAAATAAACCATTTTAGAGGTTAAATTTCATTCGAATTGAGTTTGTTACGTTCTTAGGGGATGCAAGCGTGCCATTTCGATCAAAACCAGCAAAAAAAAATTCCCGAAAATTTTTTCAAAAGGTCCAAATCCCCCCATTTGTTCAAAGCTCAAAGCTCAGTTCAATTACTCAAAGCGTCAAAAATTCAGATTAAAATTTTCTAGGCCAATTCAGGTTAAAATTAGGGTTAAAAATGATTAAGAAATTACACAGAGCGTCCAAAAATGTCTCACTAAGATTAAGGCAAAAGTCGGTGAAAAGTGACTCAAAGGGTTTAAAAATAGAAATTTAGACAGTTTGGGGAAATTCAAATTAAGATAATGGCCAAGATCAGTTAAAAATTACTCAAAACGTCAAAAATGGAGATTAAAAATTTCTGGGTCAATTCAGGTCAAATTTCGAGTCAAAAATGACTCAAAGGGTTTAAAAATAGAAATTTAAACAATTTGGGTAAATTCAAATTAAGATAATTGCCAAGATCAATTAAAAGTGGGAGGGATAATTCAAGTTATGATTAGAGTCTATTGCGGGCAAGCTTTATTCACTTTTTCCCACATTTAACAGGGATATTGGCTTTTCACTATTCTTCGATGGACTGTATATGTATATTTTCTTTAAATAAAAAGCGTCTCGATTAACTTAAATTCAACAATAGGTTATATTTCTCTTTACACAAAAGGGATGCACAATTTGCATTTATGTAAATTGAAAATTCACTATTTACAAGATTTTATGGCTATCTAAAGTAAATACAAAAAAAGGGGCTTTTAATGGCAAATTAATTATAAAGAGTGAGAGAGCGAGAGAGAGAGCGAGAGAGAGAGAGCGAGAATCGAGTCGTCGAGACCTAAACACTTGCAGAGTTATAACGAGAATGACCGTAAAAATTACATTTCGCCTATTTAAAGTGGTGACATGTGGCTAAGGGAAGATAGGCAACGGACCAATTGTTTTACGCATAAGCACCTAAGGGTGAGTGTATTGGGTAGTTTATTGAGCGTTTGTAAAAAGACATATGGAATTCCTTAAAGTTAAAAATAGAGTGAAGAACAGTTCTAAGCGAAATTAAGCTATGCATTTTGGACCGAAAGAAAGCTGAATTGTTGTGTTTCCACAACATCTCTAGTGTCAAATCGCCTAAAAATGCCAGTTTGGAGTCTTTGGAGAAATTCAAATCAAGTTATAAAATTTTTCGAAAACGTGGAAGGAGTTTTGAAATTGGAAATTTAGAAATGGCTTTTAATGTCGGGAATTTAGTTTGTGCTTCCAAGGCGAAGCGATAGGATTCCTTTTTAAGAATCCAGCTAGTGTGAGCAATACGTCGAGCGTTCAATAAGCAACACGCTGCATTTTTATTTAAGATTCCCCATATTCCAACAGTTGACTTATAATCCTTATTTCGTGACTGTAGGTCTTAACGTTAAATTGAAATTAGGATAAATTGTTTAAATGTGGTAGTGCTACTTGGAGGAATCTGCGCCTGGAAGTGGGTGGGGGGCGAGAGAAAGAGAAAGTAAAATGGTTCTTCCACTTTTCTACACACTACCATCAAAGCCACTTAACTAACGACCCAAACGAATTAACCTGAAATAACCTGAACTAATTAACGACCCAAATAAGTGGGTCAAGTGCCAGAAGATATACAGGATAGTAGTGTAGTTTGCAAGGTTCTGGATCACTTTGAAACACTAACCTGAAAGAACTAATTTTTGATTGGTGTGACAATAGTTGACAGTAATTCTTATTTCTGCACAATGTGGACACCAACCATTTACTCAATGTGGAAAGTTTAGCTTGTTAGATTTCTACAATTAATTTTCCTTCTGCTACTGGAATTATTGCAATCACTTGCAGGTTAGAGTTAAAAAGCTAAATTATTGTATGTGTAGACTAAACACAAAACGAAATAATTTTCCTTAATTACAAAATTTACAAAACGTACAAAAACAAAACTAAGTCAATAATTCCAAGGCTTCCTCGCTAATTGGAAAATGTTTCTTCTTAGGCTCGGGTCGCAAACTCGATATTAATGGCTCCGATGATTCTAAAATACGGTGAAAAACATTTTCATTCGTTGATGCATGAGAGTTTTTTCTAGCATGGTTTAATCTGAAGCACTCATCACTCTGCCTTTTTGGTTGTAGATATTTGGTATTTTTTCCTTTTCGACGCTTATAACTTTGAAACTGCTTATTTGACGGAATTTTGTAGTATTGCTCGTATACAGGGTGAGTCATAATGGGAGGACGAAAATGAAATCTCATATTCTGTGGTCGATTTTAAGGGGGGCTTGTCATACCATTGTGTTACCTATCGAGCTTTGTTAAAAAGTTACATGGTGATGAAGTTAGAATTTCAAAATGCATATATCTTGATTATTCCGAACGGGTTAGAGATATTTTATTGAAATTTTGTACGTTTTGACTGCTATATAAGCCGCACATTTTGCAATAAAAAACTATTTTTATATCCGGCAGTGGCGCGCTTACCAGCACGTCGACCCATATTACTTGAAGGAAAATTGGTACGCCACTGGTTTTCGAAAAATAAAACCCATTTTTTCACTTCTCCATCCATCTCGGAATAAAAAAAATGTCCTCTTTAAGTTTTTCAGTACGACGCATCGTTTCTGAGTAAATAAATAAAAACCGTTGTAATGTAGCCTAGTCTCGCCCAACGCATTTGAGATTGATGAAAAATCTAAAATATCAAAATTCCATTTCTTAAGGCTTGAATATTAAGACCTATTGATATGCAACATAATTCAACCCATAAACTGCATGCCTCGCGACTATTGCCATACTGCTTTAAATGGCTATATCGCAATGCTTCTTATTTATTTACTCAAATACAGTCCTATGAAAAAAAGTTAAGTGAGCTTTTTGCTTCAGAATTGTAGTGGCGGATAAGATAAGACAAACTAAGATAAGATTTTAATTCATGAGGAAAGAATCAATCAGATACATAGATCACGCAAAATCAAATACAAAGATAAAAACATCAAAGAATCGGCTCAAAGTGTGCTCCCTCAACATTAATGCAAGCATGGCACCGTTTGATGACGGAATGGTATACACTATTAAATTGATCCATTTTTACAACAAAAAAAGGTCACGATTGACAATTATTCAAAATTTTGAAAATGAACGTCTTGAAATGCTAACAATTTCCACCTCTTACGATAATAATAGCCACCTGCTTCCAATTTTTGACGCAACAATTTCAAAGACTGGCTTTATAATAGTTTTTATTTATTTTCTCGAAAACGGTGCGTAGTACTAAAAAACTTGAAGAGGGCATTTTTATTTAGAGATGAATGGGAAATTGAAAAATTAGATATTATTTTTCTAAAGCAAGTGGCGTACCAATTTTTCTTCAGGTAATATGCGTCGAGGTGCTGGTACGCGCCCAACATCAACTTTAATGTTGTTCTCAGACTACTTAAAATGGCGGTATAGCAATGATTTTTATTAATTTACTCATATACCGTGCGTCGTACTAAAAAATCTGAAGAGGGGTTATTTCTTCAGGGATGGATGGGGATTGAAAAATTAAATTTCATTTTTCGAAAAACCAGTGGTGTACCATTTTTTCTTCAAATAATATGCGTGAACGTGCTGGTACGCACGCCACTGGCGAAAAAAAAAATTTTTTTTATTGCAAAGTGTGCGCCTTTCATAGCAGTCAAAACATACCAAATTTCATTAAAATATCTCTTACCTTTTCGGATTAATCAAGACATATGCATTTTCAAATTCTAACTTCATCACCCTGTAACTTTTTAACGAAGCTCGATAGGTAACACAAATGTATGACAAGCACCCCTTAAAATCGACCAAAGAATATGAGATTGCATTTTCGTCCTCCCTTATGACTCACCTTGTATACAGAAATGAACGGGCTTTCCAAAAATGTGGTCGCGGTTTTTCGGTGAGTACGGGGGGGGGGGGGCTGACCAGTGGCGTACCAAAGTCAAAAATGCGGTTGTTTTTAGTACCCAAATTTACGGAGGTTTTGTCGTAACTCCGGCACTATGTGGGGTATAGGGCTCCCCATGGGTAACATTCCCCATATATGTAGATGATACATTTTGAAGTCTAATCTCGATAATTTAAATAGAAAAATTTACAAAAACGGTTTTTTGATTTTTTTTTTGTAATGGTCAACTTCTGGCCCTTCTGGACCCCCTTAGTTGAACCCGCTGGTCATTTTGGGTTATAAGCGAAAAGGGGATATCCTTGGGCACTTTTAATCCTATCCCGCCAAAGGTGTCACTTTAATACAGAGTGGTCAAAAAAATGACCAAAGACAATTAAGGAAAAGTGTCCAAAATAGTAAGGTAGTTTTTTGCGATTTTTACGAAAACCATGGAGCGGTCCAACTTCAGTGGTACATGGGCAACTAGAAGACGTGGAGAGAAAAAAAGTCAGTTGTTAGTTTTGGGCTAGCTCTTATACCGGGTGAGCTACAAAAGTTTTTCTGTGCCGCATTTTTCACCAATTTTGGTGTATTTTTATCACGTTTCACCCTGTAGATACCACATTTTTGCAGAGAATGAAATCAAATAATTCAGGGAGGTAGCACACATATGGGCCCTCGATCTGGCCAAAAATGAAGGTCCTAGCTTTCAATTTGAAATTTTGACGATTTTTTAAACTTTACATTTGAAATTGCCACTTTGAGGCCTATTTGTGCCGAGACCGTGCATCCGATCGACTGGATTTCTATCCCAGGGGATACCTTGGAATGTTTTCTTTTCGGCACCAAGGAATCACTTTTTCGCTGGGACGTCGCGAAATGGTCTTAATTCAATTTCGAAACGAAAGATGCAGATTTTTGAAATTTCGGCAAAATTTCCGTTAGTTTCGGCAATTGACGCAACCGTCTTCGGGTAAACCGTGCGCTGCGATCGCATTTTTCGACTGCGGAAATTTCTCATTTGACAGATCGAACTTTAAACACCTAGACCAAGAAAAATAGGCGGAAAATCTAGAAAAACTGTATGGCAGGTGAAAATTTGAACATTTCTAGGAAGATTACCGGTAAAACCCCCAGTCCTCGAGGTCGTTTTCACAAAGACTGGTCGATTTGAAAATTTCGTGTCGGGATTCATGATTTCCGACCACGTGGTGCCCTGTGACGTCGACGCTCGGCTGGCTACGTTTGTTCCATACATAGTGAAAAACACTTCCCATAAGAAATACATTGTGCAATGCTTTTTAAATGGGAGGAATATAGAAAGGGTTATATTTAGGGTACCATTGATGTGTATATGGTTCAAATTTGGATGGTAGGTACCTACGGAGGTATTATAAATTGTAATATAGTTGCCGTAGCTATCATAGCTACAGTAGCTGAGTACCGTTGATATTTAGAGAACTGTTAATGATACATGGTTCAACTTTGAATGCTGGGTGCCCATGGAGGTACCATGAATGGTAGTATAGCTCACATAGCCATGTAGCTGACTGTAGCTAGGTTATAGCTCTTTTATGAATCGATGATGATATCAAGTTGAAAATCGAATGGTAGGTTCCCCTTATGTAAAATTCGCTAAAAATGACATTTCTAAAAATCCAAGATGGCCGCCTGAAAAGTTTTGGTTTTAAGCCGATATCTCGGGAACGGTTCGAGCTAGAAAGCTGAAATTTGGTATGTGGCTATTTTATAGGACGGGCTAGAGGTCTCTGAGGTCCAGAACCTTGCCGCGGGTCCCCAAGGTTCTATGTTGGAAACTTTTTTAATAAAATGACACTTTTTTACTCTAACTTACTCACTGTTGCTAAAGGGCACTGAAACCAAATATATCCGACGTTTCGACTTTATGCTTACTATACGCCATCATCAGGGTATTCTCTTTTATTACAAATATTGCTTCATAAATGTGCCACGCCCAAACAATCAGTTTTTCGTATATGAGTGACAAAATAGCTTTAACGAAGCATATTCAACTGGTATTAACTGTTCGATTTTATCGTTTTTAGGTTCTGAGATTTGACTGATTAAATTTCTCATTTATAGGGGTAGAGTGACATTTGCCATTTTATAGCAAAGCCATTTATGAAAATAGAACAATAGTGACTCAATTAAGTGTGAGTCGGCTCAAATACTGCTCAAAACGTTAATTACTATTTTGCTAAGTTTAATAACAGTCTCATGGGAAGTGAAAAACTATTAAAATTTTGTAAAAATTACCTAATATTTTTATTTGATCGAACATTGCGTCAACTACATTAAAGACCTTGAACGACAAATTAAGCAGGTATTTTGTGATCGAGAATGCTCTATTCATGGGTGTCAATAGCATCGTTATACCATGTTTAGTTTTTGAATTATATAGATATAAATATTAAAATGTCGATAAAAAGTGTAAAAATCACGTTTTTGGCGCCATTTTGAAGGGGAAGGAAATTACTGAAAATTCCAGAATTGCAATTTTTTTACATATTTTTGTCCCCTCTTTCATATGAGACTATTTTTGACAAAATCTATGACAATAGATTTTGGCTGAAAATTTTCACGACCACCCACTTTGAAAATTTTTAAATTTTTACATTTTTCTGTTTATCTTGGAAACGGTAGGGTTTTTCGATATGCCGGTTATAATGATATATGAAGAGGTCATTAAGGGATATCAGATGCATGTATTAGAAAGAAGCTACCTTTCACGGTTTTTGAGAAAATTTAAAAAAAGTGCAAAAATTGTACCTAATTTTTGGGACACCCGTGCTCAGTTACTGTTCAAGACAGACCTTCAAAAATGGGCTCTATATGTAGCTCTATTCTTTCTCTTCCTTAGGTCTTCATATACATTTTTTGCTAAATCGGCATCGAAACGAGCTATTAGCTGTTAAAGGCAGCAATGCACGATTTTTATCTCAAAATTTAGTTTTTTAGGCCAGTTTGAGAGCCCCATATATTTAACATGAAATTTGTCGTCGTGTCATATAGATAGTCATCGATATGTGTCATATAAATCTATAGTAATCGATTTTATTTGTTACTTCCAGTCGTTTTATAATGAATAGGACGTTGATTTCAGTTTTAGATAGTATAGGGTGGCTCAAAAAATTATGTGGCTAATAATGCAGAAAAGGTCCATAAGCAGTTTGGATTTTACATAGAAGGGTTGGATTATTTAGAACATAGACAAGGCAGAATAAAATGTTAGATATAGGCGATGAAAGCGTTATTAAAACTTAATTAAAACTTAGTAATGAAAGCAATTTTAATTATTTAAGGAGTCTGGTGTTGTCAGATATTAGTAGTATTTACTGCAGAATATTTCCTTCGACATTTTATCCACAAATTGTTAAATTACACTAAAATTATTGAATTTTTTGGTTCCTCATACAGCTTTCCGGATAAATCTTAATTAAAACGCGATATAAGCTGTTGAAGGCTGAAATGCACGATTTTGATCCCCAAAATTAGGTTTTAGGGTCGGTTTGAGAGCTCCATATGCTTAAGAAAGAAATAACTACTTTTCTCACATAAATCAATAGTAGTCGATTTTATTCGTTGGTTCCAGTAGTTTTGTGACAAATAGGGCATATGTTTACGTTTTAGATTGTATAAAGTATCCCAAAAAAATGTTGTAACCTGGAATTTTAGGATTTTTGCATGTAGATCGCTATCAATTAATTTATTGTGTTAATTGGAGTAGTTTTATGATAAATAGAGGGTTGATTTCTGTTTTAAATAGTATACGGTGTCCCAAATAATGCTAAGTGCTAATGCTATGTTTTATTACCTTATTATAAACACTGCCTTGATTTCTGATTTAAATACTATAGGGTGAGCCAAAAATTGGCAAATATTACATTTTTACGAACAATCAAAGTTAGAAAAGTGAAATTTCAATTGTAGATTCGTTTCATAATCACAAACACTACGTCCATTTTATATCTTTATGAATTTTAGCACGTTTTTTACCCTTCTTCAAAAGCTATTAAGTTTACGAATATGAAATAAAGTATTTCAGACGTTTCGACATTTCAGTTACTTTTAGGTATCATCAGGTTCTTTGTTAATATTTTTTCGGCAATTTGAGGTACATCAGAGGAACGTTCGGATATTTCCTAAACTATGGGCGCTCCGCGCGCGTGGTCTTAACCCACAAAACTTCAAAACTACTTTGCCCACAGCGTTCGGATTTCCTAAACTATGGGCGCCACGCGCATAGACGAACGCAAAAAAAAAAAAAAAACGCGCGAATGTGACAAAAGCACACCATAAACAAACCAACTCAAGATTTCTGCTGACCAACTTGTTATCTTTACTCTCCTGTGCCTCTTCAGAAAGCTGGCCGATAGGAAGCGCTGCGTTTGCTATGATTTCAGCACCGTAAATTAGGATCTTGTGGAATGTAGTACCAAGGGCAAAGTTGTAAATTCTCAACATTGACCGCCTGTAACTTGAGAATCTCTTAACCGATTGGAGTGAATCCAACTGTTTTTTTTTCTCTTTTTGATGTCGTCTTTAGGAAGTTTCATAGGTGCAATATTTTCGAAGATAGACCCCTTCGGAGGTCGATTTAGAATCGCGTTTTTGGACGATTTTTAAAAAAAACCTTTTTAGAGTTTATTTTCATTGGAATTGTGTTTGCTTCGTTCTCATGGATATTGTAAGCGTGCCATTCCGATCAAAAACAGCAAAAAAATATTTCCGAAATTTTTTTGAAAATGTCCCAATGTTACGATTTTTTTCTCAATTCTCAAATTTGACCGCCTGTAACTTGAGAACGCCTTGACCGATTGAAGTGAAGCCAACTGTTTTTTTCTTCTTTCTTCTTGATGTCCTCTTTCACCTCCCACCATCGGAAGTCCCGCAGATGCAATATTTTCGCAGATAGACCACTTCGGAGGTCGATTTTGAAGAACTTTTAGAATCGCGTTTTTGGAGCATTTATAAAAAAACCTCTTTAAAGGTTAATTTCATTTGAATTGAGTTTGTTATGTTCTTAGGGGATTGCAAGCGTGTTATTGCGATCAAAAACAGCAAAAATATTTTCCCGATTTTTTTTTTAAAATATCCAAATGGGGGGGGGTATTACGACTTTTTTTTCAATTCTCAACTTTGACCGCCTGTAACTTGAAAACGCCTTGACCGATTGAAGTGAATCCAACCGGTTTACAAGCATAGCGGACTACATTCTCATATGTCATAATTGCCTTGATTTCTTTTTTTTTGTGACCCCACCACATACATAACTAACACGTGGTTTTCAATTTTTACAATATAACTTAAGTTATACTGATGAAAAAGTAAAAAAAAGTATTAATAAAAAAAATAAACATTTTGTATTTTTGTTTTGATGGTGACAGGTGAAATGTGAAGTTGGTTGACGTTTCTAAAGCACTGTTGCCAATTCTTTTCCTTAAAGACTCTTGGTGAGAAGGCCTATAAAGAGGCTTATTGGTTCTGAATAATTGCACAGGAACTGGCAAAATTGCTGGCTCAGTTGATTTCGTGCAAATGACGTCACTCTGGTTAGTTAAGTTATGCGGTGTATTCATTAGAAAACGTCATCTGGAAAGTTATAAATTTTTGACACATAGGGATGACGTAATTAAAGTTAATGGATTTTTCTTCTGTCACCCTTTTATTTTGACGTTTCACAGCCAACTACATAGCGTTTTTAAATCAACACCTCCTACCCACCGCTTAATGGAAAACACAGATGTTTGGCATCACTTTATAAATCCACTGTGTCCGACGTAAGGATTTTGAGAACAGTAGAGATAGAAATTGAGTTAAATGGGAGAAAAGTTTTGCATTTTGGAGCTTAGTAAGTTGATATCTTGCAAAATTTAATAATTTTTAATAAAAAAAGCGAATTTAATAATTTGGTTTTTAACAAATAGCCACTTTATTGTTGATCTTAAATAAAAAGTAAGGACCTCTTATCAGGCTCTTTTTAATGGTCTTTCGTATGGCATGCGACCAATTGAAATCCGACGTTTCGTTTTCGAGTAACCATCACCAACTTTGGGCTTCCAAATACAATCCTGATTTATTTATATTTATTATCATTGCAGTAAAGTAAAATTTGTCTCGTAAAAATGTTTAATAGTATATTATACAACAAGCATTTAATGAGAGTCGTTATTCTCGAGGGTAACGTTTGAGCCCACGAGCCAAGCGAGTGGCACAAGTTGCCCGAGAGAATAACGCTCATTAAATGCGCGTTGAATACAATACTTTATCCACGACCAAGATTCTGGGTTTTCTCAAATATGATAGGTTATAGGCGCCACAAAGATAATTCACAATTTTAAAACCACGACCACGACTGGTTTCGCTATTCAATGGCGCGACGTTTGATGCGTCTTGTCGATAGATGACGGTCTAGTCAATCTTCAATTCATCAAGTTCATTTCAATGCTACGAGGGTGAACGGTAAATTACTTCATTTTATGGCCTATTTTAAGTATTTTTCAGTGAAAAGTACATATTTTAGTGAAAAAAAGACACTGTAACCTACATTTGCCTCAATACATCCTAATAGAAGGATAATTATTTGAATGAACCAGTGATAACTACCGATTTCATGTTTAGGGCAGTTTACTTTTTGAGTTGTCAGTTGCCTACGACATGTTTCGTTTCCATGACAACTCATTATTCACTTGTGAATAATGAGTTGTCATGGAAATGTTCACATCATGTCATGTCATGGAAATGTTCACAAGTGAATAATGTTCATTATTCACAAGTGAATAATGATTATCGTTAGTCTTGAGAATGTATAAGAATAATGTGATTATTATAGTATGGTCGTGGATAAAAATCATTTTTTTGTTTGAATTCGACGTTTTTTTTTTTTAACAAGACACCGCTATCGGTATGTTGCTGTTAAAAGTACTCCGGCTCCCAGTTTTGAGGTAAACGCAACTTAAGATGTAAACAGCAAACCATCAAAGTTTCCCTTTGGGGGTTGCGCTGTTGCCAATAACGCTTTGCAAATTAACTAAACCGAATTAAATCCGAGGAGGAAATTTATTTTCAATTCCCATACCTATTAGATTTTGCTGGAGATAATAGATCCGTAAATAACGTGAACTGCACCTGTGACGCAACCAGGGAATTTTTGCGCTGACAGCTGACACCCCATTCGATTGCTCAAATAGACGGCTTTTAATTATGATCGGTACGCCCCACCCTTTTAAATGATACAAGAATTTTTCCATTCTTGATATCTGCGATCCAACGCTGTTAAATTTTTAACAACCTCAAACCCGCCAAAGGGATTTTTCAGCAGACTGTAAAAATAAGTTCGCAAGGTGAACCAATTTATTATTAAATATACCTGCTAAAAGATCTTAGGTTAAATGCGCCTCAACGGGGAAAATTCGATATGCCTCCTCTCAGTCGGGGTTCACAATTTATGAGTATAAAATTAAATTGCTCACGGGGTGTAAATTTTTAATAAGCAAAATAAATTTGCTTGTGGCTCGTTATTTAACCGTAAGTTAAGTTTACATTTATACGTATCCCGACGTCTAGGGCCCGTTGATAATGAAAATTGGTATTACAGTTCTACCATACACGCTAGGCATAGAACATCATATCTATGGTGTTGTAAATGATGAGCCATGGATGGAAAACGTATTCCCAGAGAAGATTTTGTTGTTTGGGGAAACACCACTGGGACGATCTGAGGTAGTTGTAACCTATGTATGCGGTGTTGGCGTTGGGGATGCGTACTTTTGTCGTCTGGAAAATCTGCTACTTTATTTTCAACTACGGGAAATCGTTATACTGACTAATTGTCCTACAGGATGAATCTCTACTGGATTTTATTCGACCGGCTAAAAGCCCTCCGGATAATCGCCTACCGGAAAACAGCCTAAAGTCTCCTTCATTTCACCTCAAATAGTGCAAGCTTTGAAAAAGTACACAATGGAATACGCGCGCGCAATTCTCGCCTACATTAACAGCTGTTTAAGACGCCATGTTTAAGGCGAAAACCAAACGTTTCGTTGGTTATGTGTTTTTTTGCAATAAATTGCATTTTGCAATACTAATATTATAAATAATTGTGTTGCATACAATGATGGTATTCTAGCTTATGGTTGTAAAAGCAGCGGCTATGGAAAGGAGCCTGGAGTTAGGTTTCACAGGTAAACAGATAATGGCATTTTTCAGCAACAATTAAATTATCTAAAGTAACTCTAAAACCAGTAATTTTACATCCAAATCTTCGAAATACGATTTAGTATATACCCCAGTGAAGTCAATAATGCTATTTTGGGATATATTTTTCTAATCGTATAACTTGTAGACACTTTTTTTAATTATTTAAATTCTTGAGCAGTTTTTCCAGTGGCGTAGGAGATGTAATCCCAAGGTTACCAACGACTATTAATTCACAATTAATTTTATTTATTTAATAGAAAGTCGATGTTTGATGATAATATTACTTATAATATTACTAATATATAGTTGCGACGTATAAACGTGCTTTGTTCTTGGACTTGTGTCTTTTTCTTTTCCTCAAACTTCTAATTGCTCTAGACGTTTCGATGCCCTATGGCATCTTCATCAGTAGACTGCAAAATATTTGAGCCATGAGTGGCACTGTCCGTTAGACAAAGAGATAGATAGAGGCTTACATTTGTATGGTACATTGGAAATATTTATACCTAATATTAATACTAAAAGTATGCAATACCCATTATCAAAAAGGGGGGGGGCGGCCTACCACAAAACACTCTCACACTGGAGACGTGGCTGATGGGCTTTTTTTCTTTTTTTGTGATGTTATTTTTCTCAAAAGTTTGATGAAAATGGGTTACGCGTCTTGGTCAGTCTTGGCATCTAGTTATGGAAACCAACACCTGTAATGCTTCAGAAAGACGTTACGAACGCCCTACTATTGGTCAAAGTGCTGTTTTCCAGTTTTTTGGAGATGTGATGGTGAAGTTTGAGCTACATGCCAGGCCCTCGCCGCAACAAACTGCGGATGACGAGCAGTAATGCGGCTAGGGAGAAAATGTCATGCGGAAAAGGGAGAAAATATTTTCTCCCTTTTCTGTTGGATGTTAGTTTTTTTTGTTATAATAACCACCGTGCCTATTTCCTCTCTTTTCTGTTGGATGTTAGTTTTTTCCCTTTATTCTTAGCATTTGAACATCAATTTTCACAATTTCCTTCATTTAGGTACCTAATAATCAAAACATTGCATATTGATAAAAAAAAAACAACAGCGAACCTAGACCTGCTACCACAATCAGCATTTTTACGTATAATAACAACATCTTAACCTTGGCTACTGCAATCGATCTGCATTTTTTATTTTTTGATACACACATAATCACCATTGAACTTGCCCCACTTTCCACTGCTAAACCTCCAGGCGATGACTGATGTTACTCCTCTTTCCTCACTTTTCTTTCAAATTTAAGCGTATCTGCATGTCTGGCTACTGGCCGCGGCATTACTGCTGGTCATCCGCAGTGTGTTGCGGCGAGGGCCTGGCATGTAGCTCAAACTTCACCATTACATTTCCACAAAAACTGGAAAACAGCACGCTGGCCAATAGTAGGGTGCTCGTAAGGTCTTTCTGAAGCACTACAAGTGTTAGTTTCCATAGGAAGATTGGAAATGGTCCCGCGACATCAATTGCTACCCTCTTTGAAATACTTTATTTCATATTCGCAAACTTAACAGCTTTTGAAGAAGGGTAAAAAACGTGCTAAAATTCATAAAAAGATATAAAATGGTACCACGAGTACCCATATCAAGGTTACCATTTATGATATATTGTTTGTGATTATGAAACGAACCTACAATTGCAATTTCAGTTTTCTAACTTTGATTGTTCGTAAAAATGTAATATTTGCCAATTTTTGGGACACCCTATAGTATCTAAATCAGAAATCAAGGCAATGTTTATAATAAGGTAATAAAACTTAGCATTAGCACTTAGCATTATTTGGGACACCGTATACTATTTAAAACAGAAATCAATGCTCTATTTATCATAAAACTACTCGAATTAACGCAATAAATTAATTGATATCGATCTACATGCAAAAATCCTAAAATTCCAGGTTACAACATTTTTTTGGGTCACTTTATACTATCTAAAACGTAAACATATGCCCAATTTGTCACAAAACTACTGGAACCAACGAATAAAATCGATTACTATTGATTTATGCGGGAAAAGTAGTTATTTCTTTGTTAAGCATATGGAGCTCTCAAATCGACCCGAAAACCTAATTTTGGGGATCAAAATTGTGCATTTCAGCCTTCAACAGCTTATATCGCGTTTTAATTAAGATTTATCCGAAAAGCTATATGAGGAGCCAAAAAAGTACAAAAATTTTAGTGTTTTTTACCAATTTGTGGATAAAATGGCGAAGGAAATGTTCTGCAGTAAATATTACTAATATCTGACAACACCAGACTCCTTGAATAATTAAAATTGCTTTCATTGCTAAGTTTTAATAATTCTTTCATCGCTTATATCTAACATTTTATTCTGGCTTGTCTACGTACTAAATAATCCACCCTTTCTATGTAAAATACACACCGCTTATGGACCTTTTCTGCATTATTAGCATATATTAGCTTCCTGCATAATTTTTTGAGCCACCCTATACTATCTAAAACAGAAATCAACGTCCTATTCATTAAAAAACGACTCGAAGTAACAAATAAAATCGACTACTATAGATTTAAATGACACATATAGAAAATTCTATGTTAAACATATGGGGCTCTCAAACCGTCCCAAAAAACTAAATTTTGAGATAAAAATCGTGCATTGGTGCCTTTAACAGCTAATATTCTCGTTTCGATGAAGATTTATCAAAAAATGTATAAGAACAGCTAAGGAAGTAGAAGAATAGAGCTACACGTAGAGCCCATTTTCGAAGCTCTGCCTATAACAATAACTGAGCACGGGTGACCCAAAAATAAGGTACAATTTTTGCACTTTTTTTTAATTTTCTCAAAAACCATGAAAGCTAGCTTCTTTCTGGTACATGCATCTGATAGCCCTTGATGACCTCTTTATACATCATATTAACCGGCATTTCGAAAAACCTTACTGTTTCCAAGATAAACAGAAAAATATAAAAATTTCAAAATTTTCAAAGGGGGTGAACATTTTCAGCCAAAATCGATTGTCATAGATTTTATCAAAAGTAGTCTCAAATGAAAGAGGGGACAAAAATATGTAAAAAAATTGCAATTCTGGAATTTTCAGTAATTTCCTTCCTTTTCAAAATGGCGCCAAAAACGTAATTTTTCCACTTTTTATCGACATTTTAATACTTATATCTATATGATTCAAAAACTAAACATGGTATAACGATGCTATTGAGACCCATGAATAGAGCATTCTGGACCACAAAATACCTGCTTAATTTGTCGTTCAAGGTTTTTAATTTAGTTGACGTAATGTTCGATCAAATAAAAACATTAGGTAAGTTTTGCAAAATTTTAATAGTTTTTCACTTCCCATGATACTGTTATTAAACTTAGCGAAATAGTAATTAACGTTTTGAGCAGTATTTGAGCCGACTCACACTTAGTTGAGTCACCGTTGTTCTATTGCCGTAAATGGCTTTGCTATAAAATGGCAAAAGTCACTCTACCCCAATCAATGAAAAATTTAATCAGTCAAATCTCAGAACCCAGAAACGATAAAATCGAACAGTTAGTACCAGTCGAATGGGCTTCGTTAGAGCTATTTTGTCAGTCATATACGAAAAACCGATTGTTTGGGCGTGGCACATTTATGAAGCAAAATTTGTAATAAAAGAGAATACCCTGATGATGGCTTATGGTAAGCGTAAAGTCGAAACGTCGGATATATTTGGTTTCGGCGCCCTTTAGCAACAGTCAGTAAGTTGTAGCAAAAAACTGTCATTTTAATAAAAAAGTTTCCAAAATGGAACCTTCGGTACCCGCGGCAAGGTTCTGGACCTCAGAGACCCCTAGCGCGTCCCATAAAATGGCCACATACCAAATTTCAGCTTTCTAGCTCGAACCGTTCCAGAGATATCGCTTTAAAACCAAAACTTTTCAGGCGGCCATCTTGGATTTTTAAAAATGTCATTTTTAGCGAATTTTACATAAGGGAAACCTACCGTTCGATTTTTAAGTCGATATCACCATCGGTTCATAAAACAGCTATAACCTAGCTACAGTCAGCCACATATAGCTATGTGAGCTATATTACCATTCATGGTACCTCCATGGGCACCCAGCATTCAAAGTTGAACCATGTATCATTAACAGTTCTCTAAATACCAACGGTACCCAGCTACTGTAGCTATGATAGCTACGGCAACTATATTACAATTTATAATACCCCCGTAGGTACCTACCATCCAAATTTGAACCATGTACCATCAATGGTACCCTAAATATAACCTTTTCTATATTGCTCCCATTTAAAAAGCATTGCACAATGTATTTCTTATGGGAAATACACGTGCAAAAGCCTGAAAACTTATATGCAAAATTTCGTTAATGGTACCCATGGGTTTGGTACCATGAATAAGGTTTCCACCCATGGCAACTTACAGTCCATTCCCTAATGAACCATGGTACCAAATTTCAGCTCTCTAACTTTATTTGTTTCAGAGATATCCCCATTTTTTAATTAACCTGTCTACGGCGGCCATTTTTTTTTCGCTTCCATCTTTTATTTATGACGAATTGAATATTGTCCCATTTAAAAAGCGTTGCACAATGTATTTCTTATGGGAAATACACGTGCAAAAGCGTGAAAACTTATATGCAAAATTTCGTTAATGGTACCCATGGGTTTGGTACCATAAAGAAGGTTTCCACTCATGGCAACTTGCAGTCCATTCCCTAATGAACCATGGTACCAAATTTCAGCTCTCTAACTTTATTCGTTTCTGATATATCCCCATTTTTAAATTACCCTGTCTACGGCGGCCATTTTTTTTTTGTCTCCATCTTTTATTTATGACGAAATCAATATTGTCCCATTTAAAAAGCATTGCACAATGCATTTCTTATGGGAAAACGGAAGAAATGGCAAAAAAAAAATATAACTGCGCCCATGTCTGCCGAAAAATCGAAAAAAGACATTTTTGCCCGAATTTGTAACCGCCACTGTCTGGGCGAAAACCGCGTGACGTCATCAGCCAAAAATGAATCCCGATTCCCGACATGAAATTTTCAAATCGACCAGTCTTTGTGAAAACGACCTCAAGCACCAGGCATTTTGCCAATAATCTTCCTAGAAATGTTCAAATTTTCCCCGGCCAGACAGTTTTCCACGCTTTTCGGCCGATTTTCCTTAGTCTGAGGCTTTAAAGTTAATGTTTACATTTCGGAAATCTCAGCTGTCAGTTGCAGAAGGGCGCGGCCGCCGAATGCTTCCGATTACTAGTTAGTAGCTGGCGAATCGGAACCATTGGGGATTTTCGGCCAAAATTTGAAAAATTTTGCATCGTTCGTTTCGAAATTCAATTAAGACCATTTCGCGACGTCCCAGCTAAAAGTGGTTCCTAAGTCCCAAAAAGAAAACATTCCAAGGTATCCCCTGGGATAGAAAACCATCGCATTAGATGCACGGTCTGGGCAGAAATATACCTCAAAGTGGCAATTTGAAATTTTAAGTTTAAAAATTCGTCAAAATTTCAAATTCAAAGCTAGGCCCTTGAGTTTTGGCCAGGTCTAGGGCCCATGTGTGTGCTACCTCTCTGAATTATGTCAGATTTTTTACTGCAAAAATGTGGAATCTACAGGGTGAAATGTGAGAAAAGTACACCAAAATTTGCAAAAATTCCAGCACAGAAAAACTTTTGTAACTCACTCGGTATAAGAGCTAAACCAAAACTAATAGCTGATTTTTTTTTCTCTCCACGTCTTCTAGTTGCCTATATACCACCGAAGCTGGACCGCTCCATAGTTTTCGTAATAATCGCAAAAAACTACCTTACTATTTTAGAGACTTTTCCTTAATTGTCTTTGGACATTTTTTTGACCACTCTGTATTAAAGTGACACCTTTGGAGGGATAGGATTAAAAGTAGCCAAGGATGTGTCCTTTCGCCTGGTACCATCCTTATTGGGCCAGTCGTCTAACTAAAGGGGTCCAGAAGGCCGAAAAGTTGACCATTGCAAAACATTTTTAGAAAAACCGTCCCAACTTTGCGATTTTTTGTAGATTTTCCTATTTAACTTATCGGAATTAGACGTCAAAATTGTTCATCTACACATATGATGAAATCTACCAGTGGGGAGTCCTATGGCCCACATGGCCCCGGCGTTGTGGCAAAGACGCCGTAAATTTGGGTACCTAAAAAACCGCATTTTTGACTTTGGTACGCCACTGGTCGGCCCCCCCCCCCCCCCCCGCACTTACACAACTCATCATACACATCAGACATAATCAAAATAAATGGACTTTTGTTTCTCCATCATTTTCTTTTGACATTTCACTGCCAACTAGATGAAATTTTATATTGAACACCCCGTACTTATTAACTTAATTACCAATACTTCATGTAGGTATACTCTACCTGAACTAACATTACACTGAACCTAGCAGTAGAGGGGCCACAAACATTAAATACACTAGTCTGGTGTCTACCAATAGTGGGGTTTCTATAAAATTTATCCTCTCATTCACCACACAGTCGTAGGGTAGGAGTAGTGGTAGTAGTAGGGCTCCACAAAGATTATTGTATTCTATGTGAGTGGACTTATTCAGTCCTCCGCTGCAACCTGTGGTCTATTGTGGCTCCATAAACATTAAGCACTCTGGTGTCTGGCAATAGTATGGCATTGCTCCCTTTAACATTTTCTATACTGGCTCTGCCAGTTGTAGGTCCTCCACAACCAACACAATCACTCCATGATACACTTTTGATGTTACTTGAGTATCTGAAATTAATAATTTAAAGGTGGGTTTATACACCAAATAAAATAAAATTAGAAATAAGAGTTGGTTTCATGTATAGGTACCCCTATTAGCATTCATGCACCAAATAAGATTTATGTTATTTGGTGCATGAACGCTAATAGGGGTATACATGAAACCAACTCTTATTTCTAATTTTATCTTATTCGTTATTATATTTCCACCTTAACTGTTTGATGGTAGGGCCTCATTCTATAGGTATCATTAATATCCAATCTCTCCTCCGATTTCCTCAATAACACCCTGTTATTCAGAGTTATACTTTCTGTAGATTTATCCTAAAAGTAACAGAGTTTACCATTGACTTTCATCAGGAAGTCATCATCAGTAAACAATGCACTGGAATTTGTTCCATTATCTAAAGGCTCTTACCCATTCAGCATTTCTCCTGTGGCCCATCTTCCGCCTAAAGAGGGGCCCGAGACATTTCCGTCATTCAATTAATACAATCCCTTCGTTTTATTTCTTTTTACTAACACTACTTACAACAAATGTGTCCAATGACATTTTATCAAAAAAACCTATCAATAAACTTCAGTAAATACATTTTAATGCAATTTTTTTTAATTAACGAGCTAACAGATTAACATTTTAATAATTAATAATTCATGCAAACAATACATTATAGTTTTTAAACCAATTTTTTTACGTTTTGGTTTAAACTTTAAACTGAATTCAGATTTGTTTACGTTTCGGCCGACTCGGATTAATAATCTCCAGATATCAATCCGCGTAGCGAACTAATAGCAACCACCATAAAAAGATTAGAGGTCATTTCAAGGAGATTTTGGATGAAAATGCTTTGGATGATTTTATTTTGGACATTTTCTGGTTTGGATTGAATTTCGGTGGATGTTTTTATTTTGGAGAAAATCATCGGTGTTCCGATTTACTTTGGACGTTTTTTTTTTTGGATGATTTTCATTTGGACACAATGTGCACCCCCCGGCCGGAGGGTTATTACAAAAGTGCGGAGTTGTCAGGTTGTAAAATAGGCGCTTAAAAAGCAAAGTATCAGAAAGAGATAAAAGGTATATTATTTCCTATTATTGGGGTAAATTGGGTCAGCATGGCAATGCCGGAAAACACGATGGTGGCTCGCTCTATTATACTGTACAAGACAACGACAGAGTACGAATCATTGTAATCTAAAGCGGGTACAAATGAGACAGAGAATCGGACAAATTTATAATGCCATTTGCTCGTCTCATGGGTTGTCTCTGGTTCAGTTTGCGAAATGCGGGGACCAAGTTGTGTTGCTGTTGCTTGAGCGAGGTGAGTGACTGAGAATGGGCCAGTGTTGCCAAGAATCGTACCAGGGAATGATGTGTGTGAGATAATTCCGCCGTGCAGTGAGTGAAGAGAGAGTTGGCTGGATGCTGCGTGCCGTGGGTATGAGAGAGATATGGCGCTCTGGTAGTCTCATGGCGTTGAAACGCTCCTTGTTGCGGCCTATTGCTCGGAAGATTGTGTGTTGCTTTTGTCGAGGGTCACCAATTGTGTCGTCGATAAGGAAGTGCCATAAATGGAAAATATATTCCCAGAAAGGATTTTTGTATGTATGTGGTGTTGGCGTTTCCTCCCGGGGTCTACCTTGGACTCGTCAGTAAGATCTGGTAGACCCTGCTTTATACGCCGGGGTGAGAATTCATAGTTGGAGTTTGTATTTGAAGAGAAATTCGGCGAGCTAAAAACGGTGTGATGTTATGAAGGATTTCGACTAATGCTGCCACCTGTGAGTCGGTGGGTGGAGTTTCGACGCTGCCACCTGACGTTTCTAGGTGAATATAAATGTGGAGGTGAATTTCCTCCACATCTATACATTCGATTTAACAAATTATTTTAAAGGGATGTCTTCAAGGTTAGCGAAACCCGGTGTCTCAGCTCTAAAGGGACAAGTAACATAAAATAAAGAGAAAAAAAGTTGCCCATAATGAGAGTAAAATTAGTCCCATAAGTGGACTTTTTTCTAAAAGCCTCCAAGGCACGTTCGAAAGTGCCACTTTCGAAGGGGTTCTATCTCGCAAACTATTGCACCTATGAGATCCTTCCTTCGACTGGAATGGTCCGCTCGATCCAAAGTTACAGGGGGTCAAAGTTGGAAATTGAGAAAAAAAGAGAACCGCCCCTTTTAAAAATGTATTTGAATATGACCTATTCAACAATATAAACAATTACGTATTTTTACGTACGTTTTACTCTTAGGCTCGAAATACTTTTAGGAGCATGCCACCCTTAACAACTGGGAATGTGGGACACCCTTATAACATGCAACTAGAAGACATTCTCCTAAACTTCCAAACATGGTTAACTACCTCCCATTCTTTGTCTAACACATATTCTAGGGGGATCTCCATCACGACGTCCTGACGGGCACTTTAAATTTTAATAGCAGTCTATTAAGATTTACTCAGGACACCTGGGGTGTGTCCAGGACCGGCAAACTGGCTGTCCTGTCGAGTCCCTAGGCGAAATTAATTCCAGCAGGGGATATGAGCGTCCCGTGTCTAGGTAACGAGCGTGTACAGAGCAATTTATTTCGAATATTATGAGACAATAGTATAGCTACACGAGGTGCGTGACTACGTTCCATTTAGACGTGAGTTTAATTTCGGAAAGTTAATTGTTTCCTGTATGGCCTAAAGATGTTTCACTTTCGAAGGGAAATTGCTAAATCCATTAGCAAAGGGTGCCTTAGTAAACTTTGGCTAAGTACAAAGCGCGACTCGAGCTGGCAGCACTTTTTATGTATTTATTCAAGAGCGGGGAAAAGCAAAGCACTTTTCGTTAAAAGTCATCGGGCCCGCTTAAAATTCTTTTTCGTATGCGGCGAATTGGGCCGAAAGTCCTGTGGATTTAGGGAGTAAATGGAGATGGTACGAGCATTAATAGGATTCCGGGCTTTATTTGTACGTTCGTGTAGGAAATCGGTTGCACTTAACGTTCGAATTTTAAAAAATATATATTTCATATTCACGGTTACCCCATTAAATCTCTATTAGCGTTACATTATTTAACATTGAGATTAAAGAATTGAAAAATTTACAGCAAAAAATTATTTTTCTACTGTTAGAGCTACAAACAACATTCCTTGATGAATAGAAAGTACCACTAATATCACCGTCTAAAATGTTAAAAATTCTCTCCTATAACGTGTTCCCAGCACGTTAACTCGAAACAAAAATCAGTGTCTCACCCAGTGCTGCAAGCACTTTCATGCCATTAATTATGAGCTGCTGCTGGTGCACGCCCATTCGACTTTTTGCTAAAGTTAATTTTAAAGCCGTTAGGTTGTGTCCACACGTTGTATGCGTCCTTGCTCTATAATTACTTTGAAATTTGCACTGTTTTATACGTAATTAAGCCCTTCCGTTTCTATATTTTCATTTTACTAGTTTGGCGCACCTGATTCCGTAGGTTGAATTCAAATTTTTAATATTTGATTGAAGTATGAGGCGCCGTTTGTGTCATATAAGAATGCCCATAGTTTTTAAACATACCTCTATATATACAGGGTGGCGCAGAAGAAACGCACGTTTTTCATTTAAGCATAACATTTTTTATTTTCAACATAACTTTGTTTTAATTACATCCAAATAAAGTAATAATAGTGCACTTTTAGGTTAATGGAAAATAATTTCAGTCAAGTGTGGCCCTGCTTCGCGCTCGCACATCTCCAACTGCTCTCGAAAGTTGTGCATCACACGTAAAATCATCTCTTCTGGTATTCTTTCGATTTCTTGACGAATAGCAATTTTCATTTCCTGTAACATACAGGGTTTGTTAGCGTACACTTTAGACTTAAGTTAGCCCCACAAAAGAACGTCACATGCAGACAAATCTGGAGCGCGTGGGGGCCAAGGACCATCGCCGACACGGGAAATCACATGTTGAGGAAACACTTGTCGAACACCATTCTATTGGTGCTTTTGCCGTGTGAGCTGTGGCACCGTCTTGTTGAAACCATAGTTCTCCCATATATAGGTGTTGCCGTTGAAATCGAAAGAATACCGGAAGAAATGATTTTACGTGTGATGCACAACTTTCACGACTGACACTATTTTCCATTAATTTAAAAGTAGTAGTGAAAAGTACACTGAAAATATTTAATACTACGACCATCTCAATATTTATAACTTAAGCTTTGCGTGTGGCTCGCCAGATGGCGCAGTAGGGACAAAGAGAAATTTGGCAACATCTAGGGATGTGTTTCACGCAATGAACTCGGATATACAGAGAGCCCTCGTGTTAAGAATTTTTTAATTTTGGTCGTCCTTTTCCTTTTTAGAATATACTTCAAATTGGCATTTTTAGATACTGTAACTCATTTTTAGCCAGTTTTGGCCCTAATCTTTACCTGAATTTTTCCAGAAACTTTAATTTGCATTTTTAGATGCTTTGAGTAATATTTAACCGATTTTAGTCATTATTTTGAACCTTTTGAAAATCATTTACACAATTTGAGGCATTTTTTACCGATTTTGACTTTAAATAATATAGACCTGAACTTTTTCGAAAAAAAAAAAAATAGAAATTTGCACTTGATGCCAACCTGTTCTTTTTCCAGTCCCCAATTTGGCATTTTTAGATGCTGTAAGTAATTTTTAGCCAGTTTTTGCACTAATCCTAACCTGAATTTTTCCAGAAACTTTAATTGGCGTTTTTAGACGCTTTGAGTAATTTGACCTTAAATAGTATACCTTAACTTTTTCGAAAAAAAGTAAAAATGTGCACTTTATGCCAATCTGTTCCTTTCCAGTCTCCAAATTGGCATTTTTAGATGCTGTAAGTAATTTTAAGCCAGTTTTTGCCCTAATCCTAACCTGAATTTTTCCAGAAACTTTAATTGGCATTTTTAGACGCTTTGAGTAATTTTTAACTGATTTTGGTCATAATTTTTAGAATTTCTTCAAACCTTTCGTGTAAAAATTTCTATTTTTACAAAATTTGAGTAATTTTTTAGCGATTTTGACCTTAAATAATATACCTGAACTTTTTCGAAAAAAAAAATAATAATAAATACTTGCACTTTATGCCAACCTGTTCTTTTCAAGTCTCCAAATTAGCATTTCTAGACGCTTTGAGTCATTTTTAACCGATTTTGATCATAATTTTTTGTTTCTTCAAACTCTTCGTGAAAAAATTTCTATTTTTACAAAATTTGAGTAATTTTTTACCGATTAGACCTTAAATAATATACCCAAACTTTTTCGAAAAAATAAAAAAATTGCACTTTATGCCAACTTGTTCTTTTTCCAGTCTCCAAATGGGCATTTTTAGATGCTGTAAGTAATTTTTAGCCAGTTTTGGCACTAATCCTAACCTGAATTTTTCCAGAAACTTTAATTGGCATTTTTAGACGCTTTGAGTAATTTTTAACCGATTTTGGTCATAATTTTTAGAATTTCTTCAAACCTTTCGTTTAAAAATTTCTATTTTTACACAATTTGAGTAATTTTTTAGTGATTTTGACCTTAAATAATATACCTTAACTTTTTCGAAAAAAAGTGAAAATTTGCACTTTATGCCAATCTGTTCCTTTCCAGTCTCCAAATTGGCATTTTTAGATGCTGTAAGTAATTTTTAGCCAGTTTTGGCACTAATCCTAACCTGAATTTTTCCAGAAACTTTAATTGGCATTTTTAGACGCTTTGAGTAATTTTTAACCGATTTTGGTCATAATTTTTAGAATTTCTTCAAACCTTTTGTTTAAAAATTTCTATTTTTACACAATTTGAGTAATTTTTTAGTGATTTTGACCTTAAATAATATACCTTAACTTTTTCGAAAAAAAGTGAAAATTTGCACTTTATGCCAATCTGTTCCTTTCCAGTCTCCAAATTGGCATTTTTAGATGCTGTAAGTAATTTTTAGCCAGTTTTGGCACTAATCCTAACCTGAATTTTTCCAGAAACTTTAATTGGCGTTTTTAGACGCTTTGAGTAATTTTTAACCGATTTTGGTCATAATTTTTAGAATTTCTTCAAACCTTTCGTGTAAAAATTTCTATTTTTACACAATTTGAGTAATTTTTTAGCGATTTTGACCTTAAATAATATACCTTAACTTTTTCGAAAAAATAAAAAAATTGCACTTTATGCCAACTTGTTCTTTTTCCAGTTTCCAAATTGGCATTTTTAGGTGCTGTAAGTAATTTTTAGCCAGTTTTAACCCTAATCCTAACCTGAATTTTTCCAGAAACTTTAATTGGCATTTTTAGACGCTTTGAGTAATTTTTAACCGATTTTGGTCATAGTTTTTTAAATTTCTTCAAACCTTTCGTGTAAAAATTTCCATTTTTACTCAGTTTGAGTCATTTTTTAGCGATTTTGACCTTAAATAATATACCTGAACTTTTTCGAAAAAAAAAATAATAATAAATACTTGCACTTTATGCCAACCTGTTCTTTTCAAGTCTCCAAATTAGCATTTCTAGACGCTTTGAGTAATTTTTAACCGATTTTGATCATAATTTTTAGAATTTCTTCAAACCTTTCGTGTAAAAATTTCTATTTTTACAAAATTTGAGTAATTTTTTAGCGATTGTGACCTTAAATAATATACCTTAACTTTTTCGAAAAAAAAGTAAAAATTTGCACTTTATGCCAATCTGTTCCTTTCCAGTCTCCAAATTGGCATTTTTAGATGCTGTAAGTAATTTTTAGCCAGTTGTGGCCCTAATCCTAACCTGAATTTTTCCAGAAACTTTAATTGGCATTTTTAGACGCTTTGAGTAATTTTTAACCGATTTTGGTAATAATTTTTTGAATTTCTTCAAACTCTTCGTGTAGAAATTACTATTTTTACACAATTTGAGTTACTTTTTACCGAGTTTGACCTTAAATAATATACCTGAACTTTTTCGAAAAAAAAAATCAAAATTTGCACTTTTTAGATTAAGTGAGTCATCGATTTTAATCCTAATTCTAATGTGAATTTCTCCAAAAACTTGAAAAAAGAATAATTTTTTATATGTTTTGTGACATTTTTAATCGGTTTGAGACCTAATCGTAATCTCTCAGAAATGCCTCTCATTCTCGTACTTTCGAGAACAAAGGCGACTGTTTCCGGTTCTCGTTTAGTCGAGATGGGGTCGCGGTCGGCGCTCGGCGTTGCCGCTTCCGCCCGAATCTCTGTGGACCGACGGTCGGGCGTAATAGTACAACTCCAACTTTTCCAGACCAACTTAAGCTACCATGAATTTAGCCAATCCCATCAAATAGAAAAATTTTGGTACGATTTCCAACAAAATTGAATGCATTTCTTATGTTTATTAGGAGGCAGATGTACTGATTTGCGATTAGTGCGACAAAGATAGATACAACAAGATTTCTTCGACGTGTCAGGTGTAAGTTAACGGTACACGTTGCCAGATTGTGATATACTGAGTAAGAATTGCGTAGTTGCCGGTTGTGTTTTTCTAAGATCTGAGATAAAGATATATTATTTTTTTAATCGAGAGGAATTTTTGGAAATGGTAACCTTGTGTAATCTCTACAACTGATTTTCAGAATGGTCCCCTGAATAAGTAGTGACAAAAAAAAATTTTCTCAAACTTCTCGTTTATAAATGCATGGACGTTTCGATGAAGGTAGGCATCTTCATCGTCGCAGTAAATAATACACAAAATACTCTTATCAATACAATAATGGTAAAACTAACGTTAAAATGTTTCAATTTCGGTACTTTCCGAAATTGACGCAAAAGTCTTCGGGTAAACTGCGCTGCGATCGCATCTTTCATCTCCAGAAATTTCTCATTTGAGAGAACAAACTTTAAACTCTTAGATCAAGGAAAATCAGCGGAAAGGCGTGGAAAAAAGTATGGAAGGTAGAAATTTGAACAATTCTATGAAAACTGTTGGCACAGTGCACGATTTACAAAGCCTGGACAATTTTAAAATTTCGTGTCAAGCGAGACGCCATTTCCTGGATTTTCAGGTATGATTTTCCCATAAGAAATGCATTGACCCGATGTAAGTAGTTAAACAAAGCCGGTATCGGGTCACTTTCAAGGGCGTTGCAAGTGTCCTTGAATCCTCCTATAAAAAATGCATTGAGCCCATGTATTTTAAATGGGATGAATATAGGAAAGGTTATGTTTAAGGAACTATTGATGGTACATGATTCAAATTTGGATGGTAGGTACTTACGGGAGTACCATGAATTGTGATAGAGCTGATTGAACAGCTACGATAACTGATATTTAGAGAACCGTTTGTACCACCGATGGTTCTTTGAACAAATGTGTCTGGAAACCTGTACGCCACTGCACGTGGTAACACCATGTTTTACATTTACCTACGACTATCTGTAGCAATTAAGGGCGTTAGATCGTGGTTTCGAGACTAAAACGACGCCCGGGATTTGCAAAGATTTGCGAAGCTATTTTTGTTACTCTCTAACAAACGGTCCTTGGAATCTTATTAGATTTCGGGGGAAAAGCTGTTACTTTTTATGTTAAACTGGGGGAGATCAGATAACTTCACATTTTCATTGGGGGGGATTCCGTTATTTAAATTTGTTTTGGATTGTACCGTCGTTGTCTTCAATTAACTGTTTAGCTGAAAGGCTCTTTAGAATTTGACGGCAATTGCATAGAGAAGAATAAAATTTGTCAGCAATTTCCCCTTTTGTTTTTTTATAAAACGGCTTTCTGGAATCATCATCTTAAAATCACTTTTCAGAAAACTCTTAAATTAGTGAGCAAACTAAATAACACTCCAAACGTAAATACACTTTAAGCTTCGATATGGAAATCGCAAGCACTTCCTCAAATATTTTACTCTTTTAATTAATTCCACAGAGCAGGATTTTCTAGTTATTAGCGGAGAATGTTTTCCAAGCTTCAACAGCTTATCCTAACATTTGTTTACTTTTATGTTCTGAAACTAACTAGATAGGCCTTAATTAATTATGGTACTAAACATCACTGGTGTTGATTTGGACAACCCATTTGAACTTATCA
Organism: Taphrorychus bicolor; assembly: GCA_951812265.1. Lineage (NCBI taxonomy): Eukaryota > Metazoa > Arthropoda > Insecta > Coleoptera > Curculionidae > Taphrorychus > Taphrorychus bicolor. Next base: position 316,228 of record OX638302.1, on the reverse strand, counting down.
TCTCTGACATGAAATTTTCACTTTTCGTCCTACCGAATGCAAAATAAGCTCCCAACAATACTGCGAGAGTAATTAAGCATCAATAAAGCCAACAAAGTTGCCTCATAATGAGAATGAAATTTCAGGCTCCAGAGAGAAAGAATAAAACGACTTTGGTGAAAAAACCGGATGAAGATTTACTTCGCGTCCGCTTCTTGTCATATTCTTGTTGCTAAATGAAAATTAGTTTCTGGGCGCACTGCGGCGCTTTTCCTTGATGATCATTAAGAGACGAACACTGAGCGGTAGCTGAAAATTCCTGAAACCACCAGAAAAGCTTAAAGATATTTAATTAACTTTGGTCCTCTTGTTTACAGAATATATCTATCTACGAAACAAAATAAAATGAAAAGAAATTATTTTGAAATTAATTAGAAATAATTTTAAAATCGATCAATCAATCAATCTCTATTTATCATAAAACTACTCGAATTAGCGCAATAAATTAATTGATAACGATCTACACGCAAAAATTCAAAAAATTCTAGTTTACAAGATTTTTTGGGACACTTGATACTAAACGTAACAATATGCTCTATTTGTCACGACACTACTAGAACCAACGAATAAAATCGACTACTATGGAATTATATGGGAAAAGCGGATATTTCTATGTTAAGCCTATGGTGGCCTCAAACCGGCCCAAAAACCAAAATTTTGAGATGAAAATCGTGCCTTGCGGCCTTTAACAGCTGATAGCTCGTTTGGATTAAGATTGATCAGAAAAATCTATAAAAAGAGCTAAGAAAGCAGAGGAATAGAGCTACGCGTAGAGCCTATTTTCGAAGCTTTGCTTAGAACAGTAACTGGGCACGGGTGGCCCAAAAATAAGGTGCAAAATTTGCACTTTTTTAATTTTCTCGAAAACCGTGAAAACTAACTTCTTTCTAATACGTGCATCTGATAGCCCTTAATGACCTCCGTATACTATTTAAAACAGAAATCAACGCTCTATTTATCATAAAACTACTGGAACTTACGCAATAAATTAACAGATATCAATTTACATGAAAAAATCAAAAAATTCTAGGTTACAACACTTTTTTGGGACACTCTATACTATCTAAAACGTAAATATATGCCCTATTTATCATACGACTACTAGAACCTACGAATTAAGTCGATTACTATTGATTTATATGGGAAAAGTCGATATTTCTATATTAATCATATGAGACTCTCACCAACTGGCCCAAAAACGTAAATTTTTAGATAAAAATCGTGAATTTCAGCTTTAAAAGCTTTTATTGCGTTTTAATGAGGATTTATCCCAAAAGCTATAAGAGCAGCCAAAAAAGTAGAATAATTTAAGTGTTTTTTTAACAATTTGTGGATAAAATGGCGAAGGAATTATTTCGCCGTAAATACTCATATATATCAACGCCAGACTCCTTGCATAATTATAAAATTGCTTTCATTGGTCAGTTTCAATAAAGCTTTCGTCGCCTATATCTAACATCTTATTCTGCTTAGTCTACGTACTTAATAATCCATCCTTTCTATGTAAAATACACACTGCTTATGGACCTTTTATGCATTATTAGCATATATTAGCTTCCTGCATCATTTTTTGAGCCACCCTATACGATCTAAAACAGAAATCAACGTCCTATTCATTATAAAACGACTCGAAGTAACAAATAAAATCGATTACTATCGATTTAAATGACACATATAGAAAATTCTATGTTAAACTTATGGGGCTCTCAAACCGGCCCAAAAAACTAAATTTTGAGATAAAAATCGTGCATTGCTGCCTTTAACAGCTAATATCTCGTTTCGATGAAGATTTATCGAAAAATTTATAAGAACAGATAAGGAAGTAGAAGAATAGAGCTACACGTAGAGCCCATTTCCGAAGCTCTGACTAGAACAGTAACTGAGCACGGGTGGCCCAAAAATAAGGTACAAATTTTGCACTTTTTTTTAATTTTCTTGAAAACCGTGAAAGCTAGGTTCTTTCTGATTCATGCATCTGATAGCCCTTGATGACCTCTTCATACATAATATTAACCGGCATATCGAAAAACCTTACCGTTTCCAAGATAAACAGAAAAATGTAAAAATTTCCAAATTTTCAAAGGTGGTAGGTAGTAGTAGGTCGTGAAAATTTTCAGCCAAAATCGATTGTCATATATTTTGTCAAAAATAGTCTCATATGAAAGAGGGGACAAAAATATGTAAAAAATTTGCAATTCTGGAATTTTCAGTAATTTCCTTCCCCTTCAAAATGGCGCCAAAAACGTAATTTTTCCACTTTTTATCGACATTTTAATACTTATATCTATATAATTCAAAAACGAAACATGGTATAACGATGCTATTGACACCCATGAATAGAGCATTCTCGACCACAAAATACCTGCTTAATTTGTCGTTCAAGATTTTTAACTTAGTTGACGTAATGTTCGATCAAATAAAAATATTAGGTAATTTTTACAAAATTTTAATAGTTTTTCACTTCCCGTGAGACTGTTATTAAACTTAGCAAAATAGTTATTAACGTTTTGAGCAGTATTTGAGGCGACTCACACTTAATTGAGTCACTGTTGTTCTATTGCCGTAAATGGCTTTGCTATAAAATGGCAAAAGTCACTCTACCTCTATCAATGAGAAATTTAATCAGTCAAATCTCAGAACCTAAAAACGATAAAATCGAACAGTTAGTACCAGTTGAATGGTCTTGGTTAAAGCTATTTTGTCAGTCATATACGAAAAACTGATTGTTTGGGCGTGACACATTTATAAAGCAATATTTGTAATAAAAGTGAATACCCTGATGATGGCGTATAGCATAAAGTCGAAGCGTCGGATATATTTGGTTTTAGCGCCCTTTAGCAACAGTGAGTAAGTTGGAGCAAAAAGTGTCATTTTATTAAAAAAGTTTCCAAAATAGAACCTTGGGTATCCGCGGCAAGTTTCTGGACCTCAGAGACCTCTAGCCCGTCCCATAAAATAGCCACATACCAAATTTCAGCTTTCTAGCTCGAACCGTTCCTGAGATATCGGTTTAAAACCAAAACTTTTCAGGCGGCCATCTTGGATTTTTAGAAATGTAATTTTTAGCGACTTTTACATAAGGGAAACCTACCATTCGATTTTCAACTTGATCATCATCGGTTCATAAAACAGTTATAACCTAGCTATGGTCAGCTACATAGCTAGGTCAGCTATATTACCATTCATGGTACTCCCATGGGCACCCAGCATCCAAAGTTGAACCATGTATCATTAACAGTTCTCTAAATATTAACGTTACTCAGCTATTGTAGCTATGATAGCTGAGTCAGCTATATCACAATTTATGATACCCCCATAGGTACCCACCATCCAAATTTGAACTATGTACCATCAATGGTACCCCAAATATGACGTAATCTACATTCCACCCATATAATACGCATTGCCCAACGTTTTTCTTATGGGAAATACACGTGCAAAAGCCTGAAAACTTATATGCAAAATTTCATTAATGATACCCATGGGTTTGGTACCATAAATAAGGTTTCGACCCATGGCAACTTGCAGTCCATTCCCTAATGAACCATGGTACCAAATTTCAGCTCTCTAACTTTATTCGTTTCAGAGATATCCCCATTTTTTAATTACCCTGTCTAGGGCAGCCATTTTTTTTTTCGCTTCCATCTTTTTTTATGTCGAAGTCAATATTGCCCCATTTAAAAAGCATTGCACAATGTATTTCTTATGGGAAAGCCGAGGAAATGGCAAAAAAAATAACTCCGCCCATGTCTGCCGAAAAATCGAAAAAAATACATTTTTGCCCGAATTTGTAACCGCCACTGTCTGGGCGAAAACCGCGTGGTCGGACTTCGACGTCATCAGCCAAAAATTAATCCCGACACGGAATTTTCAAATCGACCAGTCTTTGTGAAAACGACCTCGAGGACTGGGCATTTTGCCAATAATCTTCCTAGAAATGTTCAAATTTTCCCCGGCCAGACAGTTTTCCCCGCTTTTCGGCCGATTTTCCTTAGTCTGAGGCTTTAAAGTTAATGTTTACATTTCGGAAATCTCAGCTGTCAGATGCAGATGGGCGCGGCCGCCGAATGCTTCCGATTCACCCCATGGTGAATCTGCATCTTTGGCTTCGAAATTCAATTAAGACAATTTCGCGACGTGCCAACGAAAAGTGGTTCCTCAGTCCCAAAAAGAAAACATTCCAAAGTATCCCCTGGGATAGAAAGCCATTGCATTAGATGCTCGGTCTCCGGACAAATATACCTCAAAGTGGCAATTTGAAATTTAAAGTTTAAAAATTCGTCAAAATTTCACATTCAAAGCTAGGCCCTTGATTTTTGGTACGATCAAGGGCCCATGTGTGTACTACCTCCCTGAATTATTTGAGATTTTTTACTGCGAAAATGTCGAATCTACAGGGTGAAATGTGAGAAAAGTACACCAAAATTGGCAAAAAATGCGGTACAGAAAAACTTTCGTAGCTCACCCGGTATAAGAGCTAAACCAAAACTAATAACTGATTTTTTTTTCTTTCCACGTCTTCTAGTTGCCTATATACCACCGAAGCTGGACCGCTCCATAGTTTTCGTAACAATATTTATTTTCAGAATTAAAAACTAAAAGTAACTAAAACAATAATTGAAAACATAACAAAAACAGTTATAAAAATTGTTCCAAATGGGAGCCATTATTTTCAATGTACAACTGGCATCGACGTATAATAGACCGATTTTAAATGTACTAGATATGGTAATATTTGATTGCAACCATATCTTCTGTCAACCGTATTGACAGAAGTCGCATAAACTTTTTCTTTTTAAAAACCCCACACAAAAAAGTCTAACACGGTAAGATCCGGAGACCGTGGTGGCCATGTAACTGGACCCCCTATACCAAGCCGCCTATGTTGTGTTTTGGTTTGCATCTCGATCCTCATGCAAATTCCTTAAACCTTTCTCCATTAATTGCCGATGGACTCTTGCGAACATTTTACGACTAGGATGTGTTCTTTGCGGATGTCTCCTTCTGTATTCTCTGGCGGCCGCCCTTGAGTTTCCGTTAGCAAATCCATACACAAAATGGATATCCGCTATTTCTCTATTTGAAAATCTAAAAGGCATTTTGACACTAATGAACTTTACAGAAGTTAGTTATGTTACATTTGTCAAATATTGTCATGAAAACTGACGCCAACATCATCAAGGTGGTATGCAATTAAGAAATAGCTAGGTAATCCAGTTAAACACAAACATTTAAAAATATTTTATTATTATTAAACGGTGTGCCCTACGAAAAAAAGCCAAGGGGACTTTTTTCTTTCAAATTGAACAAGGACCTCAAAAATAATTTTTATCTTCAGAAAAACCAGTAGCGTACCACTTTTTTGTTGAAAAATAGCCAGTCACGAGCCGCAGTGCACGCCACTGGTAACGCTGAAAAGATCTTTTATATTGCAAAACTTGAGTCTTTCATCGCTATTGACACCTGTAAAATTTCATTAAAATATCTCTGGCAGTTTCAGAAAAAAAAACAATTTTTTGGTTTAAAAAAAAAACACCCTGTATTTCCGTAACGGAGTACTTTTCGACTATGGTTTATATAGCAAACTAGGGTTATTTTTGGACGTAGAATACCCCTTTGAAGTTTGGCACCAAAAACCTGGTCCACCCTGTATAATTCAAACACTAAACATGGTATAATGATGCTATTGACACCAAAGTTTTCTTATGTGCTACAATACCAATACTACGCCACTGCCATTTTCACACTTGACAGATTGGAGCAAACTGGTAAGAGACGCCGGCGTCGTATCCTACTTCCTCTGTCTACCTATTCAAAGGTACAATCACGCCTGCGAGAAAGCTAACTCCTCCAAAAACCTATAAGAGCGCACACTCTTCCAAAATGAGCGCAAACACGTGTGTCCGCGCACCAATGTCTACTTTTGCCACAGTTTGCAAAGAATCTTTTTAGATTTTTCATAAAGGTGCTAGTAGATAAATCTAAGACTGGTAGCTAGTAGATAAATGAACTGCTTTTGACATGCATACAAAAATGATAAATATAATTTTCCAATTGTACATCTGTGCAAGGGTGATGACCACCGACCACCTAGACGCAAAATGTATAGCTTGTCCCACTGAAAGTGAGAATAAAACGCATTCAATTTTTGTCTAGCTATCTCAAGATTTCCCATGAGTTTAGTCACAGGGTGGTTCCGAAACTCTTCGTAAAGAGGGAGACGATTTTTGAACTCGCGAGAGTTTTGACCTAAAAAGAGACGATTTTTGAACTCGCTAGAGTTATGACCTAAAAAGAGACGCGTTTTTGGAACTCGAAAGAGTCAGTCTTGCGCCGAGAAAAAAGTCAGTCCTGCGCCGTTGTGATTATCGCCAATTCGTATTTTTTTTCCCTTTTTGAATCCCGTCTTAGTCCGCCGCGCTAATTATTTGTATTTTTAATTAGCGCCAAAACAATTAAACCGCTTATTGCCCGTCTACGAAAAGTTTCGTGGAGTGTTTTTTCGGTTGTGCCATATAGTGTCAACTCACCTCTGCCCTTTTCCTGAATAGGCCATTTTCTTGCAGATAGCAAGAAGCTACTTTGCAAACGCAAGAGACTACCGGTATTTGTAGAGTAGTTGTAGAAGTTGAAACATTTAGTGTATTATAGTAGTTTTTCGTTCACCATAATATCGAGGATCCCAGTAACCTGACAGAATTCTGTTCTCTTCTACACTGCGTCGTCAGTTTAATTTTCTTTGTTGTTTTTTCAATTTTAGTAAGAAATCGTGTACCTGTCAAGACTGGGGACCACTGAGCTTACCGCGAAACGTTCACGTCCGCCGCTATTTTATTTCAGATTCCTGAGAAAACTGAAAATTGTTTTTTTCCACTACTAGCTTTAATACGGACCGCTAAAGGCCAGCAGAATGACTGTAAAGTGGGTTTTCTCGTTTTGCTCATAAAACAACTGAACATAAGCGGTCTATCATGACAACGTTATGGCCGATTATTTAACTGGTAAATAAAGGTGTCAGTTGTCAGGCGCATTAGGCGCCGTGATATCGTCATACGGCGATTTTGTTTATCGGTTGCCACGGTAACGAAGCCTCAATATGGATTGAAGACGCGCTTGTTCTTAGTAATAAAATATGCGGAGCGCTATCTTACTAATTTCGGCAATTTTCTGTTGTAGATTTATCGAGTCTAGTAATGGAAAAAATCGTATATACACCGCGGTTGTGAACTACTTATGACCCTCAGGACTTAGATCCCTCAGCGCTATGCGCTTCGGGATTTAAACTTGACGTTCGGGTCATAATTATGTACTTCACAACCTTGGTTTATAATATACTATTAATTAATTACTATTCGATTAGTTTTTTAGGCGTTTTGCAGGTTTCGTCTTAAACAGAAAACCTTGCTGGCATCCCCAAAATATTCAATTTTACTTTATTGAAATTAGCATTTATTAATTAAGTATATCTGTTTGGTAATACTATGGAAGTGTTTTTTCGCTACAAAGATGAAACGCCACGGATTAATTATCAGCCTTTTGCCCCGCATAATTAGCGACCTAAAGGACATCCTTGCAGCGTGATAACAGAGATTTGACGCACGAAGATACGTTGCACACGTAGTCGAATCTCCGCAGACACGGCGGCGTCGGCAACACAGCAACCGCGAATCCAACCGCCCCCACGCAACGACCGATTATTATTAGAGGCGGGGGGAGGGGGACAGGCCGCGACAGGAACTAAATTACTATTTGTAATATTAGTAATATTATACGTAATATTATTAGCAAGCATCGACTTACTATTAAATAAATAAAAATAGTTGTGAATAGTCGTTGATAACCCTGGGATTACATCTTCTACGCCACTGAAACAACTGCCCAAAAAATTGAGTAACAGGTGATACATATAAAACATTGCATCGGAATATACGATCAAACGCGTTGTTTCTGTCTGACCACTTTCAAAAACCTTGATTCGGTTCGATGAACCGTGTGAAAGTGTGAGGTGTTACTTTAAAGAGCATTTTCTACTCTGTCCAAAGATCACATTCATTCCCTTCAATCCTTTTTTTCCAACAGATTTACAAGTCACTATCTCTTCTTCACTTTGTTGTTTCTTAGTTCCACATTTCATTTCAAAATCGTTTCTGTCTTCCTCACTTGGATAAGGTGGAGAGGAAAAGATGCTCATATTTGCAGTGATGAGGTTAATAAACTGACTTGGTCTTGGTGACTCTACATTTGGATAAGGTGTAGACAAAACAACTGTTTGTATCTTTATTGCTCAAATCAAATAACTGATTTTTTGTTAAATCCAAATCTAATGGTGTCATCTCAGTTAACTGACTCATCTAGTGGTGTCATCTCCCTTAATTCACCCATGTAGAAATCTGTGGGTAACAATTCTCCAACTATTGATGTCAAATGAACTAGTTAACCAATAACATTTTAAACTTGTTTGTATGTAAACGTGTGTCTTCACTAGCCTATAAGTACATGTTGGTGGCGGTTTTGTAGTGTTTTGTGTAGGTGTTTTGTGATAAGTGTGAAGCGGTAACCCAAAGGAGGACGTCATGCGCACTAAAAATTCGATGGAGGTTGCTCCCCCATAGAGTGCCAGGTTTACGAATGCGTATTAAAAATAAGGAGGAGGGTGTAACCCCCTATTATATCTACTAACAAGATTTGAGCCTTAGCTCCTGAGAGTGTATGTAGTTGATAACATTTTGGAGTAGCTCTAAGTCCCGAATATGCTTTCTAGATTACTCTAGACGATCCGCCAAAGTTTCCATCCAATTGCATCTAATTAAAAACCTCACGTGCAAACAGCGTCGCGAGTCATCTCTCAAATCCGGGGAGCCGAGTTAAAGTTTGCGAGAAATGAAACACCTCGGGATATTTCCCAAAGTTTTAGGCAGATTAGCTATCAGACGTAACCTTTCGACAAATGAAATTCGAATGTAACTTCTGTGTGCTTGTTAGAAACGTTGCTGCAGACTCCTAAAATGAGTTTAAGGAGGTAGTACATAAAGTCTTGAAGTCAAACGAATCGAGAATACTTTCTAAAACAGAACAGTCGCGTCCCCGTGTGCCAGATAGGTCACGTTTTGGAAGCCAGCGATGTGTGCATTTCTTATTAACGTTGATTTTTCTACACACCGCCTTTCTGCTTTATCTTCGGTTCAAGGCCTGTTCAAATAGTGTGAAAAAATTGTCTCGCAAATGATCCAGAACTTAAGCTCCGGAAGTAAGAAAAAATTAAAATCAATACAATATTGAAGTGCCATATAGATGACTAGAAAACTAGTAGCTAAGAAACGTAGAAAAAAGTGCCAAAAACGTTAATTTAGGTAAGCTCTTTAAAAGCAGAAATTTGAAAAATGTGTCATTTGGTTTCTCAAAATTTAATTAATATATTCATTTCCTCAAATTAACTTCTTCTCTATATTAACATAGTTTTTAGCCCTTTTTTTAAATAATGTAGGACAAGAAACGTGTCTTACGCAACAAATAAAATTCTCCGTATTATTTGGAATTACATTACTTAGTTTTTCAAAATTAACAAACCATTTTCTCATAAGGATTCACTTCAATCGGTAGTCTTTTGCTTCTATAACTCGTTCTAAAGTTACAGGCGGTCAAAGTTAGAAATTGAGAAAAATAGTGTACACAGCTTATTGCCAGATAATAGACTGATGTAGGATGCGAGTTACAAACAAGATACATACATTTAAGGCTAAATAGAAATTTTACATTTTTTAAAACATCAATTCAAAACCATAGAAGAAATCCTTCTTTTCTGCAATATAAAAAATGACAATAACCGGGAATTTACATGATATAATACCCTTTATTTAATTATAACTATTATTTTGCTAATCACTCAATCAGTAGTAATTTCTCTCAACAATAATTCGCCCTCGTGTTGAGCGAAATCACTTTCTCAAATTCTCAAGTTTGTATGCGAGACGACGGGTCATTGAGTAGAGTGGCAAAGTTTCAGGATAAAAGGGTTAAAACCTTCGCCGAAAGCTCCCAGTTTCCAATAGTTTTATTTCTCTCATTCATTTAATCGACATCTCTTAAAACAGGCAATAAAAATGCATTTGAAGGGATTTGAGGGGAGAATTTGTGCTTTTTATTTGATCATGCTGATTGTATTACTGAACAGTTTAGCCCCTATTCTGACTTTGCTTTCCGGGTTAATAACAATATTGTAACGTAATTTTCAAACATAATTAAAGTCTACAATGGAAGAGAGGATAAAACAAATTACGCATTGCCAAACAACGAGTGGATCGATTAATTGCTTTTATTTAGAACGATGAATGTTAAACTCGCGATCGGACGCTCTAGTTGTCACTTTGTTAATAATTTATGTTGTATCGAAATCGATAGATTAGCTAGAATTAGACTGTGAACTAGATAAACTCTTGATTACGTTAAACTGAATCATTGCAATCATAATGTGGAAGATAAAATCTAAAGTGTTTTCCGGGCTTTAAAGCCGTGGTCCAATGGAATTTCTTCCTGACGTTTCGTCTACAGCTGCTAGAGATAGTATAGATAGTATAGAGTGATGTTGTAACATGGAATTTTCGGGTTTTAGCATGTAAATCGATACCAATTAATTTATTGCTTAAATACGTGTGGTTTTATGAGAAATGAAGCGTTGATTTCTGTTTTAAATAGTATACGGTGTCCCAAATAAAGCTGCAACAATTAACTTTATTTTTTTTGTTTACCAATATATTTTCTTCTAAGTTTTATTCCCATATTATAAACAGTGCCTTGATTTCTGACTTAGATGCTATAGGGTGTCCCAAAAATTGGCAAATATTACATTTTTAGGAATAATTAGAGCTAGAAGACTGAAATTTCAATTGTAGATTCTTTTCGTATAAATGGGAACCTTGATATGAGTACTCGTGCGTATGAGTAATTCTAGCACGTTTTTTACCATTCTTCAAAATCTGTTAGGTTTGCCAATATGATATAAACTCTTTCAGATGTTTCGACATTTCAGCTAAATTTCAGCAACAGTTCAGACATAAATAGTGTACGCAAACTTCCCATTTGGCGTCCTTAATACCAAAACATCCAAAAACGGTAGGCGTCCTTCCTTTTCTATCTCCATAGTGAATGGAATTTTTACGCAATAACCTTTTGCTCACTCTGAATATGAAATTATAACAAAGACATATCGTGTTCGTTAAATTAGCTCTAAATTTTAATGCTTTTCTAAATCCCCCTTTTATTTTTTTTATATTCTGTCATTTAGAATTTTTTTCTCTGCATCACTTTGCTCGAAAACTAAGTATTAGTGACTCAATTATTGATTAACGGGGATCGGGTCATGGGAACTACGAAGACGAGCTCGAATATTGGTAAATAATTCAGCCTGAAAAACGCAAAACAAGTGAAAAGCAAAGCGAGATAAATTAAGGGCCGCTGTAGATGGCGCCTTTGTGTCTGTAGCCGCGGGGAGCTTTTAAATTTTAAGGTTCGCATGGACAAAAAAAAGGGTTTCGCCAGTTTAGTACTTCATTTTTGCCGGATTTATTACAAAGGGGAATCGTTTGCTGTAACTAATTAAGCTGCTTCAATTTTAGCTTCTTTGTAAATACGTAATTTATATACAAGGTGACCCTTTTTCGAGTTTAACCATGGGAATTTCGGTTATTTGAAGAGAGAGACGAAGAAGATTAAATTGAGAAAAAGTTCGTGGCAATTAGAAGTCAATAAAAATGACATTTTCAAATTTTGACTGCACTGAGAAATCTGAGAATATTTAAAATTTCAAAATAAAAAAAATCGACGTTTCGTTTTCATGCAACCATTATCAACTAATTTTTTTTACATTCGGTCACAAAGTTTTATTGGTAGTTTGATTGGATATTCTGCGTGCCCATCTAAGTACGAAACAATAGTATCATTCTTGTTCTCTAATTAACAAAACTTGTCAAAATATGTATAGAAGTTGGCGTATTTACCGAAAGGTGGCAAATGATGTCAACGTCAAACATTACGAACTACATAGTTGCCAGAAAATGCAAGTTGTTGCGCGGTTTTGTGCGCTCTTGCCAATTATCTAAAAAATTTCAAAATTTGGGGAAAATATACATTGTGTCGCAGCTAAGAAGCACTACTAAATGAATTTCGAAAACGGTAGCGGATAAGATTTATGAAGTTAATGATGGTTGCCTGGAAATAAAACGTCGAATTTCAAATTTGGAAATACCACGTTAAAGAGAGCAAAACGTGGCTATGAAGAAGTTCAATTAGTTTTAATTATGTGTTTAAGATATAACTAGAAAAAAACAAAAACGATATTAATTTCCGAAACCAGTCGAAATTTTTGAAACTTCAAAACGTCATTTTAATCGTCTTCTAAACTGCGCAATTTTGCCCTAATTTACCCAGATCTTCATGGGTAAACTCGAAAAACAATCACATAAAGACAATAGTATCATTCTTGTTGTACAATTAACAAAACTTGTCAAAATATGTATAGAAGTTGGCGTATTTACCGAAAGGTGGCAAATGATGTCAACGTCAAACATTACGAACTACATAGTTGCCAGAAAATTGCAAGTTGTTGTGCGGTTTTGTGCGCTCTTGCCAATTATCGAAAAAATTTCAAAATTTGAGGAAATTATACAGTGTGTCGCAGCTAAGAAGGAATAATATATGAATTTCGAAAACGGTAGCGGGTAAGATTTATGAAGTTAATGATGGTTGCCTGGAAATAAAACGTCGAATTTCAAATTTGAAAATACCACGTTAAAGAGAGCAAAACGTGGCTATGAAAAAGTTCAATTAGTTTTAATTATGTGTTTAAATTAAAACTAGAAGAAACGAAAACGATATTAATTTCCGAAACCAGTCGAAATTTTTGAAACTTCAAAACGTCATTTTAATCGTCTTCTAAACTGCGCAATTTTGCCCTAATTTACCCAGATCTTCATGGGTAAACTCGAAAAACAATCACATAAAGACAATAGTATCATTCTTGTTGTACAATTAACAAAACTTGTCAAAATATGTATAGAAGTTGGCGTATTTACCGAAAGGTGGCAAATGATGTCAACGTCAAACATTACGAACTACATAGTTGCCAAAAATTGCAAGTTGTTGCGCGTTTTTGTGCGCTCTTGCCAATTATCTAAAAAATTTCAAAATTTGGGGAAATTATACAGTGTGTCGCAGCTAAGAAGGAATACTAAATGAATTACGAAAACGGTAGCGGGTAAGATTTATGAAGTTAATGATGGTTGCTTGGAAATAAAACGTCGAATTTCAAATTTGAAAATACCACGTTGAAGAGAGCAAAACGTGGCTATGAAGAAGTTCATTTAGTTTTAATTGTGCGTTTAAATTAAAACTAGAAAAAACAAAAACAATATTAATTTCCGAAACCAGTCGAAATTTTTGAAACTTCAAAACGTCATTTTGATCGTCTTCTAAACTGCGCACTTTTGCCCTAATTTACCCAGATCTTCATGGGTAAACTCGAAAAACAATCACATAAAGACAATAGTATCATTCTTGTTGTACAATTAACAAAATTTGTCAAAATATGTATAGAAGTTGGCGTATTTACCGAAAGGTGGCAAATGATGTCAACGTCAAACATTACGAACTACATAGTTGCCAGAAAATTGCAAGTTGTTGTGCGGTTTTGTGCGCTCTTGCCAATTATCTAAAAAATTTCAAAATTTGAGGAAATTATACAGTGTGTCGCAGCTAAGAAGGAATAATATATGAATTTCGAAAACGGTAGCGGGTAAGATTTATGAAGTTAATGATGGTTGCCTGGAAATAAAACGTCGAATTTCAAATTTGAAAATACCACGTTGAAGAGAGCAAAACGTGGCTATGAAGAAGTTCAATTAGTTTTAATTATGTGTTTAAATTAAAACTAGAAAAAACAAAAACGATATTAATTTCCGAGAACAGTCGAAATTTTTGAAACTTCAAAACGTCATTTTAATCGTCTTCTAAACTGCGCAATTTTGCCCTAATTTAACCCAGATCTTCATGGGTAAACTCGAAAAACAATCACCCTATATGTCAATCACATAAAGACAATAGTATCATTCTTGCTGTACAATTAACAAAACTTGTCAAAATATGTATAGAAGTTGGCGTATTTACCGAAAGGTGGCAAATGATGTCAACGTCAACCATTACGAACTACATAGTTGCCAAAAATTGCAAGTGGTTGCGCGGTTTTGTGCGCTCTTGCCAATTATCAAAAAAATTTCAAAATTTGGGGAAAATATACATTGTGTCGCAGCTAAGAAGGAATACTAAATGAATTTCGAAAACGGTAGCGGGTAAGATTTATGAAGTTAATGATGGTTGCATGGAAATAAAACGTCGAATTTCACATTTGAAAATACCACGTTGAAGAGAGCAAAACGTGGCTATGAAGAAGTTCAATTAGTTTTCATTATGTGATTAAGTTAAAACTAGAAAAAACAAAAACGATATTAATTTCCGAGAACAGTCGAAATTTTTGAAACTTCAAAACGTCATTTTAATCGTCTTCTAAACTGCGCAATCTTGCTCTAATTTAACCCAGATCTTCATGGGTAAACTCGAAAAACAATCACCCTATATGTCAATCACATAAAGACAATAGTATCATTCTTGTTGTACAATTAACAAAACTTGTCAAAATATGTATAGAAGTTGGCGTATTTACCGAAAGGTGGCAAATGATGTCAACGTCAAACATTACGAACTACATGTTGCACGGTTTTGTGCGCTCTTGCCAATTATCAAAAAAATTTCAAGATTTGGGGAAAATATACATTGTGTCGCAGCTAAGAAGGAACACTAAGTGGATTTTGAAAACGGTAGGAAGTAGGATTTATAACCTTTTTTCTTCCCTCTTCAAATAACAGCAATCCTCATGGTGAAACTCGAAAAACGATTACTCTGTATAATAACACGCTGTGGGTACATATTTGGCCAATTTCGGAGCAGCAGCGAAAACAACTTTTGTAACACACCTTTTTTATCACGTTTTTTATATTTCAATTCATCGGCCCTAGAGAAAAATGCTTGCCATCTCTTTAAACGAGTCCAATATCTTTTAATTAAAACGGTCGAAAGCCGCTCGTCAAAAAAAAATAATTAAAAATTTTTAAGTAAAACACATCTAAGGGCAGCCTTCGTTCGAAAGCAAGAAGAAATTACGAAACATTCTTTGTGCTAAATGAGTATCTAATTAACCTTAACAATGCGGACTAGACCTTGGAGATGTTGGGGCGTTGTGACTTGTAAAGCTGGGCCAGGGCAGCGAAAGAAATGAGAAATTTAAATGTCTTCTTTCTGTTTTTCTCGCGTGAATGGGACAGGAACAATTCTGGTCTGGACTTGTGAGGAGAATTCAATGATTGAATAAAATAGAAAATGTTTTAAAAAGAAACTTGATTTGTGGTTAATTTTTATTTGGCTTGAGAAGCAAAAAAAAACTATGAAAAACATCTTTGAACAGTTATTATTTAAAAAAAATACCCGCTACTGCTTGAAATACGCACGGAAAGAAATTATGAAACCGACTGCAATCGATACATTTTAATTTGAAACTCCCGAGTAAATTCAATATTTTCTTTAATTTCTTGCTTTTTTTTGCAACGTTATTCTAAGCGAATAGGCAATTATTGCAAGATAACATTCACAGTAAATATACACTGGTTAGGCCGCAGGGTCAACAAAAGCACACTAATGGCCTCTGTCCATTTCGATAACGATCAAATACGCCATTTCCAGCTAATTGCAAATTTTGCACGTTGCAACGATCAAAGAGGTTTTTATCTTCCCTGATTAGAACGGCATCGATTCACATGCAACTCACTAGTATAATTTACAGGGCAAAGTAAACAGAAAGAAATTCCAGTTTCGGGATTTTCGCTCGTGTAGCGTCATCAAAAAGCTGGAAACGTAAATGTGTTAATCTGAAATGTGGCGATGAATCCAGCGTTCCATCAGGCATTTGCTAATCAAGGGCGACGTGCGAGAATTTTGAGTTAATTGCTAATTCCGCCTGGATCGATATCCCATGTGGATTCTGTCAGAGAGAACTAGGACGCCGAATGGATGGGTTTAAGAAAAAAATGGAAACCGTCGCGAGATTTACATTGAATCTTGGCGTTTGGTTAAAGTACATTAAAGGACTGAACGACAACAAGCTAGTCAGCAGCAATCTTCAGTTGGTTTGTTTATGGTGGGCTCTGACCCGTGTTTTTTTTCTTTTTAACAAATTCCCAAACACATCTTTTTTGTTACCCCTTCAGTGGTCGATTTTTAGGCACTTTTAGAGTCTCATAAAAAAACACTTTAGGGGTTCATTTCAGTCGTTCTTAGGGCATTTCAAACATGACATTCCTATCAATAACAGCAAAAACAAAAAATACCGATTTTTTTTTTAAAATGTCCAAAGTTACAACTTTTTTGTCGATTCTCAACTTTAACCGCTTGTAACTTAAAAACGCCTGGACCGATTAGAGTGAATCCAACTGTGTTGTCCTCTTCTTGATGTCCTCTTTCACCCACCATCGGGAGTTCCGTAGGTGCAACATTTCCTGAGATAGATCTCTTCGGAGGTCGATTTTTAGGCACTTTTAGAATCGGTTTTTGGACCATTTTTAAAAAACCTCTTTAGAGGTTAATTCCATTCGAATTGAGTTTGTTATGTTCTCAGGGGATTGCAAACGTGCCATTCAGATCAAAAACAGCAAAACATTTTTTTTAAAATCTCCAAAATGGGGGGGGGGGAATAAGACTTTTTTCTCAATTCTCAACTTTGACTGCCTGTAACTTGAGAGCGCCTGGACCGATTAGAGTGAATCCAACTGTGTTGTCCTCTTCTTGATGCCCTCTTTCACCTCCCACCATTCCGTAGGTGCAATATTTCCGGAGATAGACCTTTCGGAGGTCGATTTTTAGGCACTTTTAGAATCGGTTTTTGAACAATTTTTAAAAAAGTCTCTTTAGAGGTTAATTTCATTCGAATTGAGTTTGTTACGTTCTTAGGGGGTTACAAGCGTGCCATTCCGATCGGAAACAGACTTGAGCACGTAAAGGTAACGTGCCCACACATTTTCTGTACAGAATTTAGCAGTGTTTAGTTTTCGTTGTCTGATATAAGTCTGAAAATGAACGGGCAAGTCTACGTGTCCTCTCATTTTTAGGCACACCGAAAATGTGTGGGCACGTAAACTTAACGTACCCACACATTTTTTGTACAGAATTTAGCAGTGTTTATTTTTCGTTGTCTAATATAAGTCTGAAAATATACGGGCACGTTTACGTGCCCTCTCATTTTCTGAACAGAATTTAGCAGTATTTAGTTTTCGTTGTCTAATATAAGTCTGAAAATGTACGGGCACGTCTACGTGCCCTCTCATTTTTAGGAATACCGAAAATGTGTGGGCACTTAAATGTAAAGTGCCCACACATAATCTGTACAGAATTTAGCAGTGTTTAGTTTTCGTTGTCTAATATAACTCTGAAAATGTACGGGCACGTCTGGGCACGTCTACGTGCTCACACATTTTATGTACAGAATTTAGCAGTGTTTAGTTTTCGTTGTCTAATATTAGTCTGAAAATGTACGGGCACGTCTACGTGCCCTCTCGTTTTTAGACACATCGGAAAAGAATGGTAGTAGTTGGGTGGATGTGACATTTAGCAAGGGAGAGGTTGTGAATGAGTGGAAGGTTTGTGATTGGGAAGAAAGTCTGATTACGTTTTAGTTGGATTGAGAGATTGACAGAAAGAAGAGTGAAAGATGAAAGTTTGATTTAGATAGGGCTAATTGGGAAAGTTTTAAACAGAAGGCGGGACAATTTGCTATTGGGGAAATAAGGGATGTAGAGATGTTGGAGGAGGCGGCTTTAAGGTTGCAGGAATTGGTGAGGAGTTAAGTTAGAAAGTATATTAGGACATCTAGGGAACATTACTGGTGAGATGAGGAACTTGGGAGAATTCGGAGGGAGGTTAAGGCGTGCAGGAGGGATTTTCAAATGGAGATTGTCCAATGGGATAGGGACAATAAGGAAAGAATGTGGAGGGAAAAAGGAGGGAGTATAAAAGGAAGATTGAAAAGACGAAGAAACAAAGTTGGGCGAAAAAAGTGCAAGAGATTACGGAGGGAAATTCGCCTCATCTTTATTTTTCTTTAAAATTCTTGTGTGTGAGTGTCTAACGTGAAAAAATCGTATCACGCGTATTAATTATTTCTAATATTTTTTTGGTCAATATGTTTACACGTGTTACCTACTACACTAAAGACGTACTTTAAGACTGTTAGGGCGCTTTTTCTTTCAAGTGCCAGTAGCGTAAATTTTGGAGTCGCATGACATTGTTTTGCCCCTAAGTTCTACACCATTGCGAAAAATGGCAATTTGGAAAAGGCACAAAAAAAGGTATTTTCCATTAAAAGGGCTAATGTGCGCCGTTTTTCAGTTAAATGTTTTTTTATGATGAAAAACATGAGTAAATACGCAAAAAAGAAGAAAAAATAATAAAACCGCTTACAAAAGTGGCTCAAAATGCTGACCATCGACCATCACAAACAACTCAATTATTACTGCTATACAAAACGAACATCTAATGCATAATTTACAGTCAGTTTAGACACCCAAGCAGCAGAAATTTTTAGCCCCACTATCCTGACCCAATTAGATATTTTTCCAAGGGTCTCTATTTCACTGCAACGTTCCAGTCAGTCCAGGAAAATTGCCATGAATAATTTAAAAATCCATCAAGATAGAAAAGTCGGATAACTTCCAGTGCCTCGTTTAATCTTCTATGGCGCCAAACTTCTTTCCGTATCCCGGAATATTGTTTATTTAGGGCTTTCCAGGAATGCTATCTTTATAAATAAGTAATGCGGTTTATTTATGCTCACTTTGGAAAAGTCAGACAAGTTCCGCCCCGTTCCGAGTTCCCTTAAATTAAATAAAAACCGGGTCGAAGGTAGTTTTGCAGAATAATTGCGAGTTGATTCAGGAAGGGTGAAACCCCAAACAACCACGAAATGATAAAGCTTTATAAGCTCAGAAATGGTAATATTTACATTAGAAATTCGGTTAAAGTCCGGAAATGCTCATTGCAGGGGATTAGTTTCGCCGAGTTGTCTTTTAAGCCCCAAACTTAGTTAAAGGGGCAAAACGACATAAAGTAAACAAACGTTGCTATAAAAAAAAGTGATCAAAAGACCCAATTTGCATGTATATAAAGCTGAAAAGTATTTATTGTAATCAAACTTCGGAGTTGGCGATACAAAGCAAAAGTTATCGCGTGAGACGAGGGGGCCGACTCCTTAATGTCGTCGTTTCCGTTTGTTTTGGAAGTTGTAACTTCCTTCAGAAGTCCTTTAAATTTGATGAATAAAACCGAATTCGACGTCGAGCGTGCGCTTTCCGAACAGGGAATTCGATTTGGACTTTTACACCAGTGTTGTTGTATCAACACGGAAACAAATGTTATTTTCCATTGTAGTGTCAGGAGCAATTCGGATTCAGTTTCCTTCAAATAAACTGAATTGCACTGGAGCCCTAACAAAAGTTGAGACGTCAAGTTTATGTCTCTAGATAGTGGACCTCCGCCAATGCTCAAGGGCTCTGCATGTCTCCGAGAAGGTGCAAAGTAACGAGCACGAAACACCCACTCTAAAATATTTAAATTCTATTTGATAAGGGACAAATTGGACCCGCTGCTAGGGTTTTGAAATAAAGTGACTTGAGCTACGTAGGCATAAGAAGCGATCTAATGGAGGATTTAGAGAAAGAAGGCGAAATCTTGCTATATCCGAACAAAGTCAGGATATATAAAGAACTGCCAGACCCGATTTTGGTTGAAGATATTTACTATTTTTTTTAAATTATTTATAAAACTAATTCTACCTGTCTTCTAAAATTCTTCCTGTTTTTGAGGACATCAAGAGAAGGATAAAACAGTTGGATTCACTGCAATCGGTCCGGCCGTTTTTAAGTTACACGCAATCAAAGTTGAGAATTGACAACAAAGTTGGGACATTTTCAAACAAATTTTAGGATACTGTTTTTGCTGTTTTCGATCGTAATGGCACGCTTGTAACCCCCTAAGAACGTAACAAACTCAATTCGAATGAAATTAACCTCTAAAGAGACTTTTTTAAAAATTGTTCAAAAACCGATTCTAAAAGTGCCTAAAAATCGACCTCCGAAGGGATCTATCTCCGAAAATATTGCACCTACGGAACTTCCGATGGTGGGAGGTGAAAGAGGGCATCAAGAAGAGAACAACACAGTTGGATTCACTCTAATCGGTCCAATAAACTAATAACTGCTAAATTCTGTACAGAAAATGTGTGGGCACGTTACCTTTACGTGCCCACACATTTTCGGTATGCCTAAAAATGAGAGGACACGTAGACACGAAACTGCCCGTACATTTTCAGACTTATATTAGACAACGAAAACTAAACACTGCTAAATTATGTACAGAAAATGTGTGGGTTCGTTACGTTTACGTGCCCACACATTTTCGATATTACCTTTTCTTTGACCGTACCTTTTCAGACTTATATTAGACAACGAAAACTAAATACTGCTGAATTCTGTACAGAAAATGAGAGGGCACGTAAACGTGCCCGTACAATTTCAGACTTATATTAGACAATGAAAACTAAACACTGCTAAACTCTGTACAGATTATGTGTGGGCACTTTACATTTAAGTGCCCACACATTTTTGGTATTCCTAAAAATGAGAGGGCACGTAGACATGCCCGTACATTTTCAGACTTATATTAGACAACGAAAACTAAATACTGCTAAATTCTGTACAGAAAATGAGAGGGCACGTAGACGTGCCCCTCTCATTTTCACACGTATATTAGACAACGAAAACTAAACACTGCTAAATTCTGTACAAAAAATGTGTGGGCACGTTAAGTTTACGTGCCCCCACATTTCAGGCGATCACACGATCAGGGCGGCCATGATAGTTGGAACTTTCATTTCTTTTGTTTGTAATTTCCAACATGGCGGTGTCTGCATGCAATTCTTACGGAGTGCATAATGAAAAAACTAAAGACGCAGCGTGAATAATAAATATTATTCACGCTGTTCCAGTATAAATCTCATACAGCCTGACAAATAATGACCATATTATTGTACAGCAGTGGACAAAAATCTACAGAAATTTATTAGTTAAAAAAATATTGAAATATTTAGATACTAAATGTTTACAAACGAATAAATTAGTTTGTTAAAAACATCGAAGCAGGGATGGATAATAATAATAATAATTTGCCAATTTTCGTTTTATGAAAGAAAGGCATTAGCACCACTTGTATTATAAGGATTATTATATTAAAACGGCCATAACGGTGCGGTGAACGCAGTGGAACGATACCATTACTTTTATATGGCTCGCGATTCTAATGCAAATAAGGAAAATAATGGTATAATAGGTGCTGGCTTCACCTTTCCAGGATTCGTGTATTCGCATTCCCACTCAAAGGAAAATCTATACCGTCTTCTTGTTATTCGGTGAAGAATGGCGAAAATTATTCTTATCTCTTAAGCAAACATTCAAAGTTTACCCGGGCTGTGATGTTTCGTTTACCAAATTGTGTTTTAATATTGTTTTAAACAGTTGGGAGCGTCGGCTTCATAAAGTCCTAAACAAGAATGTTTTCTTCGTTGGCGCATCACGAGAAAATTAAGAAAGTTTTTATCAGCCAAATTTGCATTTTTCCTCAACTAGAAACTCCGAGTGCTTTGTACAAATTATGACGATTAGGGCGAAGTGAATTACTATTGGATGTAATCTAAGAAATGCATTGAAAAACAAAAGTCATTCTCTCATTATCATCAGTCGAGTCATGTAGTAGAATAATGGTAGATGCAGTTTATAACTCAACAAAAGGAAAGCTTTCATATGTTCATAAACAATGTTCTGACGTTCCGTCGCCGTCGTATGAGCTATTCAATTGCTTTTATATTAGTTCAGCAATGAAGGTTATACGCTTGAAGACTGAAAGATATTATTACATACGTGTGTAATGAGACAAAGCTACTTTAAGCGTTATTAATAGTAGACTAGGGCAATATTCCTTTTAAACAAGATAACTCTATGAACAAGATTCTACACACGATGAAACTACTAAAGTTTACTTTCAACTTGCATTGCATATAGTTTGTTGGGCTCTGAAAAGGTGGAAGGAGAGCTGGAACTTTGGAGAGATGGAACCCAAAATTAAAACAAGCCTCAATGTTTCGATTTAGGTTTAATTTAACGCGGCCACAAATTTTCTTGTTGGGCTCATTCTGTGCGTGAAATTGCCGGTACGTGTCGTCGCGTAGGTCAACAGATGGTAAATATTGGCTTGTTGGATTACGAGGGTAGTACAGATGTTTCAAAAAATCGAAAAGCATATTCGCAGGCAGGCCAATCTGAAGGCACTTTTATCACGCTTTGACTGAGTTAAACAAATTTCTTCGCCCATCTCTTGACTCATGTGGTCAGTGAAAAGTGGTAAAAGTTAATTTAGGCGCTCTCTTCTAAACTCCAACTTTCAACTTTGGGAGCGAATTGTGCCGTACCTATATATTCCAGCGTATCCCCTTCTATCCTGGCAGATACCTTGAAATGTTTTCTTTTCGACACCTAGAAGCCACTTTTTTGGTGGAACGTTGCGAAATGGCCCTAATTGAACGTCGAAGCGAAATCTGCAAGTTGTTAAATGTCGGGTAGTTCACGAAACTGACGCAACTGTCTTCGGGTAAACTGTGCTTTGCGATCGCATTCTTTCTTCTCTCATTTGACAGATCAAACTTTAAACACTTACACCAAGGAAAATGGACGGAACCGCGTGGAAAAAGAATGGCAGGTGGAAATTTGAACATTTCTAGGAAGACTGTTGGCAAAATGCCCGATCCTCGTAGCCGACTTACAAAGCCTGGACAATTTTAAAATTTCGTGTCATGTGAGACGTCATTTCGTGGTTTCTAGTCGTTCCGCGACAATAAATTTGCGGGTCATAAGGCGACTGCGTTCAAACCGCGACGATAAATACCCGGCCGTGATTTTCCCATAAGAACATATACAGTGCGTTTCATTAACTTTGATAACAATTTGATCATATGTGACTTTTTTGTTTTTAAATATATCGGAATGAAGCAAAAACCATATTGCATTGTTGACTAGCAAGTTTTTTCCTATTGGAAGAAACAAAAGACCAATGATTTCGAGAGATCTTAACCTAACTTATATTTTTTTAATGGAACGCCCTGTATATTGTTAGATATTTGGATTGTACTCAAAATTCTAAGTATATTTTATAAAGCATACCGTATACCCATCTTCAACTGTTTCTGAGAAAATGGAGAAAACAAGTTTGTTTACGTTTACGTACCGTAAAGTAACGTTATACGTTACCTTTACGTACCCACACATTTTCGGTAGACGCGCCCGTACATTTTCAGACTTATATTAGACAACGAAAACTAAACACTGCTAAATTCTGTACAGAAAATGTGTAGGCACGTTACCTTTACGTGCCCACACATTTTCAGTAGGCATAAAAAGGAGAGTGCGCGTAGACGTGCCCGTACATTTTCAGACTTATATTAGACAACGAAAACTAAACACTGCTAAATTCTGAACAGAAAATGTGTGGGCACGTTACCTTTACGTGCCCACACATTTTCGGTATGCCTACAAATGAGAAGGCACGTAGACGCACCCGTACATTTTCAGACTTATATTAGACAACGAAAACTAAACACTGCTAAATTCTGTACAGAAAATGTGTGGGCACGTTACCTTGACGTGCCCACACATTTTCAGTAGGCATAAAAAGGAGAGTGCGCGTAGACGTGCCCGTACATTTTCAGACTTATATTAGACAACGAAAACTAAACACTGCTAAATTCTGAACAGAAAATGTGTGGGCACGTTACCTTTACGTGCCCACACATTTTCGGTATGCCTACAAATGAGAAGGCACGTAGACGCACCCGTACATTTTCAGACTTATATTAGACAACGAAAACTAAACACTGCTAAATTCTGTACAGAAAATGTGTGGGCACGTTACCTTGACGTGCCCACACATTTTCAGTAGGCATAAAAAGGAGAGTGCGCGTAGACGTGCCCGTACATTTTCAGACTTATATTAGACAACGAAAACTAAACACTGCTAAATTCTGAACAGAAAATGTGTGGGCACGTTACCTTTACGTGCCCACACATTTTCGGTATGCCTACAAATGAGAAGGCACGTAGACGCACCCGTACATTTTCAGACTTATATTAGACAACGAAAACTAAACACTGCTAAATTCTGTACAGAAAATGTGTGGGCACGTTACCTTGACGTGCCCACACATTTTCAGTAGGCATAAAAAGGAGAGTGCGCGTAGACGTGCCCGTACATTTTCAGACTTATATTAGACAACGAAAACTAAACACTGCTAAATTCTGTACAGAAAATGTGTAGGCACGTTACCTTTACGTGCCCACACATTTTCAGTAGGCATAAAAAGGAGAGTGCGCGTAGACGTGCCCGTACATTTTCAGACTTATATTAGACAACGAAAACTAAACACTGCTAAATTCTGAACAGAAAATGTGTGGGCACGTTACCTTTACGTGCCCACACATTTTCGGTATGCCTACAAATGAGAAGGCACGTAGACGCACCCGTACATTTTCAGACTTATATTAGACAACGAAAACTAAACACTGCTAAATTCTGTACAGAAAATGTGTGGGCACGTTACCTTTACGTGCCCACACATTTTCGGTATGCCTACAAATGAGAAGGCACGTAGACGCACCCGTACATTTTCAGACTTATATTAGACAACGAAAACTAAACACTGCTAAATTCTGTACAGAAAATGTGTGGGCACGTTACTTTGACGTGCCCACACATTTTCAGTAGGCATAAAAAGGAGAGTGCGCGTAGACGTGCCCGTACATTTTCAGACTTATATTAGACAACGAAAACTAAACACTGCTAAATTCTGAACAGAAAATGTGTGGGCACGTTACCTTTACGTGCCCACACATTTTCGGTATGCCTACAAATGAGAAGGCACGTAGACGCACCCGTACATTTTCAGACTTATATTAGACAACGAAAACTAAACACTGCTAAATTCTGTACAGAAAATGTGTGGGCACGTTACCTTGACGTGCCCACACATTTTCAGTAGGCATAAAAAGGAGAGTGCGCGTAGACGTGCCCGTACATTTTCAGACTTATATTAGACAACGAAAACTAAACACTGCTAAATTCTGAACAGAAAATGTGTGGGCACGTTACCTTTACGTGCCCACACATTTTCGGTATGCCTACAAATGAGAAGGCACGTAGACGCACCCGTACATTTTCAGACTTATATTAGACAACGAAAACTAAACACTGCTAAATTCTGTACAGAAAATGTGTGGGCACGTTACCTTTACGTGCCCACACATTTTCGGTATGCCTACAAATGAGAAGGCACGTAGACGCACCCGTACATTTTCAGACTTATATTAGACAACGAAAACTAAACACTGCTAAATTCTGTACAGAAAATGTGTGGGCACGTTACCTTGACGTGCCCACACATTTTCAGTAGGCATAAAAAGGAGAGTGCGCGTAGACGTGCCCGTACATTTTCAGACTTATATTAGACAACGAAAACTAAACACTGCTAAATTCTGAACAGAAAATGTGTGGGCACGTTACCTTTACGTGCCCACACATTTTCGGTATGCCTACAAATGAGAAGGCACGTAGACGCACCCGTACATTTTCAGACTTATATTAGACAACGAAAACTAAACACTGCTAAATTCTGTACAGAAAATGTGTGGGCACGTTACCTTGACGTGCCCACACATTTTCAGTAGGCATAAAAAGGAGAGTGCGCGTAGACGTGCCCGTACATTTTCAGACTTATATTAGACAACGAAAACTAAACACTGCTAAATTCTGAACAGAAAATGTGTGGGCACGTTACCTTTACGTGCCCACACATTTTCGGTATGCCTACAAATGAGAAGGCACGTAGACGCACCCGTACATTTTCAGACTTATATTAGACAACGAAAACTAAACACTGCTAAATTCTGTACAGAAAATGTGTGGGCACGTTACCTTTACGTGCCCACACATTTTCAGTAGGCCTAAAAAGGAAAGTGCGCGTAGACGTGCCCGTACATTTTCAGACTTATATTTGACAACGAAAACTAAACACTGCTAAATTCTGTACATAAAATTTGTGGGCACGTTACGTTTACGTGCCCACACATTTTCGGTATGCCTAAAAATGAGAGGGCACGTAGACGCACCCGGACATTTTAGACTTATATTAGACAACGAAAACTAAACACTGCTAAATTCTGTACAGAAAATGTGTGGGCACGTTACCTTTACGTGCCCACACATTTTCGGTATGCCTAAAAATGAGAGGGCACGTAGACGCACCCGGACATTTCAGACTTATATTAGACAACGAAAACTAAACACTGCTGAAGTCTGTACAGAAAATGTGTGGGCACGTTACCTTTACGTGCCCACACATTTTCGGTATGCTTAAAAATGAGAGGGCACGTAGACGCACCCGTACATTTTCAGACTTATATTAGACAACGAAAACTAAACACTGCTAAATTCTGAACAGAAAATGTGTGGGCACGTTACCTTTACGTGCCCACACATTTTCGGTATGCCTACAAATGAGAAGGCACGTAGACGCACCCGTACATTTTCAGACTTATATTAGACAACGAAAACTAAACACTGCTAAATTCTGTACAGAAAATGTGTGGGCACGTTACCTTTACGTGCCCACACATTTTCAGTAGGCCTAAAAAGGAAAGTGCGCGTAGACGTGCCCGTACATTTTCAGACTTATATTTGACAACGAAAACTAAACACTGCTAAATTCTGTACATAAAATTTGTGGGCACGTTACGTTTACGTGCCCACACATTTTCGGTATGCCTAAAAATGAGAGGGCACGTAGACGCACCCGGACATTTTAGACTTATATTAGACAACGAAAACTAAACACTGCTAAATTCTGTACAGAAAATGTGTGGGCACGTTACCTTTACGTGCCCACACATTTTCGGTATGCCTAAAAATGAGAGGGCACGTAGACGCACCCGGACATTTCAGACTTATATTAGACAACGAAAACTAAACACTGCTGAAGTCTGTACAGAAAATGTGTGGGCACGTTACCTTTACGTGCCCACACATTTTCGGTATGCTTAAAAATGAGAGGGCACGTAGACGCACCCGTACATTTTCAGACTTATATTAGACAACGAAAACTAAACACTGCTAAATTCTGTACAGAAAATGTGTGGGCACGTTACGTTTACGTTTTTTCGGATGAATCTTCACCGAAACGGGATATAAGCTATTGAAGGCCGCAATGCATAGTTTTGACCTCCAAATTTAAGTTTTTGGACCGGTTCAAAAGCTTAACATGCCAATATCGAATTTTCCCATATAAATCAATAGTAAGCGGTTTTATTTTATGGTGAATAGAGAGCGTTGATTTCTATTCTAGAAAGTACAAGGGGTCCCATATGAAAGTTCTATTCACTTTGTAATAAATAGTGCAATGATTTCTAATTTAGATACTATATAGTGTCTCAAAAATGACAAAAAAACAAACATAAAGGAATTAAAAAAAAATCCAAAAAAGTGTCAGAGCACACAATAATTTGATTTACTCGCCAACTCAAGATTTTTTGAGAACTTGTTTAACGGAGAATTTGTTTAAAGGGAAGCAGACTATTTGATTTAAGGATAACTTACGTTCTTTTAATCTTGTAATGGAGAAATCAGCTTTTTTAATACGAGTTAGTTTAAGAGCCTCAAAAATTAGAACTACAGGTAATCGACTTTTCCAATTTTTTTTAAGGCGTTATAATAATTTCCATTAAGATTCCCGCAGAAACACGTCGGGAGTGAAGGCAATTTATTTTCCTTATTTCGGGCAATCTAATCGAGATTCCATTAAACGAGCCGTGTAACCCGACATGAGCATTAACGTCCGAATTTTCCAGCTCAGATTTTTTGTTCTACCAGGGCGGAATTCTTAACACGTTTCGCACCCCTTATACTGTTAGAGAGCATATCTTGTATCGAAATTCATTTTTTTTCGATAGGAATAAATAGAGGTCTACCCGAAATCACGTAGGACTCTTTAGGGCTCTCGATATTTCATGCCCTTAGCATTTTGCCCTGCTCTTATTGGTATGCAATTGGTAACTCTTAAATTCCCCCTTTCAACGGGGATTATGTTTGGAACGCAGGGAAAGGAAAATTGACTGGAAACAACTTCAGGGAAAAGTATTAAACTCCATATTTTTACTGGAGCCGGGTTTTTCTAACACGCTTAATTTGACTTTATTAAAGAGCCTCTTTTTCCAAAAATAAATTGGAGCCTGTTTACAACAAGAATGTCGTGAACTGGGGTTAGTAGAGACTTGCATTCAATAATTATGATAATTGTTTGATGAAGGGCTGGGAAAGTGTATTACGCTTATTGTGGTATTGGAACAAAGCGGGCACTATTTGTACGAGAAACTAGAAAATAAAAATCGTTGAAAGCAAAAAAGAGAAAGATGGATGATTATCAGTGTGTTCTCCTAGTTGCAACATTCGGGAGAGGAATTTCAGGTAAGCCGCTTAAGGTGCCAGTATTTTGGGGGATGTAGTTAAAAGTTGGAAGCTAAATTGAGTTTGATTTTATGAGGCCGCTTCGTTGATAATCTATCATTTCTCATAAAATTGGTTTTTAGTAGTGATGATATCTAATAGGTGTTTGTGATTGAAACTACTACATCCTTCTATTTTACCAGATTTCTGAATGAATTATTAGGATATAGACAGTCCTAAACTAGAGCCCCTAAATGTCAAATTTTAAATTAGGTCAATTTAGGTAGGTTGCATGCAGCTCTTTTTGATAAAGCGAAAAGTTGAAACAGTGAAATATCTGGCAAGAAAAAGTTTTCGAAACCGTTTTTAAGTAATAATGAGTGGGATAGAGAGAGACTTATGGAGAGGAGAGCGTTTAAAAGAGAGATGCATAAATCATTCTTTTACATTACAGAGAAAAGCACCTTTATATAATTATTAGAACAAATTATATCTAGTTAGCCCAGGTTAGTTGCTTTTAGCTCTTTTGAAAAGGCGAAAAGTTACGGTGAATTATAATGCAAAAAAAGAAGTTTTCGAAACCGTTTTTAAGTAATAATGAGTGGGATAGAGAGAGACTTATGGAGAAGAGAGCGTTTAAAAGAGAGACGCATAGATCTTTTTTTCATATTACAGCGAAAGGTGGGCTCATAAGATCCCACCTTTATGTAATTATTAGAACAAATTATATCTAGTTAGCTCAGGTTAGTTGCTTTTAGCTCTTTTGAAAAGGCGAAAAGTTACGGTGAATTATAATGCAAAAAAAGAAATTTTCGAAACCGTTTTTAAGTAATAATAAGTGGGATAGAGAGATACTTATGGAGAAGAGAGCGTTTAAAAGCGAGATGCATAGATCTTTTTTTCACATTACAGCGAAAGGTGGGCTCATAAGAGCCCACCTTTATATAATTGTTAGAACAAGTTATATCTAGTTAGCTCAGGTTAGTCGCTTTCAGCTCTTTTGAAAAAGCCAAAAGTTGCGGTGAAATATCTCGCAAGAAAAAAGTTTTCGAAACCGTTTTTAAGTAATAATGAGTGGGATAGAGAGAGACTTATGGCGAAGAGAGCGTTTAAAAGAGAGATGCATAGATCTTTTTTTCATATTACAGCGAAAGGTGGGCTCATAAGATCCCACCTTTATGTAATTGTTAGAACAAGTTATATCTAGTTAGCTCAGGTTAGTCGCTTTCAGCTCTTTTGAAAAAACCAGAAGTTACGGTGAAATATAATGCAAAAAAAGAAGTTTTCGAAACCGTTTTTAAGTAATAATAAGTGGGATAGAGAGAGACTTATGGAGAAGACAGCGTTTAAAAGAGAGATGCATAGATCTTTTTTTCACATTACAGCGAAAGGTGGGCTCGTAAGAGTTTGTTAGAACAAGTTATATCTAGTTAGCTCAGGTTAGTCGCTTTCAGCTCTTTTGAAAAAACCAGAAGTTACGGTGAAATATAATGCAAAAAAAGAAGTTTTCTAAACCGTTTTTAAGTAATAATAAGTGGGATAGAGAGATACTTATGGAGAAGAGAGCGTTTAAAAGCGAGATGCATAGATCTTTTTTTCACATATATAAAGGTGGGCTCATAAGAGCCCACCTTTATATAATTTTTAGAACAAGTTATATCTAGTTAGCTTAGGTTAGTCGCTTTCAGTTCTTTTGAAAAAGCCAAAAGTTACGGTGAAATATCTCGCAAGAAAAAAATTTTCGAAACCGTTTTTAAGTAATAATGAGTGGGATAGAGAGAGACTTATGGAGAAGAGAGCGTTTAAAAGCGAGATGCATAGATCTTTTTTTCACATTACAGCGAAAGGTGGGCTCATAAGAGCCCACCTTTATATAATTGTTAGAACAAGTTATATCTAGTTAGCTCAGGTTAGTCGCTTTCAGCTCTTTTGAAAAAACCAGAAGTTACGGTGAAATATCTTGCAAGAAAAAAAGTTTTCGAAACCGTTTTTAAGTAATAATAAGTGGGATAAAGAAAGACTAATGGAGAAGACAGCGTTTAAAAGAGAGATGCATAGATCTTTTTTTTACATTACAGAGAAAAGCACTTTTATATAATTGTTAGAACAAATTATATCTAGTTAGCTCAGGTTAGTCGCTTTCAGCTCTTTTGAAAAAACCAGAAGTTACGGTGAAATATAATGCAAAAAAAGAAGTTTTCTAAACCGTTTTTAAGTAATAATAAGTGGGATAGAGAGATACTTATGGAGAAGAGAGCGTTTAAAAGCGAGATGCATAGATCTTTTTTTCACATATATAAAGGTGGGCTCATAAGAGCCCACCTTTATATAATTTTTAGAACAAGTTATATCTAGTTAGCTTAGGTTAGTCGAATCGTAGAAAAAATCCATTTTTTATCTCTAAGAGACTGGTAGAAATTTAAGTTTGAAATAAGCAACTCTAAGTCAACAGTCTCAAGTTTATTATGTTGTAGTTGTACGGCTACATGTTTCGCCTAAAAAGGCATCATCAGGCCACAATCCCAACACAAGTTAAAATAGTTAAAATTCAAAACACGTTCACATATTTACAAACTCACAGTGGCAAACTCACAGTTGCCACTGTGAGTTTGTAAATATGTGAACGTGTTTTGAATTTTAACTATTTTAACTTGTGTTGGGATTGTGGCCTGATGATGCCTTTTTAGGCGAAACATGTAGCCGTACAACTACAACATAATAAACTTGAGACTGTTGACTTAGAGTTGCTTATTTCAAACTTAAATTAGGTTAGTCGCTTTCAGTTCTTTTGAAAAAGCCAAAAGTTACGGTGAAATATCTCGCAAGAAAAAAATTTTCGAAACCGTTTTTAAGTAATAATGAGTGGGATAGAGAGAGACTTATGGAGAAGAGAGCGTTTAAAAGAGAGATGCATATATCTTTTTTTCACATTACAGCGAAAGGTGGGCTCTTAAGAGCCCACCTTTATGTATTTGTTAGAACAAGTTATATCTAGTTAGCTCAGGTTAGTCGCTTTCAGCTCTTTTGAAAAAACTAGAAGTTACGGTGAAATATCTCGCAAGAAAGAAAGTTTTCGAAACCGTTTTTAAGTAATAATAAGTGGGATAAAGAAAGACTAATGGAGAAGACAGCGTTTAAAAGAGAGATGCATAGAACTTTTTTTTACATTACAGAGAAAAGCACCGTTATATAATTGTTAGAACAAATTATATCTAGTTAGCTCAGGTTAGTCGCTTTCAGCTCTTTTGAAAAAGCCAAAAGTTACGGTGAAATATCTCGCAAGAAAAAAGTTTTCGAAACCGTTTTTAAGTAATAATGAGTGGGATAGAGAGAGACTTATGGAGAAGAGAGCGTTTAAAAGAGAGATGCATGGATCTTTTTTTTTACATTACAGAGAAAAGCACCTTTATATAATTGTTAGAACAAATTATATCTAGTTAGCTCCGGCTAGTCGCTTTCAGCTCTTTTGAAAAAGCCAAAAGTTACGGTGAAATATCTCGCAAGAGAAAAGTTTTCGAAACCGTTTTTAAGTAATAATAAGTGGGATAGAGAGAGACTTATGGAGAAGAGAGCGTTTAAAAGCGAGATGCATAGATCTTTTTTTCACATTACAGCGAAAGGAGGGCTCGTAAGAGCCCACCTTTATGTAATTGTTAGAACAAATTATATCTAGTTAGCTCAGGTTAGTCGCTTTCAGCTCTTTTGAAAAACCAGAAGTTACGGTGAAATTTCTCGCAAGAAAGAAAGTTTTCGAAACCGTTTTTAAGTAATAATAAGTGGGATAAAGAAAAACTAATGGAGAAGACAGCGTTTAAAAGAGAGATGCATAGATCTTTTTTTTTACATTACAGAGAAAAGCACCTTTATATAATTGTTAGAACAAATTATATCTAGTTAGCTCAGGTTAGTGGCTTTCAGCTCTTTTGAAAAAGCCAAAAGTTACGGTGAAATATCTCGCAAGAAAAAAGTTTTCAAAACCGATTTTAAGTAATAATGAGTGGGATAGAGAAAGACTGATGGGGAAGACAGCATTTAATAGAGAGGTGCATAGATCTTTATTTCACATTATTGCGAAAGGCGGGGGGGCAAAGAAATCACTTGCCACTCATTGTAATATTGAGTCTTTTAAAGTGCAACCTTGGAAAGTGGGTCGTAAACATTCTACTTCGCAGGAGCGGAAAAAATATGTGAAATTTATAGATGTTTGACCGAGTTGGGAATTTTCCAACAGCCAAGATTTATTTTACGAGTATTTTATGCAGTTTAGGAGTTATTTTTGGCAGGCTGGCACCGAACAACTTCTTTACATCCGACAGGAGCAATTTTAAAATCGTAATTTATAGAAGGGAGCTCTTAATAACTGTACCAGCAACGATTTTAAGTTTAGGTTACGACCCTCGTTGCTCGGCAAATTGAAGTGCCTCTTTTATTCATGGCACCGGACTGAAACACTCGGATGGACGAGGCGACGGCCCATATCTTCTATATAAAAGACATACGTTCTCAATCGTAAAAATGTTACATGCACATCAATCATTTTATATTTTAGTTTAAAAGGTTCCGCATATAGCTACCTGAAAGGATAGGAGTAGAGTGCTTGGGCCTCATTGGTTTTTAAACTCCCC
This sequence comes from Taphrorychus bicolor, assembly GCA_951812265.1. Lineage (NCBI taxonomy): Eukaryota > Metazoa > Arthropoda > Insecta > Coleoptera > Curculionidae > Taphrorychus > Taphrorychus bicolor. Next base: position 282,881 of record OX638302.1, on the reverse strand, counting down.
CCCCCCTCTCCTAAGCCGTTTTTATCCATCGGAAGCACGATATAGTAAAGACAGGTAATCGCACGGCCCATTGAAGCACTCTAAATTGTCACTTATTATTGTCATCAAGTAGGAGCCACTTTAAGTGGCCTAGAAACATCATAGGGAGCGTCACACGAGGTCGCTGAAAGCGGGCCTTGAAAATCGCGAGCCGTGTGACCTTGAACATACACTGTGACCTTGAACATACATTTGTCTTGTGACGCTCCCTATGAACCCTTTGGATGTTTCTAGGCCACTTAAAGTGGGCTAGAATTGGCTTTGTTTAACTACTAGTAGGCGTTGGGGAACGGCCTCTATGTTCTGTCTCTTTTTAACGCCACGCGCAACGAAGTCCCGTGCTGTAGAGCTTCGTGCGAATACCTCTCTATATTATATCATGTTGTTGTCTTCCTGATGGCGTCTGCTCCAAGTTGAGCATTTGGGAAATATTCACGGACTAAACTGTAATTATTTTTTGTAGCTGTAATGAGCGAGAACCCCTAGAAAGGTCTCGAATACGAATTGATACGTTTCGAACAATAAATGGAAACTCATTCATTATTCACAAAACTTCGTTTGGAATTGGAAAACAATAAGAAAAGAAGAAAGCTGCGAGAGTGGAGCCTCCGGTAATTTTAATTAAAGACGAAATTCCTTTCGGTCCAAAAAAGAGAGCCATTTCAATAAACAGCCCCGGCTGCCTGCGAATATAAAGCTAGCATTGTATAATTCGCAAAATAGGAGAAGTTGCGAAAGTTTTTATTTGTTTTCCGTTGAATGCTTCGTTTTTTATCCGGCCAAGTTTTCAACTTGTCCCGAGGGACTCATAAACCTATTGGGACAGAAAGTTTTGCGCTTAAAAGAGATGTTTTTGCCTTTAACGATGCTGTTTTTAGCTACGTTTCTTGCCTTTTTAACGGGACGCGTTTTGGTCTGATGACAATTAATTTTTCTTTCAGTTTATTTAACTTTCTCAACAAAACGAGTCTATGACCATATGATTCAGTTTATGGCCGAGCGAGTCCATAAGTAAGTTAGTCGGTGAGTCATTTTGAGAAAATGACCGGTCAGTTTTTTGAAAATACCAAGTCAATTTTAAATAAGTTCCGGTAACTTCCTAATTTAGTAAAAACAGGGAGTCGAATTAAATTAATTTTACAGAAAAATACAAATTTGGTAAAATACACCACTCTATTAAAGATATTGTATCTCTTCGACGAAGGCAAATAATGATTTTTTGACTTTTGTAAAAATAATTCTTGTTGGAATTTCTAGCGGAGGATGAATTCTGTGTAAATGTGTCAATGTCATATGCCGTTTGTCCCCTGTCAGTTGTCGTGTCACTTGTCAGGGAGGGTCTGTCACTTGTCGACTGTCGCCATGTCAATGTTATCCTACGTCACGTATGTGCTTGTCGAATGCTAATAGGTTTGTTCCAACCAACCAAGAAACCGTTCCGGAATGGTTCAAAAATCATTCTGGTCAATTCACTAATATAAATTTTAAATTGGGAAAACCAATGTGTTTGTCCAGAGTGGTTCTGCAAGGATTTTGGTTCCTCGGCGAGTTGGAACAAACCTTATAAGGTTCTCTAAATTGCTTCTAGAGTACCTAAATTGCTCATTTCGATTTGGAATTTTTACCAGTGTATTGGCCAGAATGATTTTCTAACGGTTCTGGAACGGTTTTCTGACGTGTTGGAACAAACCTAATGACGTCAGCTGAATGCGAACTAAATTGACGTCAGTGCGATGCGGGCTAGACGATCAGGCTAGGCTAGGCGGGATTTTTAGCAGTGTTGCCATACTTACTCCGTTCGGAGTATTTCTACTCCTTTTTATGTTAATTTACCACCCTGCTCCAAATAGTCCTAGTTCTACTCTATTTTTGCGTTTTAGTTGTAGGAGTTTTTTGGGGGGGTTAGCTCTTCTCGAGCTAACCCCCAAATCCCCAATCTCCAACATAAATTCCCAATATCATATAAAATCGGAAATTGATTATATCCCTTTCTTTCATGTTTGAAAAGTCAGAATTTAGTTAAATTTCAAGTAGAAAATCGGGATTTAGTTAAGTTCTGTATACTTCAGAATTGAGTAAAATTTCGAGTTTGAAATCGGAATTGAGTTATCGGAATTTAATTAAATTCCGAATTTAGTTAAACTCCGAGTTTAAAGTCGAAATTTCGTTAAGTTCCGTCTTTAAAGTCAGGAATTAGTTAAACTGCGACTTTAAAGTTTCAATTTAGTTAAACTCCGAGTTAGAAATCAAAATTTAATTAAATTCCATGTAAGCAGGAATTTATTTAAATTTCTTGTATAACATCGGAATTTGATTAAATTCCGTTTTTTCATGTTTGAAAAATCAAAATTTCGTTAAATTCCGAGTTCAAAATCGAAATTTAGTTAAATTTCAAGTTTGAGATCAGAGTTCAGTTAAATTTGCAATCTAAAATCGGAATTTAGCTAGATATCGAATTTCGTTAAACTCCGAGTTTAAAATCGAAATTTCGTTAAGTTCCGTGTTTAAAGTCAATTAGTTAAATTGCGACTTTAATGTTAGAATTTAGTTAAACTTCGAGTTAAAAATCGAAATTTAATTAAATCCTGTGTAAGTAGGAATTCATTTAAATTTCTTATATAACATTTGATTAAACTCCGTCTTTAAACTGAAAATTTAGTAAATCCCGACTTGGAATCTCGACTTTAGCTAACTTTAAACTCAGAATTTAATTCAACTCCGACTTCAAACACGATTTTTAACAAAATTTCGACTTTAAGAACAAAACTGAACTAAACTCCGACTTTAAACTCAGAATTTAGTAATTTCGAGTTTTAGAACTTCAGCATCTCCTTTTTCATAGATTTTAAAGGATGTTATTTTATAGCGTTTGTTAAACGGCTGCATTCACTCGACTTAGCAGATATTATTTTACAATTTACCTAAGTGACCTGTAATAGTTTTTACATAATACTCTTAAGTAGAGTAAAAAATTGCTGTGAGGTCCAAATATAGTGCGATTAAGGACAGGAGTTTTAGAATTTCAGCCTCCCTTTTGTAATAGATTTTAAAACATGTTATTTTATGTATGGTTGGTTGTTATCTTGGGTTCTGGTCCTTTTGTTTGAGTAAAATGAGTTACAGCGGGTGCTTCTAACTTCGTGTTTATTGACGTTTCGGCACAAATTGGTGTTTTAATTGGTGTTTTATTTTTTTTGTCCTTTATGTTTCAACATTTTATTTTGTACTTGTAGTAATCTTTATATATATTTTTTTTCATGTATTCCTTTATACCATTCCTTCCTGCTATTGTAAAAATTTAACTTTAAATTAAGTATTCCATGTGTTGTAGTAATCTGATGAAGGCACCAATTTGTATCGAAACGTCAATAAACAACGAAGTTAGAAGCACCCGCTTTAACTCGTTTTAATCAAACAAAAGGACCAGAATCCAAGATAACAACCAACCATACAACCGCAAGGGTCCAAGAATCCAGAAGCCTACGTGCCAACCATTTTATTTTATGGCATTTGTCAAATAGCTGCATTCAATCGACTTAGCAGATATTAATTTACAGTTTACCTAAGTGACCTGTAATAGTTTTTACATAATACGCTAAATAAAGTAAAAAATTGCTGTGTGTAGTCCAAATATAGTGCGATAAAGGACAGGAGTTTTAGAATTTCAGCCTCTGGAAATTAATTAAATTCTTTTTTTCCATGTTTGAAAAATCAGGATTTAATTAAATTCCGACTTTAGAGTCGGTATTTACTTAAGTCTGATATCTTAAATCAGAGTTTAGGTAAACTCCGAATATAGTTAAACTCCGTGTTTAAAGTTTAAATTTAATTAAGTTTCGTTTTTAAGGTCAGAAATTAGTTATTGCGACTTTAAAGTTCGAATTTAATTAAATTTCGAGTTAAAAATCAAATCGTAATTAAATTCCAGTTTAAACTTTAGATGAAACTTGGAGGAATACTGAAGATATGAAAAATGGCGTATTAGATGTTTTAATAAAACTATTTTGTTCGGTGTCATAATGAACCCAACTGTCATTTGAATGCTCTGAAGGAGGGAAATAGAAAAAGATTCTGACATTCTCACACTCTGAAATTCCACAGACAAACTTAACTACTATACCTCATTCACATATTTTTGGCATCTCGTTACCTTTGAAACCTTCATTTTTTTTATACCTATCTCTGTTTGGCGCATGTTGAGAAGATACGATAAAAGTGTCAAAGTCAAATTTCCAACGCCTACTTGACGGAAATAATAAGTGAATGGTTTATAGATTAAAATCTTGGATTAAAAACAGTTGAAGCTTGGAAATTTGACACTTTATGAAAGTGTGAGATGACTTTCCAACATTGCGCTAGTGGGCGCCATTGGTCATTGACAATGAAAGGCTTGTCAGGACGTCTTTTTGGTGATTTGACGCATCACCCTTTTGGCAACTTTTAACTGATTTTGGCCCTAATCTTAATTGCATTTTTTCAATAAATTGAAATATGCATTTCTAGATATTCATTCTTCATTTTAACCAATTTTGGCCCTAATCCTAACCTGATGTTTTCCACACACTCAAAATATGTAATTTTCAAGTTTTTAGTAACTTTTCACTGATTTCGGCTCTAATCCTAACCTGAATTTTTCCCCAAGCAAAATATGTAAGTTTAACTGTTTTTTCAGCCTAATCCTAACCCACATTTTTTCAGTAAATCCAGATTTGCATTTTTAGACGATTATTATTAATTCTTAACCATTTTTAATCCTATTCCTAACCTGAATTTTTCCACAAGCCTAAATTATGAAAGTTTTGAACGCGTTGAGTTATTTTTAACCGATTTTTGCCCTAATCCTAACCTGATTTTTTCCACAAGCTCAAAATATTCAGTTTTTAAAGTTGTTTGTACCTTTTAACTGATTTCGTAACCCTAATCGTAACCTGCATTTTTCCAATAAATCCAAATATGCAGTTTTAGACGCGCATTCTTCATTTTAAACCCATTTTGGCCCTAATCCTAACTTGAATTTTTTCCCAAGCAAAATATGTAAGTTTAAATGTTTTTGGGTAGTTTTTAACTATTTTCAGTCTAATCTTAACCCATATTTTTCCAATAAATCCAAATATGCTTTTTTAGGGTATTCTTCATTCTTAACCAGTTTTGGCCCTGATCCTAACCTGAATTTTCCAGAAATTTAAGAAACTGCGGCTACAAGCCTAAATTATGAAAGTTTTGAACGCGTTGAGTTACTTTTAACCGATTTTGGCCTTAATCCTAACCTGCGTTTTTTCAATAAATCGAAATATGCATTTTTAGATGCGCATTCTTCATTTTAAACCAATTTTGGCCCTATTCCTAGCCTGAATTTTTCCACAAGCTTAAATTATGAAAGTTTTGAACGCGTTGAGTTATTTCTAACCGATTTTGGCCCTAATCCTAACTTGACTTATTCCACAAGCTCAAAATATGCAGTTTTTAAAGTTTTTCGTAACTTTTAACTGAGTTCGGCCGTAATCCTAACTTGCATTTTTTCCAATAAATCGAAATATGCATTTTTAGACGCGCATTCTTCATTTTAAACCAATTTTGGCCCTAATCCTAACCTGAATTTTTCCCCAAGCAAAATATGTAAGTTTAACTGTTTTTTCAGCCTAATCCTAACCCACATTTTTTCAGTAAATCCAGATTTGCATTTTTAGACGATTATTATTAATTCTTCACCATTTTTAACCCTATTCCTAACCTGAATTTTTCCACAAGCCTAAATTATGAAAGTTTTGAACGCGTTGAGTTATTTTTAACCGATTTTTGCCCTAATCCTAACCTGATTTTTTCCACAAGCTCAAAATATTCAGTTTTTAAAGTTGTTTGTACCTTTTAACTGATTTCGTAACCCTAATCGTAACCTGCATTTTTCCAATAAATCCAAATATGCAGTTTTAGACGCGCATTCTTCATTTTAAACCAATTTTGGCCCTAATCCTAACCTGAATTTTTCCCCAAGCAAAATATGTAAGTTTAACTGTTTTTTCAGCCTAATCCTAACCCACATTTTTTCAGTAAATCCAGATTTGCATTTTTAGACGATTATTATTAATTCTTAACCATTTTTAACCCTATTCCTAACCTGAATTTTTCCACAAGCCTAAATTATGAAAGTTTTGAACGCGTTGAGTTATTTTTAACCGATTTTTGCCCTAATCCTAACCTGATTTTTTCCACAAGCTCAAAATATTCAGTTTTTAAAGTTGTTTGTACCTTTTAACTGATTTCGTAACCCTAATCGTAACCTGCATTTTTCCAATAAATCCAAATATGCAGTTTTAGACGCGCATTCTTCATTTTAAACCAATTTTGGCCCTAATCCTAACCTGAATTTTTCCCCAAGCAAAATATGTAAGTTTAACTGTTTTTTCAGCCTAATCCTAACCCACATTTTTTCAGTAAATCCAGATTTGCATTTTTAGACGATTATTATTAATTCTTAACCATTTTTAACCCTATTCCTAACCTGAATTTTTCCACAAGCCTAAATTATGAAAGTTTTGAACGCGTTGAGTTATTTTTAACCGATTTTTGCCCTAATCCTAACCTGATTTTTTCCACAAGCTCAAAATATTCAGTTTTTAAAGTTGTTAGTACCTTTTAACTGATTTCGTAACTCTAATCGTAACCTGCATTTTTCCAATAAATCCAAATATGCAGTTTTAGACGCGCATTCTTCATTTTAAACCAATTTTGGCCCTAATCCTAACCTGAATTTTTCCCCAAGCAAAATATGTAAGTTTAACTGTTTTTTCAGCCTAATCCTAACCCACATTTTTTCAGTAAATCCAGATTTGCATTTTTAGACGATTATTATTAATTCTTAACCATTTTTAACCCTATTCCTAACCTGAATTTTTCCACAAGCCTAAATTATGAAAGTTTTGAACGCGTTGAGTTATTTTTAACCGATTTTTGCCATAATCCTAACCTGATTTTTTCCACAAGCTCAAAATATTCAGTTTTTAAAGTGGTTAGTACCTTTTAACTGATTTCGTAACCCTAATCGTAACCTGCATTTTTCCAATAAATCCAAATATGCAGTTTTAGACGCGCATTCTTCATTTTAAACCAATTTTGGCCCTAATATTAACCTGAATTTTTTCACGAGCTCAAAATATGCAATTTTTAACGTTCTGAGTAATTTTTCCCTAAATAACTTCTCCCCTAGTATTAAACTGCAATTTTCAATAATTCCAAATTTGTATTTCTAAATATATTTATACTTTTTATACAACAATACAATACAACAAATTTATACTTCAAAATACACAAATTTTGAACGCCTTCAGTTATTTTTAACTGATTTCGGCCTTAATCCTAACCCTCATTTTTCCAATGAATCCAAATATGCATTTATAGACATTCATTCTATATTTTAACCAATTTTTGGCCCTAATAGTCCACAAGCGCAAAATATGTAATTGTTAATGTTATGAGTAATTTTTAACTAATATAAGCCTTAATCCTACGTAAATTTTGAACGTTTTGAGCAATTTTTAACTTATTTCGGCCCTAATCTTAACCTGCATTTTTCTAGTAAATCCAAATCTGCATCTCTAGACGATTATTCTTCATTCCTAGCCAATTTCAGAAAAAAATGCAAAAATGCCAATAAAACTTTTCTTAAAGAAAAACTTTCAGAAGACCAGAACGTAGCAACACTCACCCAAAGTTACTTTACTCTCTACTCTCTACCAGATTACTCTACTCTCTACCAATATTGCACCACTTAATATAACGTAAGTTTCGCTACAACCTGGTTGCAAATGTTGTGGTCGCATTAGGGATGTACGAATCGATATTTATCCAAGATCGATAATTTTTATTAAAATTACGATTAATTTGAATCGATTAGTTCCACTATGGTTCTGTACGCGACCCGATTTTTTTTTTTTTATTAAAAACTATCTTAAGAAACGTTTCTCTGGCAATTGCCCCATGAACAAAACACCTTTGTTTTACTGCTTGTATTTGTGTCACGTCGACCTGTGGCATATAAAAATAACAAATTTGCATTCAGGCAGAAACCGCACGCAATTTTTTAATACCCCCCACTGCATGCCGTGAATAAAGTCAGTACTTCCCAAAGTTAATTGGAGTAAATATGGAGTAATGTGGATTTTTACTCGGGATTAGTAAAGCTCTTAACTGATGCAGTGATGCCGGAATCTCAGCTCACGCGAAACCCCCTAGAAGACGTTTCCATTATTTTCTTTGGAGCGGATTGTCGAGGAGCAATCTGTTCTCTTTAGAAACACCCTGGTTCCCAATAAAGTGACATTGAAAACGATGTATGGCCAGGCTATTTATTTCGGAGAAAAACCTTGATACGTCGTAATAGTCAGCTTGACGCTTCTTCCTAGGGAGATGTTGCAGTTTTCTTTCTCTTGCAACCACTTATTTGTTAATTTCAAACTCTATTAAGTAGATTATTAAAGTATTCTGTTTAATAAGAGTATTCGGAAATATGCGAAAAAACGAGACGTTATGTACATCAGAAACAATGGAATTCATTTCTGTCATTAATATGAACGCCCTATTGTGTGGATCAATGCTCGTCGCCTATAGCGACATACGAACTTATTCCCTATCTTTGCTGGTGAGGCTAAGGATATGGCGTGACCTGAGGGTTAAGAGGAATCCTTATTTAGGTGACATGTAATAAAAAGACTTACGAGGCAGTTGGCACAATTTCCTCTCCTTTCGGGCACGGACGGATTTCCTCTTAAAGATATAGAAAGACGAGATTTTTTCTATACCAAATTACATCCTCTTTAGGTCGACATCAAAGCGACAAAAGTAATTTGAAAGCCAAGTTAACAGAGACAGAATATGGACGCTTTTCACCAAGGAAATGATACTCAAAGGGTTATGTCTGTGAACGTTTACGTAGAAAGTACAAAGGGCACTTCTGCTCTAAAAGGTAAGCACATTTGGTAAACTCAAAAAGAAATTTCTATTTTGTTTTTCTTATACGAGGCGAGTTAGAATTTCTACTTCTCATGGCCCAAACACAAGACGATGAACTGATATCATCCTGCCTTCTGCGGTTTGGCCTCAGGGCCGGCTCCCCTCTCAGCTGAGGTTAACTAAATTACAACGCTTCTAACACGCTATTTATTAAACTTCCCTTTGGAATGGTATTTGAATTACTGCCCGTCAAAACGAGATGTTTATGTAGTTTTGGAGTTGGGATTTTGCTTAATTTGGGAAATTCTTCTTGTTTCAGGGGGGCGATGTAGTGCAGGAAACCATTTCGGCCAACACTAGTGACGACACAATCACGCTTGAATTTCAGAGGTCTGATGGGACCTTGGTGACGCAGCTCATCGATTTTAGAAATGTAAGTATTTTCTATTTTATACGGAAGTTTTTTTTGGTTTAAGAATAGTATGTGTGAGAACTTGTTCGTAAAAGCATTATAAATCACCTACTCACATCAGTTGACAGTTCATCTTCATTTGCGTATTACAGAACAACTTCTTTATAATAATACGCCAAAGCCTCAGAATACTTGGAAATTTATCTTAACATGTGAAATAAATGTTACCTAGGCTTAACACATCGTTGGTAAGGTATTATCCAAAGAGTTGTTTATCCAAAAAATATTGCCCTATTAACAGCAATCAGTCACCAGCAGTGCTGCCACCTCTCGTACAATTGTACTAGATCCAGTTCTTTCGCATGTCATTTTCCCCAAATGTAGTACAATATTCACAGTTTACGCGCACACGCCGATGGCGCCCGGGATCTGTGCAAACTACACATTTACACGTCAGTTGTCATTTTTACATTTGACATATACATACATTCTATTCGGAGTTGTGCCTCAATATCTTGACATGCTAGAGTCACGAGTAGTGGTTTATTTTATTATTATTCTATGGTCTTCGTCACATTTTTTTTTTTATTTTCATGACTCAATTAGTGTTTATTACCTTAGAAAGTAATCTAGTATAATTTGCGGTAAACTTTCTCAACATATGGTGAGAACACTGCAATCAAGTTGAACCCTTAAGTAGCCACGCCTCCCCACAGGTGGCACTCTTAGCATCAAATCAATTTTACCGAGATGTTCAGGTCTCTATTTCGTTCACAACTACGTCACCTTAGTACAATCAAGCAGTGTTGCCATCCCTAGATTTAGTTCTTTCGAATCTCATTATGTATTCTAGTACCCATAGCCTCAAATGTAGTATAATATTCATAGTTCACGCGCACATGCTGAAGGCATCCAGAATCTGTCAAACCACTCAGAATTACGCGTTTTCACGTCAGTTGTCATTTTCACCTTTGACATATACATACATTAGTTGAGTTCTGTAATTACATCCCGAGCGCTCGGTCCATCAGTCCGTCTCACTCTAGCTTGTTAATATTTTGAAAGATGGTCTGTGTCCGGAGCGCTTGGATGGAATTACCGAACTCAGCTATTGTAAAAGGAATTGGGTCCCAGTATCTTGACATGTTTGACAAGCTAGAGTGAGATATATAAAAGTGGTTTTATTGTTATTATTATTATATATGGCCATTTTGTTATTATCCTATGGTCTCTGTCAGAAGTAAATTTTTTTAATTTTCTTAATTTTTATGACCTAGTTTAGTGTTTAGTACCTTAGAAGGCAATCTAATACAATTTTCTTTAGTACTTTAGTACTAGAAAATAGTCCGAAATTCTTTTGAAAATGTCCAAAGAGGGGTATACACCTTTTTTTCTCAATTTTCAACTTTGCTCGCCTGTGATTTGGGAACGCGTGGACCGATTGGAGTGAATCCACCTGTTTTATCATCTTCTTGATGTTCTTTTTCACCTTCTACCATCTGAAGTTCCGTAGGTTCAATATTTTCGGAGATAGACCCCTTCAGAGGTCGATTTTTAAGCACTTTTAGAATCGCGTTTTTCACCATTTAAAAAAAAACTTTTTTTTCAAGCTGACTAAAAGTACGTCATTTTTTTTTCTCCATACGCACACCTAAAGTGGGCTTTCAAATCCTGAGACCAAAAAAGTAGCAAAAAAGTCCTAGGCAGTAAAAGTAAAGTCAAAAGTCACCGCTAGTGTCATGGTAGCGCATATATAAACGATTTTCATTCACCAAAATTATTTTAATAATAGATGACACCAGATAAACCGATCTGAGTGTATTGCCATCTTTACAATCTTATTGAAAAAACAAAGGACAGAAATACTCTCAGAGCACTCAAGAGCACCATCCGATATCGTTATTAGTCGAAATCGCATAGGTTCTCGAATTCTGAATTCGTCTGTTAAATGTCATGCGCGTCATCATATTTATCTGTCAATGTGACATTTATTAATTTAGTATTGAAAATAATGCTACAAATTCTTAGTTTACCATAATCATTGGTTATTATTTAATACATTAAAATCATTGAACATTGAAAACCACCATTCTAACATATTCTATGTATTTTACAAATAATATACACCACTAATTGGGTAAGTACCTAGACCCTCTTAAAAAGGATGAGAGAAAATTGCAAAACGGAACCACTTTTAAATAGATTTCTTATTTCTTGCATGCTTGAAAAAAAAATAGTACATGTTACTCGGAGTAAAAGGTCTTTTTGTGCTTCGCCCAGTTGCAGGCCTCAGCTTCGCTTCGGCCGTCAATCTCTGGGCTAAGCACGAAAAGACCCACTTTTACTCCTAGTGATATAATCCACTATTTTTAGAACTTAATTTCACTAGATTTGAGTTTGTTGCCTTCTTAGGGAATTGTAAACGTGCCATTCCGATCAAAACCCGCAAAAATTTTTTGAAAATGTCCAAACGATTTTTTTCTCAATTCTCAACTTTGACCGCCTGTAACTTGGAAACGCGTGGACCGATTCGAGTGAAACCAACCATTTTGTAAAAAATTGGGCGTTGATTCCGGTTGTAAAGACTACAGGGCGTCCCAGAAATAATTATGTTACAGTTCTTTTTATAGTGAGAAAATGGGATATTGAAGATAAAGGAAGCTATTAAAAAATCTAATTTTGCATTTTTTTACATAAATTTATCCCCTTTATCTTATGAGATAAATATACCCTATGAAATATTTTAAGTTTTTACATTTTTCTGTTTACCTCGGAAAAGGTAAAGTTTTTCAATATACATGTTATAACGTTCTATGAAGATGTCATTGAAAACTGTCAGATAGAGCCTTTCATGGTTCGAAAAAATTAGAAAAAAGTACAACATTTGTACCTTATTTTTGGGCCACCCGTGTACAGGGTGGCCTAATTTGGGTTTTTTAAATGGGAAACTCCTAAACTAATAGGACTATTAAAAATCAAAAAGTCGATGCCGAGGTAATTTCTCGAGCTGAATTCATTGCCGCAAACAGAAATCTGCTATCGTCTTTTGTTTTCTTGCAATTGATGAAAGCTCAATTTTCCAAAATACCTTATAATTTTTTATTAGTCTAGTTTGGTAAAAATGGTTTTTACATTATTAAGGCACTTTTTTGAATAGATTCCAACGGTGATTTTTGAATTTTTATAAACTTATTGTTTTTTAAGTTATTACATAAACTTTTATTTTTTTAAATACAACCTATAACTTCTTTCTACTTTGTCAGAAAGAGATTTTTTTTCTCTTTAAAACGACGTATAACATGATAGGTTTTGCTTTGAACTTATATGCTTTTTTGATAAAAATTTCTTTTTGGAGTAGTAGGCCATGACGCGATGACGCTCCGATGCCGATGTCGCGGCCATCTTGTTGTGCAGCTGTCACTGTCGATATTCCGCGGTTGAAGAAATTTAGTAATCTCGTATCTAGCGTAGACAGTTCAATAACGTTCATTAAGTTTTCCCCTTGTAAGGACGTAACGAAAAAATGTCATTCTATTTTCTGCAACAAGATGACGCACCCGCCATCTTGTTGCAGAAAGGGAAAATTGTTGTCCTCTCAGGAAAGCGATTCCAGTACAACTCAGATGCAATATAATTATTTTGAATATAATACTCTGATGGTACGTCCCCATGTGCGGATATGGCGATATTGCGTATTTGGCGCTATGGTCTGATTGGTTGAAATTGAAGTTTCTTCCTAAGTGTTGCCAAATTTCTGCATTCTCATTAAAGTGATATATGCAGTTGGATAAATAGTGGAAAAAACGACAGTTACTATATCGAAATCCTTGACATTTGCCATATGATTTTAGAGGTCCGGGTCGAACGATGCATATATCAAAAAAGATGGAATGCAGTGTGCACTGCGGCAACACTGTGAGTCCGCACTATACGCCATATCCAAACATGGGGAAATACCATTAGATGTCGAATTTTTCGAAATATTGAAATGACATTTTTTCGTTACGTCCTTACAAGGGTAAAACTTAATGAACGTTATTGAACTGTCTACGCTAGTTACGAGATTATTAAATTTCTCCATCTGCGGAATATCGGCAGTGACAGCTGCCCAACAAGATGGCCGCGATATCGGCATCGGAACGTCATCGCGTCATGGCCTACTACTACAAAAAAGAAGTTTTTATCAAAAAAGCATATAAGTTCAAAGCAAAGCCTATCATGTTCGACGTCATTTTAAAGAGAAAAAAATTCTCTTTCTAACAAAGTAGAAAGAAGTTATAAGTTGTATTTAAAAATATAGAAGTTTATGTAATAACTCAAAAAACAATAAGTTTATAAAAATTCAAAAATCACCGTTGGAATCTATTCAAAAAAGTGCCTTAATAATGTAAAAACCATTTTTACCAAGCTAGACTAATAAAAAAATTATAAGGTATTTTGGAAAATGGCGAAAATTGAGCTTTCATCAATTGCAAGAAAACAAAAGACGATAGCAGATTTCTGTTTCCGGCAATGAATTCAGCTCGAGAAATTACCTCGGCATCGACCTTTTGATTTTTAATAGTCCTATTAGTTTAGGAGTTTCCCATTTAAAACATCCAAATTAGGCCACCCTGTACAGTTACTTTTATAGGTAGGCATTCGACAATCGCCTTAGAGTGGCGAATTCTTCTACTTTTTTTTGGTTCTCCTTATAGATTTTCTGGTATATCTTCATCAAACCGAGGTATAAGCTGTTTCAGGCCATTTGCTTAATATGTAATTTTTGATTTTCATTAAATTTTAATTAATAATTAAAATTTTTTAAATAGAACTTTGACATCTTGTTGATGTTTTGAAAAATCCCAAAGAAAAATAAAAAAAATTTTGAAGCCTTATTCGCTGTTGCAAGAATACCACCAACTTTGGAATCACTCAGTATAAGAATTTTTTAAATTGTAATTTAATGTTATGTAGAAAGGAGAAGTCTGGTTGGGACATAAATACAATCTTACATTGTTTTACTTGTTTAATTTCAAGATTAATGTTATGACATAATACCCCAAAGGAGAGGAAGTAAACAAGATCAGGAGTTAGGTCGATACTGTGGTTAGACCAACTTATTTTGTTACTAATAGTAATAGGGATCTGCGCTTCATTTCACATCTCTAAACGTCTACGGACATTACTTCACAGATGACGCACTACTACTCTTAAGGGCGGGAAAATTCAAATTTTGCATAATAGTTACTACAATTATTATTATGTACTCGGTAAGTAGATCAACAATTATTAATCAGAGGATTTCATTAGTTTAAACCATCCTGGCAACAATGGTAACCTGTAAAGTCAGAGATATAACCTAAAATATACCGGGTGTCCAGCAGAACCCTGGACATAGGAGATTAACATGGGAAATCAGTTTTTATTTTTTTGCGCCTGTACGGTTGATTTGATTGAAAACCTTTTAAGAGTAAAGTTGTAGAGTTTATGGTCAGTTATCATCCTGTAATTTTTTCAATACCACAGTTTTGGCTGTTTTTTGGAAAAAAGCCTCGAAAAGTGCAAAAATTTGAATTTGGCGCGTCACCCCCGCCCTGCATGTGCAGTGTCGCCAACATAATAATTTCTTATGTCAGAGTCAGAGCCGATTTTCCTTTCTTATTTATTTTGAGGGACTATCATGTAGTAATTAACGTGATTATGCAGTGAAAATTAACCGAAAACCTGACGATAATGTTCTTAAATCATACGGTAAGTAAAAGTTACGTTTATTATTATCATAAGTATTATGATCGATATCATATATTGTGTATGGCTGGTTGTCTAATTCATTTTAGATTAGCAACAGACAACGGATCGACGATATGTCTTTTGTCTTTGTCATTGGTAAAGCTAAAAGCTAGGTTAATGTTAAGAATTATTAAGGACGGCGAGTTGGGTGGATACATTTGTTGGGCAAACCAAGAACCAAGCTTGAAATGTGATTGTACTCTACAAATGAGTTATCGTAGAATTGGCGAAAAGAAAATACGGATTAGCAGCTCTTAAAAGAACCATTTAATTACATACTACAAAGAAAGTGAATAACTACCCATGTGTTTAACATCAAACACAGAAGTAAAACAAGAACAATAAACAAATAAATAAAATACAGGACTAGATGTGGCACATCAGAGAAATTGTTCAAAATGATCATCTTCTGCAGAGGTAGCCTCTGTAGCAACTACCACCAAATGTTTCGTTTAAAAAACGTCTATTTTGCAGTGCAGTGTGACACGACGCCCCATCTTGCATGTAAAAACCCCGTTCTAATGGCTGGATGGCTTCTACAGCAGGCAAAATGTCATTGCGAAGCATATTGCCATATTTATTGGCGTTCAAACTGCAATCAATGAAAAATGGACCTATAACATGGCGCCCCAAAATGCCGATCCACACGTTACAGTTGCTCGCCGTTGGTCCCGATTGTCATGCACTATATGTGGGTTTTGGAGTGCACTATATGTGGGTTTTGTGGTTCACCCTGTAGATTCGACATTTTCGCAGCAAAAAAATCTGAAATAATTCAGGGAGGTAGTAGACACGTGGGCCCTTGATTGCGCCAAAAATCAAGGACCTAACTTTGAATTTGAAATTTTGACGAATTTTTAAACTTTAAATTTCAAATTGCCACTTTGCGGTATATTTGTCCGGAGACCGCCCATCTAATCGAATGGTTTTCTATCCCAGGGGATACGTTGGAATGTTTTCTTTTTGGGACTTAGGAATCACTTTTAGCAGGGACGTCGCGAAATGGTCTTAATTGAATTTCGAAACGAACGATGCAAAATTTTTCAAATTTTGGCCGAAAATCCCGAATGGTTCCGATTCGCCAGCCACTAACTAGTAATCGGAAGCATTCGGCGGCCGCGCCCATCTGCAACTGACAGCTGAGATTTCCGAAATGTAAACATTAACTTTAAAGCCTCAGACTAAGGAAAATCGGCCGAAAAGCGGGGAAAACTGTCTGGTCGGGGAAAATTTGAACATTTCTAGGAAGATTATTGGCAAAATGCCCAGTCGTCGAGGTCGTTTTCACAAAGACTGGTCGATTTGAAAATTTCATGTCGGGATTCATTTTTGGCTGATGACGTCGAAGCCAGACCACGCGGTTTTCGCCCGGACAGTGGCGGTTACAAATTCGAGCAAAAATGTATTTTTTCGATTTTTCGGCAGACATGGGCGTAGTTATTTTTTTTTGCTATTTCTTCTGCTTTTCCATAAGAAATACATTGTGCAATGCTTTTTAAATGGGACAATATTGATTTCGTCATAAATAAAAGATGGAGGCGAAAAAAAAATGGCCGCCGTAGACAGGTTAATTTAAAAATGGGGATATCTTTGAGACGAATAAAGTTAGAGAGCTGAAATTTGGTACCATGGTTCATTAGGGAATGGACTGTAAGTTGCCATAGGTCGAAACCTTATTTATGGTACCAAACCCATGGGTACCATTAACGAAATTTTGCATATAAGTTTTCACGCTTTTGCACGTGTATTTCCCATAAGAAGAACGTTGGGCAATGCGTATTACATGGGTGGAATGTAGATTACGTCATATTTGGGGTACCATTGATGGTACATGGTTTAAATTTGGATGGTGGGTACCTATGGGGGTACCATAAATTGTGATACAGCTGACTCAGCTATCATAGCTACAATGGCTGAGTAACGTTAGTATTTAAAGAACTGGTAATGATACATGGTTCAACTTTGGATGCTGGGTGCCCATGGGAGTACCATGAATGGTAATTTAGCTCACATAGCTACGTAGCTGACTGTACCTAGGTTATAGCTGTTTTATGAACCGATGGTGATATCGACTTGAAAATCGAATGGTAGGTTTCCCTTATGTAAAATTCGCTAAAAATGACATTTCTAAAAATCCAAGATGGCCGCCTGAAAAGTTTTGGTTTTAAGCCGATATCTCGGGAACGGTTCGAGCTAGAAAGCTGAAATTTGGTATGTGGCTATTTTATGGGACGGGCTAGAGGTCTCTGAGGTCCAGAACCTCGCCGCGGGTACCCAAGGTTCTATTTTGAAAACTTTTTTATTAAAATGACAATTTTTTGCTCCAACTTACTCACTGTTGCTAAAGGGCGCTGAAACCAAATATGAAATCCAACGTTTCGACTTTACGCCTACTATACGCCATCATCAGGGTATTCCCTTTTATTACAAATATTGCTTTATAAAAGTGCCACGCCCAAACAATCAGCTTTTCGTATATGACTGACAAAATAGCTTTCACGAAGCCCATTCGACTGGTACTAACTGTTCGATTTTACCGTTTCTAGGTTCCGAGATTTAACTGATTAAATTTTTCATTGATAGGGGTAGAGTGACTTTTGCCATTTTATAGCAAAGCCATTTATGACATTTGCACAACAGTGTCTCAATTAAGTGTGAGCCGTCTCAAATACTGCTCAAAATGTTAATTAAAATTTTGCTTAGTTTCATAACAGTGTTATAGGAAGTGAAAAACTGTTAAAATTTTGCAAAAAATACCTAATGTTTTTATTTGATCGAACATTACGTCAACTAAATTAAAAACCTCGAACGACAAATTAAGCAGGTTGTTAATTAAGCATTTTGTGGTCGAGAATGCTCTATTCATGGGTGTCAATAGCATCGTTGTACCATGTTTAGTTTTTGAATTATATAGATATAAGTATTAAAAAAATGTCGATAAAAAGTGGAAAAATTACGTTTTTGGCGCCATTTTGAAGGGGAAGGAAATTACTGAAAATTTCAAAATTGTACATTTTTTACATATTTTTGTCTTCTCTTTCATATGAGACTATTTTTGACAAAATCTATGGCAATCGATTTTGGCTGAAAATTTTCACTACCCCCTTTGAAAATTTTGAAATTTTTACATTTTTCTGTTTATCTTGGAAACGGTACGGTTTTTCGATATGCCGGTTAATATAATGTATGAATAGGTCATCAAGGGCTATCCGATGCATGTATCAGAAAGAAGCTAGCTTTCACGGTTTTTAAGAAAATTAAAAAAAATGCAAAAATTGTACCTTATTTTTGGGCCACCCGTGCTCGGTTACTGTTCTAGTCAGAGCTTCGAAAATGGGCTCTACGTGTAGCTCTATTCTTCTACTTAACGAGATATTAGCTGTTAAAGGCAGCAATGCACGATTTTTATCTCAAAATTTAGTTTTTTGGGCCGGTTTGAGAGCCCCATATGTTTAACATAGAATTTTCTATATGTTTCATTTAAATCTATAGTAATCGATTTTATTTGTTACTTCGAGTCGTTTTATAATGAATAGGACGTTGATTTCTGTTTTAGATAGTATAGGGTGGCTCAAAAAATGATGCAGGAAGCTAATATATGCTAATAATGCAGAAAAGGTCCATAAGTAGTGTGTATTTTACATAGAAAGGGGTACTTATTTAGTACGCAGACAAGCCAGAATAAAATGTTAGATATAGGCGATGAAAGAGTTATTAAAACTTAGTAAAGAAAGCAATTTTAATTATTCAAGGAGTCTGGTGTTGTCAGATATTAGTAATATTTACTGCAGACTATTTCCTTCGCCATTTTATCCACAAATTGTTAAAAAAACACTAAAATTATTGCACTTTTTTGCCTCCTCATATAGCTTTTCGGATAAATCTTAAATAAAACGCGATATAAACTGTTGAAGGCTGAAATGCACGATTTCAAGGGTCAAATATCCATAACCTACTGTGCAACTAAAGTTATAGTGTACGAAGTATAAATAAATAAATAATAAATTTTGGAATGTTTAAGGGGTTTTGGTCAAAAATAGTCTAATAAACGTCATATAGGGCTGTTGTGTGGCGCCGCTCTTCAGTAAATTTTATTCTGAAGCAATTACCTGTCAGTCAAAAATAACAAAAGAGGTAGTTAGCGTTGTTTTTCGCTCTGCCTATGACAGGGCTAAATTAGTTCTGTAGCGGCAATTTGTAACGTTTAATTTCCTAAAATATATTTGTATATTCGTCCTGTAATAAAGCCCCATTTCGACGACGTCACATCGGGGAGCCGTTTCGGGTCACGAATAAATTATGTAGAGGTCCGATTCGAGTGAGCAAAAAAAATGTTTTCAAATCCCCATTCTTATTCAAATAACAACTTACTTAATTCTAATAAAAGTGAAAAAGCAATTCTATAACAGCGTCGTTGCGTTTCGGATGAAAATATTTTCTAAACTCGAATCCCATCACAAAAGATCGCATGTCTGGCTGGAAACGAGGAGGAATGTTAACGGATACGTTATTCAAATATCCGATAACAAGGCTGAAATTGATTTATGAGAAAAAATGATTTATTCGATCTTGGATGGGGTAGTTCTGCGCGATATATGGAGGGTAATCAACCGACCCCAGAGGCGATGTCAACTTTTATCTTTTAATCTTGAAACAAATACGTTTTCGTGCAATTTATTACCGAGAACGCGATTTCATAAAATTGAATCGATAAATACTCGCAGACTGAACTTATTCGATTATCCACGGGGCTTTGAACACTTGGAGTAGCACCACCGCTACTTGAACTGACTATTTAAAGAGGTTAAATCAAGAATCTCGACATTGGGCGCTCTCGCTATTTACTGTCTGTTGCCGGAATTCAAACAATCGCAAGCGTTTTACTGCTGGAATGTTTAATTACAACATTTAATGTTCAGGATAAGTGGGATGTCAGCACAGACATCTTCGGGAATTCTTCTTTCAGCTCAGGCTCGTCTAACCCTTTTTATAATTTACTTGATTAAAGCACATTAAAGATGCCACTCTCGGATTGCTATCCCAAGTCCCTGAATGCTAAGGGATGTCCTTTAGCCTACTTGAGATCAGGGGTGTTGCGCCTATGTACTTGACTAAAAAAACAAAACTAGTTGAAAATGCCAAGATTCACACATTTACTGTGACAAAAAGCTACAGAGACATCAAGTTTTCAAAAAAATTAAAACTTGCTTAAAGTAGTGTAATAGACAGAATTTCCAAAAGTATTTAAAAAAAAAACGTCTTTAGGCCAATTATTCGGGCAATATAATGTACCTATAATCTCTCTAAATCCATGGCTAAGGCTACAGAACAGTGAAATCCCATTGAAACTAACACAAACTTAATCACAATCTTAATTAATTGTCCGTAAAAGACTGCAGTGACATTTTAGAGACTACGTATTGAAGACTACAGAGACACCAATTTTTCGAAAAAATGTATTAAAATGAAATTTGCCGGTAAAATTCCGAATCTTTCCCGAAACTTTCCCGAAGAAAGTTTCCTCGAGTCGTTTCTTACCTTACTGGAAAGTTTCCGAGGTGGAAAGATTCCGCCGTGCCCAACGCCACTTCTACAGCACTTTGTCCACAGCGTTCGGATATTTCCTAAACTATGGGGGGCATGCGCGCGTGGTCAAAAAAAAGCAAAAAAAAAAAACAACAACGATGGCACACCATAAACAAACCAACTTAAGATTTCTGCTGTCCAACTTGTTGCAACCCGTAGGCCGTAACAGTATTTTCATTTCCTTTACGAGTAGTATATCTATATTTCGCTTGAGGTTACAAAAGACAAAGCTAGACTTTGTTAGCCGTTTTAATAATGCTATAATCATTTTCAATTGACACCGGTTCTGGTTTGGTTGACGTAAAAATGACAGATCAGCTGATTTTCAACAAAGTTGATTGGCTGAATGTCACTTGGTCTGTCATTTTATGTCAACCACAACCTGAACTGGTGTAAAACGAAAATGACCTATAAGGAAAATTAGCACTGTTCTCTTCACTTTTTTACGACTTTCCGAAAACATTCGACGTGTCCCGAAGTGACTGCTGTACTGTTTAATAAGGTCAGTTTTAGCGATTTAGCAAAATAACACAAGCACGCCATAGAACAAACCAACCTAAGTGGTTTTGTTGGTAAAACACAATCACCAAAAAGACATTATTGAACCCACGGGACTTACTTTGGTGAGATGTGAACGGATAAATCAACAAGAAGAAGAAACAGTTGAATTCATTTCAAATTACCGGCGATTAAAATTGGAAATTGAGTAAAAAGGAGAAATTCCTTTCTCAAATTTTTAAATCTAAAATTGAATGAACTCCTTTGCTTTTTGATCATCCCCAATGGCCTAAGAGATATGAGAAAAACAAATAAAACTATCTCGTTTTTTTGGTCGGAAATCCGCCATTTTTAAGGAACCTATGACGTAATTTTATCATCAGATCACATCAATTTGGGAATCGAAATTTTGCATTATTTGACGTAAGACATCAGGTGACGTCAATTCGCCAGAAATTACGTGTTTTTTCTTTGTTTGGAACTCACTGCTAAAAAAATTTAATCCGGAAGTGCATGCGCATGGAAATAGGTTTCGAAATGGTTCGTAATCAATTAGATTTGCGAACAAAGCTATGGTCCATTTCAAATAGATATTCATCTAGCAGGCTGAGGAATTGATATAGTCGACCTATTCCAACCATGTAATTGTGTCATTTATATCTCAATTTCTCAGCTAACTAGATAAATATCTATTTGAAATGGACTCTACCATCTCTACCAAAGTGACGTCACGACGTAAGCCCCCCATATCGCCAGAAATTGAGCCATATTTTACTATATACCTAAAAGTAACTGAAATGTCGAAACATTTGAAATACTTCACTTCATAACAGCTTTTGAAAATGGTAAAAAAAAATATAAAATGATACCACGAGTAACCATATCAAGGTTCCCATTTATGACATATTGTTTATGATTATGAAACGAATCTACAATTGAAATATCAGTTTTCTAGCTTTGATTGTTCCTAAATATGTAATATTTGCCAATTTTTGGATCACCCTATATGTTTATAATAAGGGTATAAAACCTACAAAAAAATATTGGTAAACAAGAAAAAGTAAAGTTAATATGTTGCAGCATTATTTGGAATACTGGAATTTTCGCAATAAATTAACTGAATTTCTAGGTTACAACGATTTTTTTGGGACACTCTATACTATCTAAAACGTAATTATATGCCCTATTTATTATACGACTACTAGAACCCACAAATCAAATGGATAACTATTGATTTATATGGGAAAAGTCTTATATATAATATTATAGTATATTTCTATATTAAGCATATGAGACTCTCCCCAACTGGCCCAAAAACCTAAATTTTTAGATAAAAGTCATGAATTTCAGCCTTCAACAGCTTATATCGTGTATTGAATGAGGATTTATCTCAAAAGCTATACGAGGAGCCAAACAAGTAAAATCATTTTAGTCTTTTTTAACAATTTGTGGATAAAATGGCGAAGAAATTGTTTCACAGTAAATAGGTACTCATATATGTCAACACCAGACTCCTTGCATAATTATAAAATTTTTCATTGATAAGTTTTAATAAAGTTTTCATCGCCTATATCTAAAATTTTATTCCGCCTTGCCTACGTACTAAATAATCCTTTTCTATGTAAAATACACGCTTATGGACCTTTTCTGCATTATTAGCATATATTAGCTTTCTGCATCATTTTTTGAGCCACCCTATACTATCTAAAACAGAAATCAACATCCTACTCATTATAAAACGACTCGAAGTAACAAATAAAATCGATTCCAATAGATTTATATGGCACACATAGAAAATTCTATGTTAAACATATGAGGCTTTCAAACCGACCCAAAAAACAAAATTTTGAGATAAAAATCGTGCATTGCTGCCTTTAACAGCTAATATCTCCTTTTGATGAAGATTTATCAAAAAATAGATAAGAACAGCTAAGGAAGTAGACGAATAGAGCTACACGTAGAGCCCATTTTCGAAGCTCTGCTTAGAACAGTAACTGAGCACGGGTGGCCCAAAAATAAGGTACAAATTTTGCACTTATTTTTAATTTTCTCAAAACCCGTGAAAGCTAGCTTCTTTCTGATACATGCATCTGATAGCCCCTGATGACCTCTTCATACATCATATTAACTTACATATCGAAAAACCGTACAGTTTCCAAGATAAACAGAAAAATGTAAAAATTTCATAATTTTCAAAGGTCGTGAAAATTTTCAGCCAAAATCGATTGTCATAGATTTTATCAAAAATAGTCTCATATGAAAGAGGGGACAAAAATATGTAAAAAATTTGCAATTCTGGAATTTTCAGTAATTTCCTTCCCCTTCAAAATGGCGCCATATCAATGAGAAATTTAATCAGTTAAATCTCGGAATCCAGAAACGATAAAATCGAACAGTTAGTGCCAGTCGAATGGGCTTCGTTAAAGCTATTTTGTCAGTCATATACGAAAAACTGATTGTTTGGGCGTGGCACATTTATAAAGCAATATTTGTAATAAAAGAGAATACCCTGATGATGGCTTATGGTAAGCGTAAAGTCGAAACGTCGGATATATTTGGTTTCGGCGCCCTTTAGCAACAGTCAGTAAGTTGTAGCAAAAAAGTGTCAATTTATTAAAAAAGTTTCCAAAATTGAACCTTTGGTACCCGCGGCAAGGTTCTGGACCTCAGAGACTTCTAGCCCGTCCCATAAAGTAGTCATACCAAATTTCAGCTTTCTAGCTCGAACCGTTCCAGAGATATCGGCAAAAAACCAAAACTTTTCAGGCGGCCATCTTGGATTTTTAAAAATGTCATCATTAGCGAATTTTACATAAGGAAAACCTACCATTCGATTTTCAACTTGATATCACCATCGGCTTATAAAACAGCTATAACCTAGCTATTGTCAGCTACATAGCTATGTCAGCTATAATACCATTCATGTTACTCCCATGGGCACCCAGCATCCAAAGTTGAACCATGTATCATTAACATTTCTCTAATTATTAACTTTACTCAGCTTCTGTAGCTATGATAGCTGAGTCAGCTATATTACAATTTATAATACCCTCGTAGGTACCTACCATCAAAATTTTAACCATGTACCATCAATGGTACGCTAAATATAACCTTTTCTATATTCCTCCCATTTAAAATACATGAGATCAATGCATTTCTTATATGAGTTGCGATGTTGGGGGCGCGAACTCGGCCTGATCCCGGCGACCTTCTTGCATTCTAAAAATGTAATTTTTAGCGAAATTTACATAAGGGAAACCTAACATTCGAGTTATAATTTTCAAGTCGATATCACCATCGGTTCATAAAACAGCTATAACCTAGCTACCGTCAGCTACATAGCTATGTCAGCTATATTACCATTCATGATAACCCAATGGGCCCCAACATCCAAAGTTGAACCATGTATCATTAACAGTTCTCTAAATGTTAACGTTACTCAGCTTCTGAAGCTATGCTAGCTGAGTCAGCTATATCACAATTTATTAATCCCTCCTAGGTACCTACCGTCCAAATTTGAACCATGTACCATCAATGGTATCCTAAATACAACTTTTTCTATATTCCTCGAAATTAAAACGTAATTTAAAAAGCCTGGTGATAGCGTAAACTGAACGAACGAAACGTCGTCAGGCACCATGTAGCCGTGTAGTAAGACACATACCAAATTTCAGCTTTCTAACTTTAATCGTTTCAAAGATATCAACGATATCTTTAATCGCTTACGTCACGGCCGGTAGTTATATTTAGTCTACATTTTACATTCGAGTTGAAACTCTAAATCCGAAAAAGTGGGTCTTTGATTTAGGAGAATTTTTTTGACATAAATCCGGACACGAAATTTTCAAATCGGCCAGTCTTTGTGAAAACGACCTCGAGGACTGGGCATTTTGCCAATAATCTTCCTAGAAATGTTAAAATTTTCCCCGGCCAGACAGTTTTCTACGCTTTTCGGCCGACTTTCCTTAGTCTGAGGCTTTAAACTTAATGTTTACATTTCGGAAAATCTTAGCTGTCAGTTGAGGTTCAGTGGGCGGAGCCTATTCCGAATGGTTCCGATTAATAACTAGTTAAGTGGCGATCTTCGGAAGCATTCGGGACTTTGAGGTCAAAATTTGCCAATTAAGGCCATTTTGCGACGTCTCAACGAAAAGTGGTTTCCAAGTCCCAAAAAGAAAACATTCCAAGGTATCCTCTGAGATAGAAAGCCATTGTATTAGATACACGGTCTGGGCAAAAATATACCTCAAAGTGGCAATTTGAAATTTAAGGTTTAAAAATTCGTCAAAATTTCAAATTCAAAGCTAGGCTGTTGATTTTTGGCATGCTTAAGGGCTCACGTGTGTACTACCTCCCTGAATTATTTCAGATTTTTTGCTGCGAAAATGTAGAATCTATAGGGTGAAATGTGAAAAAAGTACACCAAAATTGGCAACAAATGCGGCACAGAAAAACTTTTATAGCTCACTCGGTATAAGAGCTAGACCAAAACTAATAACTGATTTTTTTTTCTCTCCACGTCTTCTAGTTGTCGATATACCACCGAAGCTGGATCGCTCCATAATTTTCGTAAAAATCGCAAAAAACTACCCTCAAATTTTGGATACTTTTCCTTAATTGTCTTGGACTTGGATTGTAATGGACGTTTTTTTTAACCACTCTGTATTAAAGTGACAGCTTTGGCGGGATAGGATTAAATGTGCCCAAGGATATGCCCTTTCCCCTGGTACCATCGTTATTGGGCCAGTCGTCTAACTAAGGAGGTCCAGAGGGTCAAGAATTTGACCATTACAAAAAAAAATGAAAAATCGTCTCAATTTTGTAATTTTTTTTTTAGATTTTTGTACCCCCCCCCCCCCCCCCCCCCCGCACTTACCGCCAAACCAACTCGCGAACGGAGGCGACTCTTCCCTGTTCTCGTTTAGTCTAGATGGGTTCCCGGGAGGGGAGTCGCTCGGCGTTGCCTCATAAGAATGGGCCATAATAATTCTTCCTTTGGTTTCCTTTGGATTTTTTTTTTTATGTGGCATTTCTACCACCTCTTTCCTATTTTGCAGTTTTTATTTCCACTAATTCAGATAAATTTTTGATCAGGAGGCACAGCTTTTGTAGTTTCAAAGCCGAGGGATGACTCGTAAAATGAAAGTTAAAATCACAATCGACCAATCCAGTTAGTACCCACTTGACGAAAATAAATATCGAGTGCGCCAACTTTCCCGACATATTTGGTCCATAATTTTTGGCACCACCAACTTCCCGACTCCTTTATTTTCGGTTATTTAAGTTTCCCCTGGAAGTAACAACTTTGCATCATAAAATACTTCGTAACGAGTAGAAGCTTTCGTTTTATCTACTTTAGCATTGCGCCTTGTTCAGGCTCTTATTTATGTAGTTATGTAAACGGGGATCGGACTAAATCTGTTCTTGATACGAAGGGCGTGAATGAGATGTCCCGTAAGCTCATTAAGAAGCCGGTTCTGAAGTTCTGAAATTATCCCCGTACCGTTAGAGGGTTGATAAGATTATATCGTTGTTACGTGTCACTCATATTTCTCCCTCGGTTCAAATTTCAGTCAGAAAAGCCCGTATTTCGAAAGAATATTAGACAGGATTTTTCCTTTGAGGGCACAATAGGAATTTCCTTTCTTAGCAGCGAGCTGTAAAAGTTGATGCCTTATTCGATCCGTTTATTTGGTCCCTTCTTCTTGCGTTATTTTGGTTTCATATTGGACTTAAAAATAAACTTTTATTAAATTTGCGAGGGCGAAATGCGACGTCATTCCCTGATGAAGACTGTTTCTCTCGGAGCGTCCATTTTTGCAACCTACCACTCGGATATCATAAAAATGATTAAAAGACCAAACAAATGGTCAGAAATTTTAGTCGAGAGTTACGATTTCGGGCTGGGAAATTAATTGCTAATAATAATTTTGCACTTTCACAGGAACACGTAAAATATGAGTGGCCATAACACTAACAGCCGTTAGTTGTAAACTTGGATTTATGGCAATATGCGAGGGTTAAAAATTAGTCATGCCGTTTTACCTTGATAAATGCGTATTGTTTACTTTACTTTCGGATTAACTGCTTTTGTTTACGATATTTTTTTGAGATACATATATCAAACTAGTGTTGGGCGATTGTGATTGGAGTAATCGAAATATTTCGATTAGGGCCTTATAATCGATCCGTCGATTATTGCATTCAAGACATCGAGTTATGAATTATGGATGGTATTGTTATGCCCGACCCTCGGTTCACAGAGATTCGGGCCGAAGCGGCCATGCCGAGCGCCGACCGCGACCCCATCTAGACTAAACGAGAACCGGGAAAAGTTTCGAGAACCCTTCCGTTCGCGAAAGTACGAGAGTGTGTTCCGGCCGAGTATATAAACCAGCGAACACTGCAGTGTAGTAAATAAGCAGACAGTGCTAAATTGTTAGTAGAGACACAGTATAAAGAATAATACATTATACCACTATCGTCAGTTCGTGTCGGCACTTGCACCTGCACCCGGCAATTTTCTCGAGTAGTTACAGGGGACTTGTATAAGCGATGCACTGCCAAAACCAGCCAAAACCGGTTTGGTGGTGCACCGCTGGCGGCCGGGCGGACGGGGCAAGGGGAGGGGAGTTTCAATTTTTCGACCGACTGACGTTACTGATATAATGGATTATTCTTTATACTGTGGTAGAGAGTAATTCTGTTTTAATCGTCTTGTAATAGTTAAAAGTAAATAAAAGCGTGTAGTTAATTGACGATAAATTATTGGAACCCTTATCCCGTAACAGTATTTTGTAATCAGTTGGCTATAACCTTAATTTGAATTTCTTCAAGCCCTTCAAATTTTTATCTTTGCGCACTTTGAGTAATTTTTCACATATTTTGGCCTTAATCTTAGCCTGACTTTTTCAAAAAACATAAAAAATTTCATTTTTGATGAAATGGGTCATCTTTAAACAATTTTAGTCCCAATTCTAACCTAAATTTCACCAAAGACTTCAAGTTTGCTTTTTTACATGTTGTGTATAATTTTTTAACCATTTTGACCTTAATTTTAACCTGGATGTACCCAGAAACTTTTAGTCCGCATTTTTTACGCTTTTGTAGCCTTCTGTGAAGGGGGGGCGGGAGAAAAAATAGAGCGAATTTTTTTTTGAGGTGCCACGCCCACTTTTTGTTAAATAAGACGAATATTGAAACTGACGAATATTCTCATTCTAACCATTTTGGATCGGACTGATTACAAATGTTTTTTCCTCTCCTTGATGTTCTTTCACCTCCCACCATCGCAAGTTCCGTAGGTGCAATATTTCGGGAGATAGACCCCTTCAGAGGTCGATTTTTAGGCAATTTTAGAATCGCTTTTTTGAACTATTTTTAAATAAACATCTTTTGAGCTTAATTTCATTCGAATTGAGTTTGTTACGTTATTAGGGGATTGTAAGCGTGCAATTCCGCTCGAAAACGGCACAAAAATGTTTTCGAATTTTTTTTGAAAATATCCAAAGGTATTACGACTTTTTTCTCAATTCTTAACTTTGACGGCCTGTAACTTGAGAACGCCTTGACCGATTGGGGTGAGTCCTTTTCCTCCTCTTGATGTTCTCCTTCATCTCCCACCATCGCAAGTTCCATAGGTGCAATTTTTCGGGCGATAGACCCCTTCAGAGGTCGATTTTTAGGCAATTTTAGAATCGCTTTTTTTTAACTATTTTTAAATAAACCTCTTTTGAGGTTAATTTCATTCGAATTGAGTTTGTTACGTTATTAGGGGATTGTAAGCGTGCAATTCCGCTCGAAAACGGCACAAAAATGTTTTCGAATTTTTTTTGAAAATATTCAAAGGTATTACGACTTTTTCCTCAATTCTTAACTTTGACGGCCTGTAACTTGATAACGTCTTGACCGATTGGGGTGAGTCCAACTGTTTTTTCCTCTTCTTGATGTTCTCTTTCATCTACCACTATCGGAAGTTCCGTAGGTGCAATATTTCCGGAGATAGAGCCCTTCAGAGGTCGATTTTTGGGCACTTTTAGAATCGCGTTTAGGGACCTTTTTTTAAAAAACCTCTTTTGAGCTTAATTTCATTCGAATTGAGTTTGTTACGTTCTTAGAGGATTGTAAGGGTGCCATTCTACTTAAAAACGGCACAAAAATTTTCCCGAAATTTTTTTGAAAATGTCCAAAGGGCGGGGGGGTATTACGACTTTTTTCTCAATTCTCAACTTTGACGGCCTGTAACTTGAGAACGCCATGACCGATCGGGGTAAGTCCAACTGTTTTTTCCTCTTCTTGATGTCCCTTTTCCCCTCCGACCATCCGTAGATGCAACATTTTCGGAGATCGATTTTAAAAGAGTTCAAACTGAATCTTTGAAAGTTTTTTTATCAGTCAGTCAAACAAAAATCCCAAAGAATCCCTGCATCCGTCACTGAACTAAACTAACCTAAACGGATAATTGAACTGAACTGAACTAACCTGACCTGAATTAACGTAAACTAATGCCGTTGCCTAAATGAGTCTGTATCACGTTTTACCAGAACTGACCTAATCTAACCTGAAATTACCAGATTTAACCTGAACTAACCTAGTCTGACTGTAACATGTTGTAAAGTGTGTCCAAGATTCGATTCTCTATACAGGAATCTCGCTTCTGGTAAGAGCTACAGCAAAGGTTAAATGGGGAATGTTTTAGGGAATTTAATGGGCAATACAATACCGTTTTAATAACGGTGTTGTCAATTTTTGTTTTGTTTTTGAGTTATAACCGAAAAACCAAAAACGTGCATTTTAGAAAAAGTGCTGTATTTTCTCTAATTTGAAAAATTTCAAAATTCGGCACAAACATTGTTAGAGCAACTTTTCAAGGAGCATCCTCCTGTGCAATTAGTTTTCAATTCTGACGTTTCGGTTTCAAGATACCATCATCAACTTCTTTTTTTCTTATGGTCGCCATTTTGTTTTTTCATCTTGTTGAAAAGAGCACATTTTTTGCTTTAAAATGATGTATAACACTTTATGAAAATACTTTGTTTTGACTTGGCTGCCAAAGTCAAGGCCAACTTAGAAAAAAAACATTTTTTGGCTTTTTTCACATTAGAACAAAAAATTTTCATAAAGTGTTATACATCATTTTAAAGCAAAAAATGTGCTCTTTTTTTGAACAAGATGAAAAAGCAAAATGGCGACCATAAGAAAAAAAGAATTTGATGATGGTATCTCGAAACCGAAACGTCAGAATTGAAAACTAATTGCACAGGAAGATGCTCCTTGAAAAGTTGCTCTAACAATGTTTGTGCCGAATTTTGAAATTTTTCAAATTAGAGAAAATACAGCACTTTTTCTAAAATGCACGTTTTTGGTTTTTCGGTTATAACTCAAAAACAAAACAAATATTGAACGTTATTAAAACGGTGTTGTATTGCCCATTAAATTCCCTAAAACATTCCCCATTTAACCTTTGCAGTAGCTCTTATCAGAAGCGAGATCCCTGTATAGAGAATCGAATCTTGGACACACTGTATATCGTGTATTGAAGTTGAACACTGCTATTTCGCATTAAATATGTATTTTTGAAAACAAATTAATAAGAAAAGATCTCGAAACGTACTTGGTTAGAATCACATAGTTACGTATCGAATAAATTTCCGTCACACTCATTTACTTCGAGTAACCGGAGTAATTCCTGAAAGTATCGGCAACATTGGTTGTCACAAATCACGAACCAAGTGCTTTCGAACTAGTTCGTGATTCGTGGACAGTACGTGAATCTAACTGCACGTGGGTCTACCTGTGCCACTTTCAAAGGGCGCTCATTTTTTGGCATGTGCAGAAATTGCAATATACGAGGTATTGTGTTTCTGTCCCTTCCTTTTGCTGTCCAAGGCAAGCAATGTGAAAGATAAGCAATGTCCGGTATGTTATGGAAGTATGTAGTGTAATCATGGCCGTCTTCTCCTCCTGTCACCGCGGCTGCGTCGTCTGGTCGCCCGGGGTCGCCACTTGCTGGATGATTATTATTTGCAGAGCCGCGTATTGGAGACAGTGTTCCAGAGATGGCGCTACACCCACCCTCATCATCGCGATTACACGAAGCACTGATCACTGATCAAAACTAACCTAAAGACATAACTGAACTGACCTAACCTAAAATGTTTTAACCCATGATCTGAACGTCCGAGATGTTTCAAAAGTTTTTGTCAATTTCCCTGTATAAAATGCTAATATATAAATTTAACGCACGTTAAACAAATTCTCTTTAATTTAATTCGAAAATCGAATAGCAATTTATGTTTGGTTACATGAACATATAAATTTCAGAATTGTGTAGTATGGTTTAATAGATTTTGGTACATTCAGGCTGGATGAATGGCATTGTCAATAATAATTGCTTTGAGTATTAGTAAAGGTTTTATCATTTTAACTAGAGTTTTGTAAAAAAAAATATGCAATTTGTTATAAAATGTTTGCTGAATAAAAATAGCATTTTTAGATTAAAAAACAAAACTTTGGTTGCTGGGTCACATTAACAATGTTGAACAATAGATTTAATATCGGAAACATTTGTCACGAGGCTGGCCAAACAGGCCACGTCACTGACAAACACAACCGAAATTGATTGCCTCAGTTAATTTTTTATTAAACCCTGGTTGTGCCTACAACATTTTTCCAGATGAATGGCACCGTATAAGTATGATTTATTATAGGAAAACTAAAATAAACCGACGGGAATTCTGCTGGCAAGTGATTACGTCGACGTGGGGAATGAATTGCGAATAATAATTCTCCAGTGGCCCAAGAGCACGTACCATTCAACCAACACAGGAGTTCGAGCTTTAGCTAACGGTCACCTTGATTTATGAGCCAAGGCCTAATGAAATCGCTTATTAATCCTCACAGCCAGGACTTTACTATATAATAATCCATGTCACTAAAGTACATCGAAACACAGCACCAAATCCGGCTTAAAACGGAACAAAGTGCCCACCGCATCCCTCGTTAAGTAGTCACGTTGCAATGGCAGTCAATTGCTAAGTTGGGCGACATGGCCGGATAATCTGCAATTTTCGACCGCAGTCACTGAGAAACAAAGTTGGTCGAGTGGTCTTTAGAGGAGGATAAACTAATCAACCACAGAGATATTGTATCATTATTGTCGGAGAAAAAGTTTGGAGATTGATAACTCTTAAGGACTACTCTTACATCCCAATTTTACATCATGCGTTCATTTAAAACTCAAGTAGGTAGTAGGAATGGGTCCACACTACATTCATTTTGGTACCATTGCGAATAACTCGCCGGCAAAAAAACTCTATTTTCTTGAGTGTAGAGCATTGTTAGGATGAAGGACAACTAGCAGAGCTCGTAAGTATTGAAAAATGCTGATTATTGTCAGAACGCTAGTGAGGATATAAAGCCGTCTCTTTTTCATAAAGTGGATTTTCGATAAAAATCCACATTTATTATTGATGATATGGAAAGTTCGGGCGCGATTTTCTCGAAAACGGTAAGAGATAAACATACATTATGTTACATGTTAGTAACTTAGAATTCGACGGGAAATCCGAAAAAGGACAAATATACAAGGTGTTGCATTTAAAAAATGAAATATGGCGGTACTTCCGGTTAAACGGGAAGTCGTGCCTAAGTGCTTGAAACGGGATCTGAAGCACATTTACGACCTATTTATCACCTCCAAATTTCAAATTTTTCAAAATAAAAATTGTGGAAACGCTGAGCTGTTACATACATTTTGTGTCACCCAGTATACTGAATTTGGAAAAAACTAGGTGGATCCTTTTTGACGGGCCACCTTGTATAATGTTTTCTGTCTACAATTAAAATCTCTGAAATCCCTAAAAGACGAATCAGTATTAATCGATGTTCATTTGTTTTTATGAAAATCCACATTTATTATTGATGATATGGAAAGTTCGGGCGCGAGTTTCTCGAAAACGGTAAGAGATAAACATACATTCGGTTACATGTTAGTAACATAGAATTCGACGGGGAATCCGAAAATGAACACATATACAGGGTGTTCTATTTAAATAATGAAATATAGCGATACTTCCGGTTAAACGGGAAGTCGTGCCTAAGTGCTTGAAACGGGATCTGAAGCACATTTACGACCTATTTTTCACCTCCAAATTTCAAATTTTTCAAAATAAAAATTGTGGAAACGCTGAGCTGTTACATACATTTTGTGTCACCCGGCATACTGAGTTTGGAAAAAACTAGGTGGATCCTTTTTGACGGCCCACCTTGTATAATGTTTTCTGTCTATAATTAAAATCTCTGAAATCCCTAAAAGACTAAGAATCAGTATTGACCGATGTTCATTTGTTTCCATAAAAATCCACATTTATTATTGATGATATGGAAAGTTCGGGCGCGATTTTCTCGAAAACGGTAAGAGATAAGCATATATTATGTTACATGTTAGTAACTTAGAATTCGACGGGGAATCTGAAAATGAACAAATATACAGGCTGTTGCATTTAAAAAATTAAATATGGCGGTACTTCCGGTTAAACGGGAAGTCGTGCCTAAGTGCTTGAAACGGGATCTGAAGCACATTTACGACCTATTTATCACCTCCAAATTTCAAGTTTTTCAAAATAAAAATTGTGGAAACGCTGAGCTGTTACATACATTTTGTGTCACCCGGTATACTGAGTTTGGAAAAAACTAGGTGGATGCTTTTTGACGGGCCACCTTGTATAATGTTTTCTGTCTATAATTAAAATCTCTGAAATTCCTAAAAGACGAATCAGTATTGATCGATGTTCATTTGTTTCCATAAAAATCCACATTTATTATTGATGATATGGAAAGTTTGGGCGCGATTTTCTCGAAAACGGTAAGAGATAAGCATATATTATGTTACATGTTAGTAACTTAGAATTCGACGGGGAATCCGAAAATGAACAAATATACAGGGTGTTTCATTTAAAAAAAATGAAATATGGCGGTACTTCCGGTTAAAGGGGAAGTCGTGCCTAAGTGCCTGAAATGGGATCTGAAGCACATTTACGACCTATTTATCACCTCCAAATTTCAAATTTTTCAAAATAAAAATTGTGGAAACGCTGAGCTGTTACATACATTTTGTGTCACCCGGTATTCTAAGTTTGGAAAAAAACTAGTTGGATCCTTTTTGACGGGCCACCTTGTATAATGTTTTCTGTCTATAATTAAAATCTCTGAAATCCCTAAAAGACTAAGAATCAGTATTGATCGATGTTCATTTGTTTCCATAATAATCCACATTTATTATTGATGATATGGAAAGTTCGGGCGCGATTTTCTCGAAAACGGTAAGAGATAAACATACATTAGGTTACATGTTAGTAACTTAGAATTCGACGGGGAATCCGAAAATGAACACATATACAGGGTGTTCTATTTAAATAATGAAATATAGCGGTACTTCCGGTTAAACGAGAAGTGCTTGAAACGGGATCTGAAGCACATTTACGACCTATTTATCACACACATTTTTAAAATAAAAATTGTGGAAAACTCTGAGCTGTTACATACATCTTTGTCACCTGGTATATTTGGTATTTTGTTCTTTTCGACGCATATGACTTTTTTTGGGGGGGGGGGCCTTTTACTCTATCATCGCTGTAGACCGGACCAGTCTGTAGCAGAAATTTCAGCCACCTGGCTCCCTTCTGAACAATCTTTCATCAACTCAAGATTTCTGCTGACCAACTTGTTTTAATTAGAAAGACACAAATTAAAGCAAAAAGCAAAACAAAACTTCTGCTGTGACAGCTAACTTATTCTTACATTTCGAATTGTTAATTCCTCTCAACTAGAGATGGGTGAATTTTGGGTGATAGATGCTATTATCATCAATATGAAAGATGAAAGGATTTCAATAATTTTAAAGTGATTTAACTGTAGCCTGAAAGATAAAGCAAATCATGTTTTAGGAAACGTTGACTGCACGCTACTACTGAATTTCGAGAATACTGAAATTAGCCTGTTGGCCGATCTTTAATGCCCATCTCTAAGGCTAACTAAAATGTTCCAATTTTATTTTTTTTATGAACTCAGACAAAAGTTTTAATTCCATGGCTTGCTGCGATTTTTTTTTATGAACACACTTTAGTACGGATATAGGATTTAAGTCTCAATAAAAGCCCTTCAGCGCAATGACTTTTACTTGTCCCTTCTTTGTTCCGAACGCTGCTACCCTGCGTGAGGTCAAAAACAGAAACTACCCTTATCATGTCCATAATTTACCCATTCGAGAACGATTTATTATTAACTACCCTTTCTGTCATGACCCAGTCGTAAGTCACAGTAATAAATAGAAACGGATATCTGTTGGCTGTGTTTTAGAACATCGGGTGACTTCCTTTAACCCGGAAGTAGCCGGTGGAGTTCCTGGGTCCTTCCGGGAGTTAACAATTCAATAGGAATTTATATTGGAAGTTCGCGATTGGCTCGGGCATCTGGGACACGTCGCCGATGGCCCTGAATTGATTCATGGTTTGTTTAACCAATACCAACTAGTGCAAGCCTAACGAGTTAATAATTTACTTGCATGATAACACGTACATTATTTCCACAGCTATGTAAAAAAAAATCTGTTTTGCAATAATTTGACGTAAGAAGTCATGACTTCACCCAGGCGTCAATTCCGGCAAAATATCGCCGCCATTTTAAAAGTTTCCACTGCTAAAAAGGAGGGCCTAAACTGTAAAACAGGAGGGGCCTTCAGATTCGCTAGTTGCTACGTAATTATACCGGGTACAAGATGTATGTAACAGCTTAGCGTTTTCACAGTTTTACTCTTTAAATTTGAAATTTGGAGGTGGTAAATAAGTCGTAAATGTGCTTCAGATCTCGTTTCAAGTACTTAAGAACGACTTACCGTTTAACCGGAAGTATCGCCATATTTCATTTTTTAAATGAAACACCCTGTATATTTGTTCATTTTCGGATTCCCCGTCGAACTCTAAGTTACTAACATGTAACATAATGTATGCTTATCTCTTACAGTTTTCAAGAAAATTGCGAAACAAATGAACATCGATCAGTCCTGATTTCATAGACTACCATTTCTTTAGGCTCTCTATCAACAGATATTAAAAAAAAGTCTTTCCAACTTGTTATGAAAAAAATGAAGAATTGATATTTTGAAGACATCTATCTTCATAACTTCCATTTTTTTTTTTTAAATAAATCTACACGATACATCTAAATAGTTGAAAATCGACTCATCCAAGAAAACAATTTAGCAACTGTAGAGGTCAATAAATTAATTTCTTTAAGAGAAATTTGCCATGTAAAAAATCTGTTTTGCAATTATTTGACGTAGGAGGTCATGAATTCACCCAAGCGTCACTTCCGGCAAAATATCGCCGCCATTTTAAAGGTTCCCACTGCTAAAAAGGGGGGCCAAAACTGCAAAATAGGACGGGGTCTTCAGATTAGCTCGTTGGTACGTTACTATATCTGGCCAAGCCAAAAGTTTGATATTTAAATTTTATGCAGTTGGTATCCCACAAGGCAAATCTCGCCTAACCTCACTTAAAAGAAAATACCTGACTGAAATATAAAACTGGCAGAATCCTTTTGAGCGGAGAACGTAATAAATCTGCTTTTAAAAATTTCGAGCCTCCAAAGCCGTTCCCATCTGGTTATTGCTGAGGCAATATGCGCCGCGGCTTAAGATGCACAAAAATGCAAAGGATTGGTATTAAGTTGTTATTAAAATCCGTTTTGAGAGCTGTCAGCGGGTTGTATATAAAGAAAACTTTGCGGCTTTTGAAGAGTTTAGTTCGCCGTAGCAATCTCGTTTCAGCAGGAATTTCCGCAATTTCGTTGCTCGTGTTTTAGCTAGGCAAACCCTAAATCAATCATTCGTATTTTAATCGATTTATGATGAATTCAGGTTGTCAGCCGTTCAGCCACGATTTATTATTGATGATTTCACTCTTGTCTCCAGCAGGGTGGAATCGCAATTGAAACAGTAACAGACGGTGCCCCCGGCATATCAATTTCAGAGAAATGTCGCGATATATTTGAGTGAAAAATAAGGGAAAACTACAATTTATTGGAGAGGCTCTTAACCACTCGGTTAAGTGAGGCTTTCGACGCCTTACTAAATGGGGCCGGGGCAAAAAACATGCCGTCTAAATATCGACAACGGAAAGAAAGACAAAATTAATAGCTTTGGATGTGACGTCCACCCCATGGAGATGCGGCCTTATATCCGCACACTTAAACCGGGGGATTTCTCCAACACACGTAATGGAGCGGGCTATTTATTTTTCGAGCGAAACTGTTTGTTTTACACCGACGCGACACCCGTAATGACTCAGAACCACTGGATTATGTTAAGAGATATGGGCAGAGTTCGAGTTAATCTAGGTTAGTTGAATTACGTCGAATTCCTACTACTAGGGGGCACACTATTTCGTATGGGCTAGTTTAAAATGCTAAAAAACATGCATGCCCTTCATTTTTTGACCGTAAATAATAAAGGGTGTTCATAAAAACAAACCTCGTAGCAAGCCATACTATTAAAACTCATGTCCTAGATAAGTTCATAGACAAGTTGGTCAGCAAAAATCTTGAATTGGTTTGTTTATGGTGCGCTTTATAATTGGGACGCGTCATTTGTTTTTTTTTTGCGTTCGGAGCGCCCACAGTTTAGAAAATATCCGAACGCTGCCCACAACTGCTGCAGAATTTTTTTGGGTTAAAGACCATGCGCGCGGAGCCCCCATAGTTTAGGAAATATCCGAACGTTCCTCTTATGTAGCCCAAACATATTCGCAACCTAACAGCTTTTGAAGAATGGCAAAAAACGTGTTAGAATACATAAAAAGATATAAAATGATACCACGAGTGCCCATATGAAGGTTCCCATTTATGACATATGGTTTGTGATTATGAAAAGAACGTACATTTGAAATTTCAGTTTTCTAGCTTTAATTGTTCATTGTTCCTAAAAATGTAATATTAGATATCATAAAACTACTTTAATTAAAGCAATAAATTAATTGGTATCGAATTAAAATTCGAATATTCAAATTCAAAAAAACACCATTCAAATTTTATTCCAACGGATAAACGGACATAATATAAAAGCCTGATGATGGCGTATATTGAACGAACGAAACGTCGTATCGCACCATGTAGCCGTAGTAAGACCAAATTTCAGCTTTCTAACTTTCACGATTTCAAAGATATCATCGATATCGTTAATCGCTTACGTCACGGCCGGTATGTTAATGAAAGCTATATTTAGTCTACATTTTTACATTCGAGTTGAAACTCTACATCTGAAAAAAAAACTACTATACTATTTTGGATGCATTTTCTTAACTGTCTTTGGAAATTTTTTACTCGGACTATATTAAAGTGACGTCTTTGGGGAGATAGGATTAAAGGTGTCCAAAGATATGCCCTTTCTCTTGGTACCACGTTCATTGGGACAGTTGTCTAACTAATAGTCTGTTGCGGCTGTAGACGAAACGTTAGGAAAAAATTCCATTGGACCACGATTTCACAGTCCGGAAAACACTTTACTTATTACAAACACGTTACAAACACAAACTTATTTTGACCCGCTGTGAAAGCATTCACAGTCTTATAAGTCGAGGGGTTGCATGCGTACTACCCCTGAATGTGAATTATTTCAATACTAACTATAAACTCTTCTCAAGTTTATTGTACCTCTCCCCAAGTGGGTATACACATTTCGAACATAACAAGGCTCTTCGAAACGTCTATAATCTATCACTGTAAGCGTTTCGATCTGGAACAAGAACTTCCCTAATTCGAAATATTATACCCTTGGTGCGAGCAAAATTGAGTTCCTAACTTTGGAGCAGTTTATATCCTAGAACTTGTTAATGCACGATAACTTCGTAGCTTAGGCAAAGTTGGAATGTCTTTTTAAAGTAGTTTTTAATGTTTCTGTTTCGAGTTTCCAAGTGTGTGAAAAACAAGCATTGTCTTCAGAAGTAGGGAAAATCGCTCGGTGTGTACACGAAATGTGCATTATGGTAATCTTTTGGAGATAATTACAGATAACATTATATTACATTTCTTTAAACGAATCAATCTCATAAAACTGTTCGTCCAGCAAACTTGTTTAATATAACAAATGGCAGAAATTGTTCACTTATGACTTAATTAACGATAACACTGACATTAAATGACATTTGACATTTTTGAATGTCAAATGTTGACAATTTACATTGACAGTTTTTTATAGAGATCTGCTAAGTTATATCATTGTATTTAAATTTAATAGTAGGTCAATGGCACTTATGATGGTGTTCACTAGATGTCACTGGAGCCTAGTGACATCATCATTTTAGACAAATATTTCAAGGCCGTTTAATTTCCGGCGTTGTTGCAATTGTAATTTACGTAATACTGACTTCACGTCAGCTAGATAAAGATGTCCGAAATGCTCCTTGCTCTCTTGCCTGCAGTCATATTTGTCATGGTATGTCACATTTTATTTTTTTATTTACAATTCATAATTTCTACATTTTTATGGATATTGGAGCAAAAAAAGGTCGATATTTGGGCTAATTAATGAAGCAGCCGATAAATAACTCAATAAGTACCAAAATGCCTTCGCCTACTGCCGTTACTTAAAGCAGTGTGAACAGAGAAGTGAGTGAATCTAATGGCGCGAAAACCCAGGGAATCTTATGGATATTGGAGCAAAAAAACTGGATATTTCGGCTAGTTGTCCGAACGCAAGTGAGGATATATAACGAGCAGCCAACGGAGCCATTTTGGTTGTAGATATTTGGTATTTTTTCCATTCTAACGCTTATAACTCGGAAACTGCTCATTTGATGGGATTTCGAAGTGTTGCGCGTATATACAGAAATGAACGGGCTTTTCAAATATGTGGTCGGTTTGGCGGTACGTGCGGGGGGGGGCCGACCAGTGGTCCCCACGACCACCACGGGTAGATTTCCGCATATGTGTAGACGAACAATTTTGACGTCTAATTCCGATAAGTTAAATAGGAAAATCTACAAAAAATCGCAAAGTTGGGACGGTTTTTTGAAAAATATTTTGTAATGGTCTACTTCTGGGCCTTCTGGACCCCTTTAGTTAGACGACTGACCCAATAACGATGGTACTAGAAGAAAGGGCATATCCTTGGCTACCTTTAATCCTATCTCGCCAAAGGCGTCACTTTAATACAGAGTGGTCAAAAAAATGTCCAAAGACAATTAAGGAAAAGTGTCCAAAATTTGAAGGTAGTTTTTTGCGATTTTTACGAAAACTATGGAACAGTCCGGCTTCGGTGGTATATGGGCAACTAGAAGACGTGGAGAGAAAAAAAAATCAGTCGTTAGTTTTGGTCTAGCTCTTATACCGGGTGAGCTGCGAAAGTTTTTCTGTGCCGCATTTTTTGCCAATTTTGGTGCACTTTTCTCACATTTCACACTGTAGATTCCACAATTTTGCAGAAATCTGAAATAATTCAGGGAGGTAGCAGACACATGGACCCTTGATCGTGCCGAAAATCAAGGGCCTAGCTTTGAATTTGAAATTTTGACGAATTTTTAAACTTTACATTTCAAATTGCCAGTTTGAGGTATATTTGTCCGGAGACCGTGCGTCTAATCGAATGTTTTCTTTTCGGGACTTGGGAACCACTTTTAGCTGGGACGTCGCGAAATGCTCTTAACTGAATTTCGAAACGAACGATGCAAAATTTTTCAAATTTTGGCCGAAAATCTCGAATGGTTCCGAAGCGGCGTCCACCACGGGGCTGTCGGAAGCATTCGGCGGCCGCGCCCATCTACAACTGACAGCTGAGAGCTCCGAAATGTAAACATTAACTTTAAAGCCTCAGACTAAGGAAAATCGGCCGAAAAGCGGGAAAAACTGTCTGGCCGGGGAAGATTATTGGCAAAATGCCCAGTCCTCGAGGACGTTTTCACAAAGACTGGTCGATTTGAAAATTTCATGTCGTGATTCATTTTTGGCTGATGACGTCACGCGGTTTTCGCCCAGACAGTGGCGGTTACAAATTCGGGCAAAAATGTATTTTTTCGATTTTTCGGCAGACATGGGCGTAGTTATTTTTCTTTTTTGCCATTTCTTCCGTTTTCCCATAAGAAATACATTGTGCAATGCTTTTTAAATGGGACAATATTGATTTCGTCATAAAAAAAGATGGAGGCGAAAAAAAATGGCCGCCGTAGACAGGGTAATTAAAAAATGGGGATATCTCTGAAACGAATAAAGTTAGAGAGCTGAAATTTGGTACCATGGTTCATTAGGGAATGGACTGTAAGTTGCCATGGGCCGAAACCTTATTTATGGTACCAAACCCATGGGTACCATTAACAAAATTTTGCATATAAGTTTTCACGCTTTTGCACGTGTATTTCCCATAAGAAATACATTGTGCAATGCTTTTTAAATGGGAGGAATATAGAAAGGGTTATATTTTGGGTACCATCGAAGGTACATGGTTCAAATTTGGATGGTAGGTACCTACGGGGGTATTATAAATTGTAATATAGTTGCCGTAGCTATCATAGCTACAGTAGCTGAGTACCGTTGATATTTAGAGAACTGTTAATGATACATGGTTCAACTTTGGATGCTGGGTGCCCATGGAGGTACCATGAATGGTAATATAGCTCACATAGCTATATGTAGCTGACTGTAGCTAGGTTATAGCTGTTTTATGAACCGATGGTGATATCGACTTGAAAATCGAATGATAGGTTTCCCTTAAGTAAAATTCGCTAAAAATGACATTTTTAAAAATCCAAGATGGCCGCCTGAAAACGTTTGGTTTAAAGCCGATATCTCCGAAAGGGTTTGAGCTAGAAAGCTGAAATTTGGTATGTGGCTACCTTATGGGACGGGCTAGAGGTCTCTAATGTCCAGAAACTTGCCGCGGTTACCCAAGGTTCTATTTTGAAAACTTTTTTTATTAAAATGACACTTTTTTGCTCCAACTTACTCACTGTTGCTAAAGGGCGCTGAAACCAAATATATCCGACGTTTCGACTTTACGCCTACTATACGCCATCATCAGGGTATTCACTTTTATTACAAATATTGCTTCATAAATGTGCCACGCCCAAACAATCAGTTCTTCGTATGACTGATAAAATAGCTTTAACGAAGCCCATTCGACTGGCACTAACTGTTCGATTTTATCGTTT
Organism: Taphrorychus bicolor; assembly: GCA_951812265.1. Lineage (NCBI taxonomy): Eukaryota > Metazoa > Arthropoda > Insecta > Coleoptera > Curculionidae > Taphrorychus > Taphrorychus bicolor. Next base: position 240,434 of record OX638302.1, on the reverse strand, counting down.
CTGGGTTCCGCGATTTAACTGATTAAATTTCTCATATATAGGGGTAGAGTGACATTTGCCATTTTATAGCAAAGCCATTTACAGCAATAGAACAACGGTGACTCAATTAAGTATGAGTCGGCTCAAATACTGCTCAAAACGTTAATTACTATTTTGCTAAGTTTAATAACAGTCTCATGGGAAGTGAAAAACTATTAAAATTTTGTAAAAATTACCTAATGTTTTTATGATATATTTGATCGAAGATTACATCAACTAAATTAAAAACCTTGAACGAGAAATTAAGCAGGTATTTTGTGGTCGAGAATGCTCTATTCATGGGTGTCAATAGCATCGTTGTACCATGTTTAGTTTTTGAATTATATAGATATAAGTGTTAAAATGTCGATAAAAAGTGGAAAAATTACGTTTTTGGCGCCATTTTGAAGGGGAAGGAAATTACCGAAAATTCCAGAATTGCAATTTTTTTACATATTTTTGTCCCCTCTTTCATTTGAGACTATTTTTGATAAAATCTATGACAATCGATTTTGGCTGAAAATTTTCACGACGGGGGTAGCTTTGAAAATTTTGAAATTTTTACATTTTTCTGTTTATCTTGGAAATGGTACGGTTTTTCGATATGCCGGTTAATACGATGTATGAAGAGATCACCAAGGGCTATCTCATTCATGTATCAGAAAGAAGCTAGCTTTCACGGTTTTCGAGAAAATTAAAATAAAGTGCAAAATTTGTACCTTATTTTTGAGCCACCCCAGGCAGAGCTTCGGAAATGGGCTCTACGTGTAGCTCTATTCTTCTACTTCCTTAGCTGTTCTTATACATTTTTTGATAAATCTTTCTCGAAACGAGATATTACCTGTTAAAGGCAGCAATGCACGATTATTATCTCAAAATTTAGTTTTTTGGGCCGGTTTGAGAGCCCCATATGTTTAACATAGAATTTTCTATATGTGTCATTTAAATCTATAGTAATCGATTTTATTTGTTACTTCGAGTCGTTTTATAATGAATAGGACGTTGATTTCTGTTTTAGATAGTATAGGGTGGCTCAAAAAATGATGCAGGAAGCTAATATATGCTAATACTGCAGAAAAGGTCCATAAGCGGTGTGCATTTTACATAGAAAGGGTGGATTATTTAGTACGTAAACAAGCCAGAATAAAATATTAGATATAGGCGATGAAAGAGTTATTAAAACTTAGTAATGAAAGCAATTTTAATTATTCAAGGAGTCTGGTGTTGTCAGATATTAGTAATATTTACTGCAGAACATTTCCTTCGCCATTTTATCCACAAATTGTTAAAAAACACTAAAATTATTGTACTTTTTTTGCTCCTCTTATAGCTTTTGGGATAATTCCTCATTAAAACGCGATATAAGCTGTTGAAGGCTGAAATTCACTATTTTTATCTAAAAATTTAGGTTTTTGGGCCAGTTGGGGAGAGTCTCATATGCTTAATATAGAAATATCGACTTTTCCCATATAAATCGATAGTAATCGATTTTATTCGTAGGTTCTAGTAGTCGTATGATAAATAGGGCATATATTTACGTTTTGGATAGTATAGAGTGTCCCAAAAAAGTGTTGTAATCTAGAATTTTAGGATTTTTTCATGTAAATTGATATCTGTTAATTTATTGCGTAAGTTCCAGTAGTTTTATGATAAATAGAGCGTTGATTTCTGTTTTAAGTAGTATATGGTGTCCTAAATAATGCTGCAACATTTAACTTTAGTTTTTTTTTTGTTTAACAATACTTTTTTGTAGGTTTTTTATTCTCTTTATATTTTATCTTCCTCTATTTTATATTATAAATAGTGCCTTTGGTTTCTGATTTAGATACTATAGGGTGACCCAAAAATTGACAAATATTACATTTTTGGGGACATCTAAAGCTAGAAACTGAAATTTCAATTGTAGATTCTGTTCACAATCACAAACAATATGTCATAAATGGCAACTTTGATATGTGTACTCGTGGTACAATTTTATATCTTTTTATGAATTTTAGCACGTTTTTTACCTGTTTACCTATTACTTAATATGAAATAAGGTATTTGAGACGTTTCGACATTTCAGTTACTTTTAGGTATCTTCAGGTACTTTGTTAATAATTTTTAATTTTACGGCAGTTTGGGCTACATCTGAGGAACGTTCGGATATTTCCTAAACTATGGGCGCTCCGCGCGCGTGGTCTTACCCTACAAAACTTCAAAAGTACTTTGCCCACAGCGTTCGGATTTCCTAAACTATGGGCGCCCGCGCGCGTGGTCCAAAAAAAAAAAAAAAAAAATTACGCGCGTGTGTGAGAAAAGCACACCATAAACAAACCAACTCAAGAGTTTTGCTGACCAACTTGTTAATGAGGCAGCCGATAAATAACTAAAAAAGCTGCTGCCGTTACTTAGAACAATGGTGAACAGTGAACTGAGTGAACCTAATGGCGCAAAACTACTACTCTACATCTGCAAAATTACTAGTTTTTATAATGACCTTATATTTATAGAATATATCCATCCTTGTTCACCCAATGCAGTAGAGAAGTAGAAAATTTGTTTTTAATTGTATAGAGTATACAGCTGTGGTTATTTTTACTTTTGCCGTGACATTTCCACCGTTGCCAAGTTTATGGTCCCCCATGAAGTTGACAAGATTGACAGCGTCCCCCATGGCCCTCTGGCAGAGAGGGACCGAACTATCCATTCATTGATTTACTTGTGATTCATATACAATGGTTATATCATGGTAGGTGGAGAAAAAACCATTTTTGAATGCTTTTATGGTTTAATAAAATGGTGAATAGCTTATTATGCCAAAAAAAATTGCCTTCACTCTTTACTTTACGACTAAATATTTTAATTATCGCCTTCCAAGGCCTGCTTGACCTTTTTTTTAATTGGACGTACGGTATTACACACAACTACAAAATTTGTTTATTGGAACTAATAATGAATGGATTATAATGGAACTAACCTGTTGAAGTAATGTAACAGACTGAAGGCCTCAAGGAAAGACTCACTTTTGCTTCTTATATATAGGCCGTATACAATAAACTACAAAACTACAGACCATGCAAGTGGCGCCATCGGACTACTGCAGATGCTTCTACTAGGGCATGCGAGATATATGTGAAGTGAAACCAAGCCAGTTTTCTTCCGGAGTTGTCGCTTCCCACAGACAGATGGCCGAGATATGAACGCCGGGGACGACGTTCAGCAAAGTATCAAACTCATTTCTCTATCGGGCAGAAGAACCGGGCGTTTGAGGTACGAAATCTGGGCCATCTGTCTGTGGGAAGCGACAACTCCGGCAGAAAACTGGCTTGGTTTCACTTCACATATGCCTCGCATGCCCGAGTGGAAGCACCTGCCGTCGTCTGATGGCGCCACTTGCATATATGCACAGTGCCTTGAGCAATAGAGGAAACCAAGTTAAACTCAGAATTCGTATTTTATTCAGGTTCGAGGTATACCATATTGATCAGCTCTAATAAGAACGAAACCGGTCTATGGTTCCTCTGCCTGATAGACAAATGAGTCATCTGTTTGTGAGAAGCGACAACCCGCAGAAAACTTGCTTGGTTTCACTTCACACTACAGACAATTTTTAATTCGCATCGAACGTCACAGTCTAGCTAAAACTGTGTTGTTTGAGCTGTCATAAAAATTCTCAAATTTATTTCATTCTTTTATCTGATTAACAATCTTACCGCTTATTTGTGGCTGAATGTCAATGTTGATTGAAGGCAAAACAATGAAAACGGCCGAGACAAAAGAGGAAAGAAACGAGAATGGCGTTCGGTCTCTAGGGAAAATTGCGGAGTTAACTTTCCCAGTCGAAGTTTATCGTAGGCCGCAAGTTTTATTATAAACAGATTTGGAACTTCCCTAATAAAACACAAATTGGATCCGGCTCCTTTTTACCGTCGACTCTTTGACAATTTTAGAAATCCTATTATTTCCTGAGAGAAACACCTTTATTTCGAGCAGAAATCCCGGGAAAATGACGACAAGTCCCGGGAGGATTAGCAGTCAGACGGGACCCGAATCTAGCCTAGAGTGATATAGGACCTGAGCCTGACATCCATGCTTGTACAAAAATTTTAGGCGAAACTTTCGTTTACTGCATTCCACAGGGAACTTAAAAATCGTGTATAGGGCATATGATTTTTGCTACTTGGTGCTCTAAAGTTGGCTGTTCTTTTGCTTCTTTTATTGCTTTCGTTTCGTCTTTTTCCTTTGTTTGTATGAGTTGAACAGCAGGTCTACGCCGGCGGGGAGGTACTGAGGCTATTTGCCTACATTTATCCATGAACATTGGCTTATCTGCTAGCCCGTTGAGCTTATTAGCCACGTCACGAGTTATCTTGTTAGGCAGTTCCCAGGTACCTTAAACCATAATTAAAATTATGTTCAATAAAAGTTCCATGAAGTTTCATAACAGTTCCATTAAGTTCGATAAAGAATAGTAGTATACAAGGGAATAAAAGCAGCTCTCGTTTAAAAATTTGCCGACGTTTCGATTGTGTATCGCAATCTCCTTCAGTGTTTTTTTTTTGTTAGTTTGAGACACTTCTGGTCGAGGTTTCATTGAAGTAAGACGCAGTTTCCTCCACCGATAACAAAAACAAAGAAAAATAATTTAGTGAACAATTTAATTCGAGACATCAGCGGTGCATGGTTGGTTCCATTTCCATCCTCCATTATGTGTCCATAAACGTTACTGACAAGCCTATAAAAAGCCCTGAAGAAGATTGCAATATACAATCGAAACGTGGGCTAATTTTTAAATAAGAACTGGTTTCATTTTCCCATAATGTCTCACCTCTAAAACAAAAAGAAGGTTAACAACACATAAAAGTTCCATAAAGGTCGTTGAGTTTATTTGATAATAAGTTTTAAAACATTATGTAATGAAAGAAATTTTTAGCGTTTTTAACCAAAGCAAAGGTCAATTTATTTCTGGTTATTTTTTTTTTGTTGGTCAGCTTAGTATTGGTTAGTTCAGATAATCTGTCTCTTAGTTAGGTTAGTTTAGTTTCGTTACCTGTTGTCGATGGTGTAAGTTAGTTGAGTTGTCGCTATATATTATTTTGTGCTACTGCCAACTTATTATTACGGCCGACCGTTGGTCCACAGAGACTCAGACCGAAGCGACAACGCCGAGCGCCAACCGCGACCCCGGAATCCCTTCTAGACTAAACGAGAACCCAGAACAGTCACCTCCGCTCTCGAAAGTACGAGAGTGTGTTCTGGACGAGTTTCTGGACACCAGGGTTGTTAGTTAGGCAAAAAAGTGTCCCGTATCGTCGGCTAAATTGTACTTTTTCTTGTTAGAATGTACTTTAGCCTGGCGCATTCCGCCGTATTGTAAATAGGAAAATTTCTTATTTATCTTTTTTATCTTATATCCTTTTCTATATAATATTATTTCCTCGAACTCCGTCAGTGACACTTGCTGCGTTTGCTCATCGTGCTCCTGAATCCTGTTCCGCTCCAAGTTTGTGATTGTACTATTTTTTGGTCAACTGTACTTGTGTAGTCAAAATGTACATTTTTGAGTACAAAGTATCATGCGTTCATCGTAAAAAAAATTTAAATAATGCCATAAAATGTTCCAATTTTCATTTTTTGTATGAACTTATCTTAGGCAAGAGTTTTATTACGAGGTTTTTTTATGAACACCCGTTATAACTCATTCACTTATTTTTTTTATTTTGTTACCTTTGAAATGTTTATTTTTCTCCTATCTGCACATGTTAAGAAGATACGATAAAAATGTCAAAATGAGATTTCCAACGTCTGCTTGATGTCGATAATAAGTGAATGGTTTTACATTTTACATTTTACATTTTTTGAAAACTCGGTGTCTCTGTAGCCCTCAAAATTCCTGTCAAGAAACAGTTCGAACCTCGATGTCTCTGTAGTCTTTAAAACTTCAATGCGGTTTATTCGGACAATTAATTAAGGTTGTGATTAAGTTTTTGTTTCAATGGGATTTTATTGTTCCGAAGGCTTAGCAATACATTCAAAAAGGCTATAAAGACATTATTTTGCCCAAAATCCAGTTAATTACACTACTTTATACAAATTTATTTTTTTTTAAACTCGGTGTCTCTGTAGTCTTCAAAATCCCTGTCAAGAAACAGTTTAAACCTCGATGTCTTTGTAGTCTTTAAAATGTCAATGCGGCTTTTTCGGACAATCATGTAAGATTGTGATTAAGTTGGTATTAGTTTCAATGGGATTTTACTGTTCTGTAAGCTTAACAATGGATTTAGAAATACTACAAAGCATTATATTACCGGAGTAACTCGCCTCGAGATCTTTTTTACTCTTGTTGAAATTTCAGTTGATTACACTACTCTGAACCAATTTAAACTTTCTTGAAAACTCGATGTCTCTGTAGTCTTTAAAATTTTAATGCAGTTTTTTCGGATAATTAATTAAGATTGTGATTAAGTGCATATTAGTTTCAATGGGATTTTACTGTTCTGAAGGCTTAGCAACGGATTTAGAAAGACTACAGAGATAAATCCTTGAAACTTCAATGCGGTTTTTTTTTCGGATAATAAATTAAGGTTGTGTTTCTTGAACTTAGAAAGCTTAGCAATGGATTCAAAGAGACTACAGAGACATTATTTTGCCCAAATTACTTGCCTAAAGACGTGTTTTACTCTTTTTATTGAAAATCCAGTCCTTTGCACAATTTTCTTTTAAACTTGGTGTCTCTGTAGTCTCTAAAATCCCTGCCGGGAAACGCAGTTCGAACCTCGATGTCTCTGTAGTCTTTAAAACTTCAATGCGCTTTTTTCGGACAATTAATTAAGGTTTTAAATAGGATTTTATTATTCTGAAGGCTTAGCAATGGATTCAAAAAGACTACAAAGACATTATTTTGCACAAATAACTTGCATATATATTTATAAAACTTTTAAAGGTTACAAAATTCGAACGTAGGCAACATGTAAGTTATGAAAAAAAAAATAACTTAAAACTGGTTCTTATTCTATAGAACAATTTAATTTTTTTTTGTGGAAGTATCTCAGGAACAGTTAAAGGTGTCAAAATTCCAATTTGAAAATCGAGTTAGTTAGCAAACATTTGCGGAAAACTGGTTCAAACCTAATAGAAAATTGTTCCAAAATAAAAAATGTTTGTGAATATCTCGAGAACAGTTCCAGGTAGTCGAATTTTTTTTGCAAATCTTGCTCAAAACTTTACCAGAGGTATTACCATTCCAATTAAAGCATCATACTGGTTACAAAAAGAAAGATATAAGACAAGTTTTATTTATAAATATCTTCAGAACAATTAGAGCATCGAAATTCCAGTTTGACCATCGTGGTAGTTAGTAAACGTTATTTGAATTCTTGTTCAAACTTACTAGAGAAAGTTGTTCTAAATAATCAATTTTTTTGTAAATATCTCAAGAACGACCAGAGGTCAAAATTTCTATTTGACCATCGTGTTAACTGGATCACATAAAAAAATCTAAAATAACCTTTTTTTTATAAATATTGCTGAGCAACGTTTAGAAATATCAAAAATCCAATTAGACATCATGCAAGTTATTAAAAAATAGCTTAAATAAGTTTTTGCTCGGTAGCGCAATTTTCAATTTTTTTGTAAATATCTCTAGAACGGTTAGAGGTGTTAAAATTCGAATTTCACCATCTTGTTAGTTAGAAAAGGTTACTTGAAAGCTGTTTTATACTTAATAAAAAACAGTTCCAAATTATTGAATTTTTTGTAAATATGTCGACAACGGTTAGAGGTTTCAAAATTCCTATTTAAAGATCGTGTTAGTTGGAAGATATCTAGAAAAAATTGATTAAATTTTTCAGAAATAATATTTTTGTAAATGTACCTCAAAAACCTTTAAAAAAATTTTGTTTAAAACTGGGTAGTCTTCAAAATCCCTGTCAAGAAACGGTTTAAACCTCGATGTCTTTGTAGTCTCTAAAATGTAAATGCAGTCTTTAGAAAGACTAGATAGACCTTATATTGCCCGAATAACTTACCTAGAAACGTTTTTTACTCTTGTTGTTGAACAACCAGTCAATTACACTACTTTGAACAAATTTAGATTGTTTTGAAAACTCGGTATCACTGTAGCCCTCAAAATCCCTGTCAAGAAACAGTTAGATCCTTGATGTCTGTGGGGTCTTTAAAACTTCAATGCGGTTTTTTTTTCGGACAGTAAATTAAGGTTGTGATTAGGTTTGTGTTTCAATGTGATTTCATTGTTCTAAAGGCTTAGCAATGGATTCAAAAAGACTACAAAGACATTATTTTGCCCAAATAATTTGCCTAGAGACGTTTTTAACTCTTTTTATTGAACATCCAGTCATTTGCACAATTTTCTTTTAAACTTGGTGCCTCTGTAGTCTCCAGAATCTCTGTCGGGAAACACAGTTCGAAACTCGATGTCTCTGTAGTCTTTAAAACTTCAATGCGGTTTTTTCGGACAATTAATTAAGGTTGTGATTAATTTCGGGCTTAAATAGGATTTTATTATTTTGAAGGGTTAGCAATGGATTCAAAAAGACTACAAAGACATTATTTTCACCAAATAACTTGCATAGAGACGTGTTTGACGATTTGTACTCATATAAGTCGCTAAAATCACACCGTGAAGAACCTGTATTGAATTTTGTTGAATTTGTTGGTGAGATGTTGTGCAGAGCAGGTTTACTTCTAATATCTAACTTAACCTGTCTTAACTTCTTATATCAGCTGTAACTTACCTATAAAATCTCCAAAGGGATTGCAAGGTGGCCTGTGTACCCCTGGAAGTAGCTGTCCTCGAGCGTTCGCTATAATAACGGTACTGCCGATCCTCCTCCTGGGTTTCGGGCAGTAGTACTTCGGCACTTCCCAGTTCCTCAAGTATGTAGCCCTGTAGGGCATATCAAACTGATAGGAATAAAAATGTTTCGCCATTTTACGGTTTTTCAGCGGAAAGTGAAATATTTTCGTCGCTCTCACGTGAATAAATTTCTGAGGTTGACAAGCCAAACATCAAAACCAAATAACCTCCCTTTTGTGTGACAATAAAAATCGATATTGGCTCGAAATTGCGTTGTTTTATATCATCGGGGGACCACGGTCGGGCAAATTTAATTTTACGCGGAAAAGGGACTTTATACATGAAGCAATGCCTCAGGGATATGAGGGATCTTATATATAGGGCTGCCCCATTTTTCAAGCTTCGCATAATGCCCCCCATCATCGCAAATTCTCTATTTCTACGCAAGGAAGTAAACTTCATTCAAGTGCAAAGCAAAGTAGCCATTATTAAGTTGGAAGCAATTAAAGTTGTGTAACTGTTAATTCCATTTTCGGGGACGGAAAAAGGAAACTTTGAGGCTCAAAAACTTTTAATCGGAGCTCGAAAGTTCGTGTAACAGTTTTACTTTTAGATTTAATATTCAGGAGACAATCAAAATTTAAGCAAGTTGATTTTTGATCTAGTAGCTCTCCTCAATATGGTTCATTTTTTGGTTTAGTTATTTAATGCCTTGAATTAAATCTCTTTCTTCTTTTTCGTTCACTTTGTACATTTTCTTTTTAACTTCTCAATGTCAGGAAAAAATTAATTTAGATTTTCGATTTATTCTATTACTCCTCTTTCTCAGCAGGCTCTATATTTCTTTTTTTTTCTTATTTATTCAAATGCAAATATTTCTCTTTATTTTGGATATGTTTTCTTTAACTTTTCCTTGACAAATAAAGAAAAAATTTAGTTTTTCAATATGGAAAATTTCTCTTCAACCTCTATCAGGTAAAGAATTAATACAGTTGTGCAATTAGTTCTATTAGTTCTATTAATCTTTTTTCACAGTATTTATGTACCATATTTCCCTATTTCTTTAAAAATTATATATCATATAATTTTACTTTATTTCTTCATAACCAATTTGTCTTCCAGTTTGGACACTTGTTTGATGGACGCTGAACATTTTTACAGTGGTAGGTATGCATTTTACTGTATATTTTTACATTCCACCCTGTATATTCCAAATTTTTATAGCACAAATCTAAAATAATTCACAGTTGTAGTACACATGTGGCCTTTCGGCCTGCTTAAGAATCGAGGTTCTAGTTTTAAATTTGAAATTGTGACGAATTTTTAAACTTTAAATTATAAATCGTCAGTTTGAGAGCGATTTGTATCGATGTATTTAAAACAATCACTAATAATGACTCAACGGGAATTAAAATTGAGATTTACTTCCGTTTTGCAATAGTAGCACACTGTGCCATTTACCACGCCATCAGTAACTTTAAATCCGAACCACTCTGCAAGCCCTAATGAACGAAAACCGCCCTAGCATGCATATTCTATGGCCAAATCCAAACAACGAAATCCGGAATATAGGCTGCAGGGCTGTAAACCGATCTGATTGAAATTAGACGGCCTCATCAGGGTCCACTTCTCTCGGACAAGCTTATTAGGGAACATAAGTTACAATAAAATTTAGGGGTATCATGCTACACAGCGTTAGATAAGGGATTAAGGGGCCCAAGTACTATCTGGGCAACTTTCAATTACGTGCAAAATGTTCAACAAGCAGTGCTCAATTTTCCTATTTTCACCGTATTCAGAGGGAATAGCATATGGGACCTCGTATGTTCGCTAAGTATATTCAATTCGTCGCTCCATTATAATAGCATCAGCTGTAAAGCCTGCTCGCTTCGGCTGCACGCTTACTTTGTTTTATTTTACATCAGTGCCTGCCGTCTATAACTTGGAATATTGGAACGATTAGATCTTGACTGAGAGGAAATTCTCTTATAATTTAGATTCGTCGTGCCGGCAGAGTGCATAAATGGAAACAAGATATCGTAAAAGACCAAAGGTGCGCCTATTATACCCTAGGGCAAATGTGGCATAAACTGAAATAAACGAGTTTAAGAAATATTCGAACGCATTTGAACAATGGTTAGAATTCATAAAAAGTTGGAAATTGGTACCACGAGTCCCTATATCAGGTTCTCATTTATGACATGTTGTTTGTGATTATGTAAAGAATCTACAATTGAAATTTCAGTTTTCTACCTTTAGTTGTTTCTAAAAATCTAGTATTTGCCAATTTTTGGCATTTTGTTACAACAATTTTTTCGGACACTCTATACTATCTAAAACGTAAATATTTGCCCTATTTATCATAAAACTACTAGAACCTACGAACAGAATCGATTACCATTGATATGGGAAAAGTCGATATTTCTATGTTAAGCGATATAGGGTTCTCAAACCAGCCCAAAAACCTACATTTTGAAATCAAAATCGAAAAGTTCAGACCTGTACGTGACCCGAACAATAGTTTAGTAATTCAAGCGATTTCGCGAATATCGTTAATTGAAATTAAAATCTCATTATCTAATTAGAGAGGGCTTTTAATTTCGCATCCTTTGAATGTAAATTCGACCAATTTATGTCTTTAATTGACTGGGCCAGGAAATTAACGGTCAATTTGTATAAAAAGCTTTAATGGTGTTATTTCAAAGAGCATTTTCTACTCTGTCCAATGATCACATTCATTCCCTTCAATCCTTTTTTTCCAACAGATTTACCAGAAAAGTTCATTTTCTAAACCTATGCCCGCGCCATCCGAAGCGCCATATAGTGACCAGTGGCGAGGGTGGTATCGATTTTTTTACCGTACCCTTTCAGGGATAAGAAGTACTAAGAGGGTAATTTCGAGAATCTTCGTCGAGAGAGACGCGTTTTGAAGTCGGTAGAATTACGACCTATAGAGAGAGAGAGATGCTCTTTGAACTTTAGAGAGTAACGAACTAACCGGGAAGGCGGAAAAGTTCGAATTTTGACGCGAGAAAAAAGGTCTGGGCTCCGCCGTTTTAATTTGACTTTTTGAGATGCTATTTTGCACTAATATTACATAAGGAAAACCTACCATTCGACTTTCAATTCGATACGACCAATGGGTAAACGGACATAATTTAAAAGCCTGATGATGGCGTATATTGAACGAACGAAACATATCGCACCATGTAGCCGCAGTAAGACACGTATCAAATTTCAGCTTTCTAGTTCAAACCGTTCCACAGATATCGGCTTAAAACCAAAACTTTTCAGGCAACCATTTTGGATTTTAAAAAATGTTATTTTTAGCGAATTTTACATAAGGAAAACCTACCATTCGATTTTCAACTCGATATCACCATCGATTCAATAAAATAGCTATAACCTAGCTACCGTCAGCTACATAGCTATGTCAGCTATATTACCATTCATGGGCACCCAGCATTCAAAAGTGAACCATGTACCTTAAACAGTTCACTAACTGTTACTTAGCTACTGTAGCTATGATAGCTGAGTCAGCTATACCACAATTTATTATACCCCCATAAGTACCTACCATCCAATTTTGAACCATGTATCATCAATGGTACCCTAAATACAACCCTTTCTATATTCCTAACATTTAAAAATACATGAAGCCATTGCATTTCTTGTAGGAAAGGGGTTTACGCTACGCCGACTTTTTGAGATGCTATTTTGCGCTATTATTACATAAGGAAAACCTACCATTTGATTTTCAACTCAATACAACCATAGGTTCATAAAACTTTATGAAACAGCTATATCTTTGCTCTGGTCGCTATGATATCTACATCAGCTTTTCGCATTTTACGGCACCTCAGTAGGTTACCAACCATTCAAATTTAAACCAACGGGTAAACGGACATATTTTAAAAGCCTGATGATGGCGTATATTGAACAAACGAAACGTCGTATCCCACCAGGTACCCGTAGTTAAAACACATACCAAATTTCAGCTTTCTAACTTTAATCGTTTCAAAGATATCAGTGATATATTTGCTCGCTTACGTCACGGACGGTATGTTAATGAAAGTTATATTTAGTCTACATTTTTATATTCGAGTTGAAACTCTGCATCTGAAAAAGAGGGTCTTTGATTTAGGAGAATGTTTTGACATAAATCCGGACATGAAATTTTCAAATCTACCAGTCTTTGTGAAAACGTTCTCGAGGACCAGGCATTTTGCCAATAATCTTCCTAGAAATGTTCAAATTTTTCCTGACCAAACAGTTTTCCACGCTTTTCGGCTGATTTTCCTTAGTCTGAGCCTTTAAAGTTAATGTTTACATTTCAGAAAATCTTAACTGTCAGTTGACGCTCAGTAGGAGGAGCCTAATTCCGAATGGTTCCGATTACCAGTTAAGTGGCGATTTTCGAAACCATTCGGGATTTTTGGCCGAATTTAAAAAAAATCTGCATCATTCTCTTCGAAATTCAATTAAGACCATTTCGCAACGTCCCACCGGAAAGAGGTTTGTAAGTTCCAAAAAGAAAACAAAGAAAACATTCCAAGGTATCCCCTGGGATAGAAAGCCATTCGATATACCTCAAAGTAGCAGTTTGAAATTTAAAGTTCAAAAATTCGCCAAAATTTTAAATTCAAAGCTAGACCCTTGATTTTTGGCACAGCTTTGGTTTCACAATTTTTAACTAACCGCCATTGAAAGTAGGTAGAAAATTACTATCAAAATTTTGAAAATCTAGATTTTTTGCCATTACTTTAAACATAGTAGAGAAAAAAATATACTAAATTTAGTACATCAGTTTTGGGTTAACGAAGTTCAGGAAATTCTAAAGGTACCTCAGTATGTACCTTTTTGACATTCTTAGCTTTAATTTCACAATTTTTGATAAACCGCCATTGAAAGTAGATAGAAGCTGAGTATCAAAATTTTGAAAAATCTAGGTTTTTTGCCTTTAACTTAAAAATGGTAGAGAAAAAAAATGTACTAAATTTAGTACATCAGTTTTTGAAAGCTCAGAAATTCTAAAGGTACCTCAGTAAGTACCTTTTTGACATTTTTAGCTTGGTTTCACAATTTTTGATAAACCACCATTGAAAGTAGATAAACCCTGACTCTCAAAATTTTTATAATATAGGTTTTTTATCTTTACCTTAAAAATGGTAGAGAAAAAATATACTAAATTTAGTACATCAGTTTTTGTGTCAACAAAGCTCAGAAATTCTAAAGGTAGCTCAATAAGTACCTCTTTGATATTCTTAGCTTTGGTTTCACAATTTTTGATAAACCGCCATTGAAAGTAGATAGAAGCTGAGTATCAAAATTTTGAAAATCTAGGTTTTTTGCCTTTAACTTAAAAATGGTAGAGAAAAAAATGTACTAAATATAGTACATCAGTTTTTGAAAGCTCAGAAATTCTAAAGGTACCTCAGTAAGTATTTTTTTGACATTTTTAGCTTGGTTTCACAATTTTTGATAAACCACCATTGAAAGTAGATAGACCCTGACTCTCAAAATTTTTAAAATATAGGTTTTTTATCTTTACTTTAAAAATGGTAGAGAAAAAATGTACTAAATTTAGTACATCACTTTTTGTGTCAATAAGTACCTCTTTGATATTCTTAGCTTTGGTTTCACAATTTTTGATAAACCGCCATTGAAAGTAGATAGACGCTGAGTATCAAAATTTTGAAAATCTAGGTTTTTTGCCCTTGACTTAAAAATGGTAGAGAAAAAAATGTACTAAATTTAGTACATCAGTTTTTGGATCAACAAACCTCAGAAATTCTAAAGGTACCTCAGTAAGTACCTTTTTGACATTTTTAGCTTTGATTTAACAATTTTTGATAAACCACCTTTGAAAGCGGATAGAAACTCCCTATCAAATTTTTTTAAATCTAGGTTTCTTGTCTTTACCTTAAAAATGGTAGAGAAAAAAATGTACTAAAATTAGTACATCAGGTTTTGGGTCAACAAAGCTCAGAAATTCTAAAGGTACCTCAGTAAGTACCTTTTTGACATTTTTAGCTTTGGTTTCACAATTTTTGATAAACCACCATTGAAAGTAGATAGAGACTGACTCTCAAAATTTTTAAAATCTAAGTTTTTTGTCTTTACCTTAAAAATGGTAGAAAAAAAAATGTTCTAAATTTAGTATATCAGTTTTTGGGTGAACAAAGCTCAGATATTCTAAAGGTACATCAGTATGTACCTTTTTGACAATCTTAGCTTTAATTTCACAATTTTTGATAAGCCGCCGTTGAAAGTAGATAGAAGCTGAGTATCAAAATTTTGAAAATCTAGGGTCCGGGGTCCATGTGTACCACCTCTGTGAATTATTTCAGATTTTTTACTGCAAAAATGTGGAATCTACATGGTTAAATGTGAGAAAAGTACACCCAAATTGGCAAAAAATGTGGCACAGAAAAACCTTTATAGCTCGCCCCGTATAAGAGCTAGACCAAAACTAACAATTGATTTTTTTCTCTCTACGTCTTCTTGTTGCCCATACATAACCAAAGCTGGACCTCTGTATAGTTTTCGTAAAAATCGCAAAAACCTACCTTACCATTTTGGACACTTTTTCTTTACTGTCTTTGGACATTTTTTTAACCACTCTGTATTAAAGTGACACCTTTGACAGGATAGGATTAAAAGTGCTCATGGATATGTTCTTTCCCCTGGTATCATCGTTACTGAGCCAGTCGTTTAATTAAGGGGGTTCAGAAGGCCAAGAATTTGATCATTACAATTTAAAAAAAAAACCGTCTAAACTTTACGAATTTCTCGGCATTTTTTTATTTGATTTATCGGAATTAGACTTCAAAATTTATCATCTAAATACATGAGGAAATCTACCCATGGGGAGCCCTATACCCCGCATAGCCCTGGATCTACGGTAAAACCGTCGTAAATTTGGGTATCTAAAAAAACGCATTTTTGACTTTTTTTATTTACGCACTTTTTTGACCTTAGGTACGTCATTGGTCACCCCCCCCCCTAGCTATACTATCAAACCGATCACATTTTTGGAAAGCTTCATTTCTGTACCTACGCCCCTGGTATGAAAATTCCGTCAAATGAGCAATTTAAAAGTTATAAGCGTCGAAACAACCAAAATTGCAAAAACATGAGGTCCTTATAATCCTCACTGACGTTCGGATAACAATTATGACATGTGACATGACGGTAATGACACCCATATGACAGATTTTCCCTGAATCACAGGAAGCTTATTCTATAGGAAAGAGTGAAAGTGAAAGTGAGAATTGCTGGCCAATGAAATTCGCCAACAGAATTTTTTGACCAGTCAAGGTTGTCAAAATTCTCACTTTCACTCTTTCCTATAGAATAATGCCCCTGGTGGAGTTCGGTTATTCATTTGCGATGCCTCGGAGTCTTCGGAATTACCACGCCGAGAGAGAGGGAGGGGGGGGGGGGGGGGGGCAGAAATTTTAAAGCGAACAAAAAGAGTCCTCACAGATAAATAACCGAACCTACCTACTGATTTATTTTATAGCGAATTCCATTGGAAAAAATAGTGCAGAAATAATGTATTTCTATCGTGAAATTTTGTCTCTTTTTGCCGAATTAGTAATGAAGTAGTACATCAATATTATGAATACGCTATTAGACGTTGACGCTGTATTCCGGGTTGCCTATACAATTAGATGTAATTGCGTGCAAAATACAAACATGGTTTTCGCTTTCGTTTTTCATTTCATCTTCACGTAGGTTAATAATACAGGTAAATAAAATGCCTCGGTGGCAAAAGGGAAAGAAAATCGATTTCTGAATTTAGTAATGAGGTCAATAAAGGACTATTTATAAGTTAGTAGTAAAAAAGAAATATTTCAATTTTTTTTTACTTTCTCTACGCCATGCCACATTCTATAAACGTACCTGTTTATTAGTTAATTATCTACACTCCCATCACTGGAACCCTTTCACCAAAAAGCAATGTTCGTATCTCAAACGCAGATTAATAAATAATTCACAAGCTGTACAACGCGCCTGGTAAAACGTGTTGAATTAACAGTGGTGACCGCCATAATTTGGGTGATGAAAATTACGGCCTGAGGTCTACAGGAAGGATTAAACGTAAAGCGAGACCTGAAATATTCATGGAATCGTCCATGAATATAAAACGAAAACCCCGTAAAGTTGTTTACCCACCACATTTAACTGCAAACGCCTTTGAAACGCGTAAAGTGACGCCGAATTATGTTTGTTCCAGGAAGTTCAAATACTGAAATCCTTGATCCTGGGGGAAGAGGAGCGTGGCCAGAGTCAGTACCAGGTGATGTGCTTTATTTTCCATTTCGCCAAGGATTCGTTTATATCTTCGGACGCCATGTCGAAACTGAGGCAAAAGAACCCCAGTACTGTTAGAACTCCCGAAGAGGACCTCGGAAGGTAACGCCTGAAATAAAATTAAAAATAAATTAGGAGTATTTTTATGGTCGTTTCAGGCTTAACCACACGATGGACTATGTGGTCGTACTCAAGCATTCAGGCATTATCAGTCCATTTGTTAGGGACATGTGTGCAGAAGCTGGTCAAGCTACTTATACACGATATGAGGATGTAATGAAGTGGTCAAATATGCATGGTAAGTTCGGTATCTTATACAGTGTGGAACAGCCAAATGGAATAAGTTCGATAACGAATAAATGAGGACGTGTTGGGAAAAACGCTTGGATTTGTATTTTTAAATGCACATTTTTTCCAAATAAAAAAAATAATATAGGGTGTGTCATGCGACAGTGACCAATACCAACTTTCTTATTTTAAATGCAACCCACTGTATATTATTTATTTTTTGGATTCCAGACATAATTCATTTACAATGTCCTATAGCTATTTTCAACTGTTTCGTAAACGTTTTGTGTTGTGTTTTCAGATTTATTACAAAAAGTAACATAAAAAAAAGAAAATTATGGTGTTATAAACTCGGTACATTACACTAAAAACCTAATAAGTAATACTGATTATTTCTCAATAATGTAAAAAAAAAAACGAAAATACATAAGGTCAATGTAGGAAATGTTCAAAATGCTCGCCGCGAACGTCTTGGCAACATGCTGATCTGATATAGAAATATCTTCTAACGTTACTCAGTATCTGAGGCGTGCTTGATCTAATCGCAAGCGTGATTCGTCTTTTTTAAGTCATCTAACTTCAGGGGTTTAGCTTTGTATACAATACTTTTGACATATTCACACAAAAAGAAGTCCAATGGCGTCAGAGCAGGAGATCGTGCTGGCCATTCTATCGATCCGCGCCTCCCTATCCACCGATTTGGAAAAATTCGGTTCAGGTACTGCCGGACATTGATTTGGTAATGGGGCAGTGCTCCATCTTGCTGAAACCATATTGTTATGCCCGAGCGTCGGTCCACAGAGATTCGGACCGAAGTGGCAACGCCGAGCGCCGACCGCGACCCTGGAAACCCATTTGGACTAAACGAGAACCGGGAACAGTCGCCTCCGTTCTCGAAAGTACGAGAGTCTGTTCAGGCCAGGTATATTAGCCAGTGAGCCGCGCGAGATGGGTTTGATCCCATAGATAGTGCAGTGTAGGAAGCTTTTATTCCCATGCGTCATTTTTTTTTGACCACGCGCGCGGACCTCCATAGTTTAGGAAATATCCGAACGCTGTGGGCAAACTGTTGTGGAAGTGTTGTGGGTTCAGACCACGAGCCCATAGTTTAAGAAATATTCGAACGCTGTGGGCAAAGTGCTGTAGAAATTTTGTGGGTTAAAACTACGCGCGCGGAGCGCCCATAGTTTAGGGAATATCCGAAACGTTCCTCAGATGTAGCCCAAACTGCCGTAAAATTATAAATAAAGAAGCTGATGATAACTGAAATGTCGAAAAGTTTGAGATACTTTATTTCATATTCGCAAACTTAACTAAGTAAAACTTAACTAACTTAAATATCTACAACCAAAATCCATTAAGCCATAGACATCACCGTCTATGGCTTAATTTTTATGATAAACTTAATGAAAATTTGCGCGTTTTGATACCTATGACCTTGTAGAGGCCACAAGGTGTTTTTGAAAAATGTGCATTTTTTTAAAAATGATTTTAAATCATCCATATTTTGTCTCTGTTAACGTGACTTTCAAATTACTTTCGTCGCTTTGATGTCGACCTAAAAAGGGAGTAATTTAGTATAAAAAATCTCATCTTTCTACAAGGTTTTTCGAATTTATATAGGAATCTCAGTTATTTGAAGAGATACAAAGAAAATTAGGGCAAAGTTTCATTCACAATTTCACTTTCAAATATCAAAAGTTATCATTGGTTTCGGAAATATTCGCAAAAAATCGAAATTTGACGAAAGAACACATAAAAAGAAAGAGAAGTCGTTGGAATCACTCCGATCGGTCTATTGGTTCTAAAATTACAGGCGATCAAATTTAATTTGGTATTGTCGGTCATTCTGGGACAACTTGCCTTATACCTGAAGGAGATCTAAATTAAAAGCGACTTCGGTCGCATTCGCATTCAAAATGCGTCCTGAATTATAAAACAAAGCAACCATAATGAGAAATCTCAGCCAGAAATAGCGTCCTTAACTCAGGAGGCATCTGCGTGATAAATCGGCCCCATTTCCGGACATCCTTTTAGCAAATTACCTATTTTTCCTGGCACTTCATTCTTTTCGTGTTGTCGTATTTACCTCCGCAGATAGGCATATGATTTACAATACTGTAGTGCTTTTTTTTCTCTTTTTTAAGGTATCCCTACTGCCTCGTATCTGCCAGCTCTCAAAAGATTTCCAACTACCCCGGACTATGTCAATAATGACATCAACTACGAGCTGTCCAGTGGAATCACCAACTGCACGAATATGAAAAACATGTGGACGCCCTGCCTGTGTCACTTGGAGCAATGTATCGGGTGGTACCCCTGCGAACTAAAATACTGCAAAAACAAAAACGGAGCCTCAAACTATAGGTGCGGGATTAAGACTTGTAAGGTTTGCCACTTGTTCGTCTATTATGTGGCCCAGAAGCAGCAATGTCTTTGGGACGAATGACCGCAACTTGAGAGGTATTCTAACACCAAGTGATATCCGAGCGTTTGTGTATTTTTATTATGTGTAAGCCACGATATAATATAGAAAGGTATCGGCACGAGGCGCTATAGCGCGGGATTCTTTCCCGTTGGCGTGGCGTTAAAAAGAGACAGAACCTAGAGGCTGTTAGTACACCTTAATCTATATGGCGCACTATAGTCGAAAAAGGTGATAAAAAATATTTTATATTTCTATGCACATCCTTGATCTCAATTTTGCAGATTTACACATAAGGTGCTAAAACAGAATTTTTCCAAAAACAAAAAAATATGCATTTTTAGACCATGTCAGTAATTTTAGACTTAATTCTAACCTGCATTTTTCCAAAAGTTTCATGGTTGCATTTTTAGACGCTCTAAGTCATTGTTTGGCCCTAACCTTATCTCGTTTTTTTACCAACTCCAAGTTTGTATTTTTCGACATTGTAAATAAATTGTGACCATAATTATGATCTGAATATTTTTCAAAAACGTATTTTTATACGCACGCGTGCCGTAGAACGTTTTACATACACTAGTGAGGTAAAGTGTTACTTTCAACTTGCAAATGCGTGCGAGATGAAATCAGCTGCGCCAGAGTACACTGAAGCTAGTATTACACAAACAAATACGTCTTGGGCGATCAACAAAATAATATTTTCGTAACGCCAATTTTAGTCGCCTACTAACGATGAAAAACACAATTACTAATTTATTACATAATACTAATTTTTTTTTCAACTATCTGAATTTTAGGACAAAATGAAGCAAACCGAATGCAAAACTGACCCAAATTTTCTAATTAGTGTATGTAATTTAACTAAATTCCGATTTAAACTTGGAATTTGACTAAATTCTTGTTTTTTAAACATGGAAAAACGGAATTTAATTAAATTCGTATTTAGAACAGGAAATTTAAATACATTCCGATTTACACGGAATTTAATTAAATTTTAATTTTTAGCTCGGAATTTAACTAAATCCTAACTCAAAGTCGCAATTTAACTAACTTCTAACTTTAAACACGGAATTTGGAATTTAAACTCGGAGTTTAATTAAATTCGGAATTTAATTAAATTTAAATTTGAGACTATAAATTTAAGTAAATGCCGATTCTAAAGTCGGAGATTAACTAAATGCTGACTTTAAATTCGAAATGCTACTAAATTCTTACATATAAGTATGTAATTTAACTAAATCCCGATTTTAAACTTGGAATTTACCTAAATTCTGATTTTTTAAACACGAAAAAACGGAATTTAATAAAATTCGTATTTGAAACAGGACTTCGATTTACACGGAATTTAATTAAATCTTGATTTTTAGCTCGGAATTTAACTAAATCCTAACTTTAAAGTCGCAATTTAACTAATTTCTAACTTTAAACACGGAACTTCGAATTTATTAACTCGGAATTTAATTAAATTTAAATTTTAGACTGCAAATTTAAGTAAATACCGATTCTAAAGTCGGAGTTTAACTGAATTCTGACTTCAAACTCGAAATGCTACTAAATTCTAACATATATATATATATATGTAATTTAACTAAATCCCGATTTTAAACTTGGAATTTAACTAAATTTTTATTTTTTAAACATGGAAAAACCGGAATTTAATTAAATTCGTATTTTAAACAGAAAATTTAAATACATTCCGATTTATTACGATTTTAAACTTGGAATTTAACTAAATTTCTGACTTTAAACACGGAACTTCGAATTTAAACTCGGAGTTTAATTAAATTCGGAATTTCATTAAATTTAAATTTTAGACTCCAAATTTAAGTAAATACCGATTCTAAAGTCGGAGATTAACTAAATTCTAACTTTAAATTCGAAATGCTACTAAATTCTTACATATAAGTATGTAATTTAACTAAATCCCGATTTTAAACTTGGAATTTAACTAAATTCTGATTTTTTAAACACGAAAAAACGGAATTTAATAAAGTTCGTATTTGAAACAGGATTTCGATTTACACGGAATTTAATTAAATTTTGATTTTTAGCTCGGAATTTAACTAAATCCTAACTTTAAAGTCGCAATTTAACTAATTTCTAACTTTAAACACGGAATTTCGAATTTAAACTCGGAGTTTAATTAAATTCGGAACTTACATAAATTTAAATTTTAGACAGCAAATTTAAGTAAATACCGATTCTAAAGTCGGAGTTTAACTGAATTCTGATTTTGCAATCACGAAAAAACAGAATTTAATGAAATTCCGATGTCATTCAAGAAATTTAAATAAATTCCTACTTACACGTAATTTAATTAAATATTGATTTTTAACTGAGAGTTTAACTAAATCTTAACTTTAAAGTCGCAATTTAATTAATTTCTGATTTTAAACACGGACCTTAACGAAATTTCGATTTTAACCTCGGAGTTTAACCAAATTCGATATTTAAGTAAATTCTGATTTCAAACTTGGAATTTAACTAAATTCCGATTTTGAAATCGGAATTTAACTAAATTCTGATTTTGCCAACGTGGAAAAACGGAATTTAATCATATTCCGATGTTATACAAGAAATTTAAATAAATTCCTACTTACAACGAATTTAATTAAATTTTGATTTTTAACTCGGAATTTAATTAAATTTTGATTTTTAACCCGGAATTTAATTAAATTTCAATTTTAAAGTAGCGATTTAACTAATTTCTGACTTTAAACACCGAACTTAAAGAAATTTCGATTTTAACCTCGAGTTTAATTAAATTTGATATTTAAGTAAATTCCGATTTTAGACTGCCAATTTAATTGAATTCTGATTTCAAACTTGGAATTCAACTAAATTCCGACACACATTCAATTTAACAAAATTCCGATTTTGAACTCGAAATTTAACTAAATTCTGATTTTACAAACATGGAAAAACGGAATTTAATCAAATTCCGATGATATACAAGAAATTTACATTCATTCTTACTTACACGGAGTTTAATTAAATTTTGATTTTTAACTCGAAATTTAACTCGATTCCAATTTTAAGGTTGAAATTTAACTAATTTCTAACTGTAACCACGGAACTTAACGAAATTTCGACTTTAAATTCGGAGTTTAACTAAATTCGGAATTTAATTAAATTCAGATTTTAGACTGCAAATTTAACTGAATTCTGATTTCAAACTCGAAATTTTACTCACATCTGACATGTACGGGATTTAACTAAATCCTGATTTTCTACTTGGAATTTAAGTAATTTCTGACTTTTCAAACATAAAAAAAGGGATATAATCAAATTCCGATTTTATACGATATCGGGAATGTATGTTGGAGATTGGGGATTTGGGCAAAAACTCCTACAACTAAAACGTAAAAGTGAAGTAGAAGTAGGACTATTTGGAGCAGGGTAGTAAATTAACATAAAAAGGAGTAGAAATACTCCGAACGGAGTAAGTATGGAAACACTGATAAAATTACATTTTTGGACTAAAATAGCAAATTTGTGGTTTTTTTGAGAAATATGAGTAAGAATGAGCAAAGAAAAATAATAACTATTATGTGTTAGACATATCGAGGTCACACAAGTCCGTGCACACACCTGAAATAAAGAAAATTGTCACGCTCCGGCATGAAAGCATAACAACTTTTGGCCTCTATATTCCATCTCTCTATACGTTTCTCTTTCGCGCGTCTCACTCGCTTCGCGCTTAAATGATGGGCCGTGCGATTACCTGTCTATATTATATCGTGGTGTAAGCTTTAAACTTTCAAGACACATCCTCATTTTCACCGACAGTATTTAAGCTAAGCTTTGTTTTGATTATGAGAGGTCAAGCCCGAGCCTAACTTAATCCTGGCTTAATAAACGTTAGTGTAAATGAGAGATTAAGAATTTCTGGACCAACTTTAAAAACTCTTGCACATATTCGGTACTAGTCAAAATCTTTTCAGATGCTTTTGTGATACGAGTGGGTCTACTTCTTGAATGTTTAACATGTGTCTTTTTAACGAAATAGTTTACTAGAACATTGTGATGGCTGTGAATTTAAAAGCAACTGATTGTAATGGCAAATAATACTTAGTAGATTTCACCTTGAACAGAACCACGTTCTGTAGACTTTGAATGTTAGGCCATGAAAGTGCTTAGCGAAAGTATATTTTCTACTTGTAATTACTATACTTAACATGACAGTGTAAAGGTTTTTCTATTACCTAACTTCTTCTCACCGAAATAGTAGTTTTCTGTTTAAGCTTGGTGAATGTAAATTATTTCCTTATCGTGAAGCAGATTTTCTTACCTTTGCTAGAATGTGACAATAACTTAGAACAAAAACCATTAGATCAACCGAGTGACTGTTAGAAATACCCACTATATAAGCCTATAAGATTAGAACGTACTTTTTTACCTTGACATTCCCAATTATACGAAATTAGCAGAAAAGTCTGATCTTTGTAGTTATACGCGATACTTTTTATGTTACATTCCGCCTAGCCTTGCCATAATGAATAGTATAAACCCATTTATTTTCTAAGTGTCATTGTTTATTGTATCAGTTAATAACAAAAGTGGGTTACGTAGTTTAATTAATCGAAAGTAAAGGCAACATATTGGTTTTGAATCATTCTTCGGTCATTGCGAAAATGATTCCAGAAAAAAAATGAATCGTCGAAACCTTGGGCCTCTTCACCAACGTTTTATTTGGTCTACAGTGAATTGTGCAATGTTGAGAAAATTGTTAATTTAAAATGTATTTTTATGTGTTTATTTTTTAATTTTTATTAAATTTATTTTTTATCGTATTTGATCAAGTGAGGCTAAATCCCAAAAATTTAAATTTCGATCGAACACTTTTATTCTTTCCTTCATCCAGAAAGGGTAATTTTTGAAAGACACAACCCACATTGTTTTGTTATAGTTCTTAAATTACACTTTAATACTTTTTAAATTCCACTAAAGCACCCTTATTGTCATCAGGAAAGCTTTTAATGTAATTAGAATTTAGGGTATTTAGTTAAATTTACGAAGGCTGGAAAAAAATTGTATTTCGTTTCCTAAAAATGTATGTATAAGTAGGTAAATACTTTCTATTAAATAAAACTTGATATTTTGCTATTATGTGTCTTTCTTATTTTCTATTATAAGATCCATATTTTTTTATTTGGCATAAAACTAAATTATAGATTTTTGTGATTTTGAAATTGCTGAACTAAACTAAGAAACCCCAAATTTTGAATGAACTTAAAAACTGTCTCTAAAGCCACTCAACCGATTTTCGTTGAAGATGCGATTTTGGTAAGATCCATGTATAGACTGCTGCAGGTGCTCGCTTATATGTTTTGCAACTTTCCTAATTCAGAGTTCAACAAAACTTGATCGCCTCGCGATTTTCAAGGTCAACTTCTAGCAACCTCGTCTGACGCTATCTATGAGGTCCATGGATGTTTCTATGACCTTGAAAGTGTAATGGTTCCTGTATAGACTAACTACTAATGTCCACTCTTTTAGAGGTATAGTTGTAATATCTCAAAAAGTCACGCACAGTAGGTATTATGCCTTCGGTAGGTACACACGTGTAATCTCGCTGCGAGGATAATTTTATTGTAAACACGAAGAAAGTTAAATGTCGTTTGTGTGAAAACTATTATCATTTGCATTGTGCACAAGTTAAAGCTCAATATTACAAAGCCGTAAACGAATGTGTTAATTTCTATTGGATCTGTCATGAGTGTGCTGAAATAGCAGAAAAGAAATTAGACATTGCAAAAGGGCTTCATTGGTTGGAAAGGATAGCCGTGGAATACAAAAATACCTTCAAAAAAATTCTTCAGCATTTGGAAAATGAGATAGATACCCAACCAAAACAAACACCATTGAAAGAAATTGTGAGAAGAGTTACACTACCGCCGTTATTAATACGTCCGAAAGATATAGGCCAAGATAGCAATTCCACAAAAAATGCCATGCAACAATAGATAAAGCACTCCGAGCTATCTGTAAACATAAACAGAGTAAGGCAAATAAGGTGGCGTTGTTATTGAATGCGTTAATGAGGAATCTCGAAAAAAATTTTCAAAATGTAGTAGTTAATGAGTTTTCGGAGCAATGCGATATTAATGTTCCGAAAACAGTGGTGGTAGCGGTTCAGCCGCAATATTTGGAAGATGATTTTAAATTCATTGAAATCATTAAAAAACAGGATGGACTCCAAGATTTGGACAATGTTAAAGTGAAAATAGTAAAGAAATATATTCCGTTTAATAAAAGGTTGCATAATGTAATAATAGAAGTATCGCCCTTGACTTTTAAGTGTTTAATGAAATTGAATGAGAAAGTTTTGCTGTTTACTGAATATTGTTACGATTCGCAACAACGCCGCATGGGAGGCAGGGCAACGCGTGTTGGTTGGTGGAGCTTCGCGACCTATCCGCGCTGCGTCATGGCTGACACGAGTGATTTATTGCTCGGTTTAATCTAGAAGGCAGTTGTTTACAACCTGTTTTTTTATTGTGAGATTATTCAAGAATTCTTATAAAGAACTTTCTAGGTTTTTCTGTAATTTTAGGATTGTATATAAAAGGCGCATAGAACGCGCAGAGTAGAATAGTCTTATTTAAGCGAGCTATAGGTAAGCTAGATTACGAAGCGATAATAGAAAGCTATAAAGTGTTAATTAGTGAGCTATTTAGTAGTCGAATTGTAGTCGTGTGTATTTGTGGAGTAAATAAATAGTGTTTTCGTGTTAAATCGTTACACTGGAATTATTGAACCCCGAGTTCGCAACAATATATAGGAGTACTCAGGTGATATAAGTGTCGGAGATATGGTCATAAAGCAGCCAATTGCCACGAGGAAAAAATTGTATGCCCTAAGTGTCACAACAGTCCTGAATGTCAATCTACCACGAATGAATGTACAAACTGTGAGTATTCACATGATGTTCTGAACATAAAAGATACTCAATTTAATCATACAGTGTTCGATAAAACATGTGTAAGTTACCAGCAAGCTTTGAGCAGGGAACGTTTAAGAATGAAATATGAATAGCAACGAAAAAACCCCCTAAAATTAAAAATTCGTTAATAGACTCTAATTTCTTTGTTACACTGAATATTAATATACAGGAACTAACAAGTCATTTTGAGGAGTTTAGTAATTTACTTCGGAAACGTGAACCATGGATTGTATGTGTCACTGAAACTCATATCACACGGGAAGTGAAAAAACGTGAAATTTGCGTACCGGGTTACAAGTGTTTTTCCCTGTCAGAAAATGTCTACCTCTAACCCAATCGAAAATAATTATCAATTTCGATAATTTACCTCAAAAACTTCCATTTTTTCCTTCCATTTCTACACGGAATATGTAAAATTGATATGCTTTTAAATTCATGACGTCGCTTGCTTAAAATTTGAGGTTTTTGATATGATAAATTATTTTGTTCTGTTTTTCCTATTTTTTTGCTGAAAAAAATTTTTTTAATATTAGCGGTAACCCTGTCAAGTAACAACTCATTCTCAGCTGCCTTGAACCAACCAAGTCAACTAAGCCCTTAGAAGATTTCTATCTCTAACCCAATCGGAAATAATTATCAATTTCGATAATTTATATCAAAAACTTCCATTTTTTACATTTCTACACTTAATATATTTATGTAAAATTGATTAGGGAATGTTAACTCATGACGTCGCTTGCAAAAAGATTGAAGTTTTTAATATGATAAACTTTTTTTGTTGTGTTTTTCCTACCTTCTGGTGAAAAAACTTTTAGATGCTTTTGACTTTTTTGGCTTTAGAGTTTTAAAGTTCATAGAAAATTTGGGATGTATCGTTTCAATTGATGCTTAGTTTATATGGGGGGGGGGGCATATTTTTGACTGTTTTCTAATGGTTCAGGAGTGATTCGACTCGGTGTTGAAACAAACCTAATTTGTTTCTCTGTATCTCTTTCTTTGAAAAAATCGAGTGACAAAATCCCGAACTTTTGCATTTGCAATTAATCACACTAAAAATGTTCTAAATGACAAAAAGTGTTGTCGAGTTCTTTAAAACTCGACAATCGTTATATGTTTTTCTCTAGTTCAACATACTTCTATCATCGTAAATGTTTATCCGGTTAGGAACCTGATTAATTTTACTTTCCATTTACCCGATTGGCCATTAATCTACAACTATTAAAGTGAGGACTAGGCACGCAAAACCGGCTTACCTCAGCATAGAACTTCCGAACGGAAACCGCATATCGCGTTTGAGTTCCAACTCAAATAATTTAATGCCTGTTCCGCTGTTTCAACATATCTCTGGGGACCTACCCCGAAAATGTCATTTAATTATTGGAATTCCATATGTTTCCGTTTTCCGGTGAATGGGGTTTATTGATTTGTGACGGGGTTGAGTAATTTCTTCTAAGTAAGTACCGTTTCTTAATTTAAAAGTTTTGGACTCGAAAAGAATACTTCAGGGAAAGGATTTACAAACCGGCAATCGATTATTGAACTTCATTCCGACGATAGATGGTTTGAACAAGGAGCCGAATAATTGCCACGATGGCACCTGGCTTCCCGCATTTCTAACGAGTTAAATTCGACAACTGAAACTAATCTTTACAAAGTTCTATAGAATGGAATAATTAGCGGTTGTATAGCTTTAGACGTAGACCCACCGCTTTCGGATAAAGTTGACAAGTAAAAAGAGGGGAATAATGGAACATTGTTGGGCCACGGGCTCATGTTTTTTCATGCAGACCCTTTGTAGAATAAACTAAGGCCATTAAAGACCGGGCCGTACCTCATACATACTATATAGCACCCTTCGTCGACTTAATATTCAATGGGGGTTAGTCGACACGACACGTTTTGCATATACATCGACTTATAGATCCGGTTTGCGAACGATCTATACCCGGTGATTTTCTTGTATGATTACTTGTAAAGTCTCGGGCGTATTTGCAGACTGCCGCAGCCTTAATTCTCTGTTACGGGGCCCACATACTCAGTAGATAGATTCAGCATGGGAATCTATTTAAAGATTAAAAAAAACTCAATAACTTTTGACTATACAGTGTGGTCCAAATTGGTGATGCATATACGGAGATTTTGTTTATCTTAATAGACACGGGATCGGTTAAATAAGAAAATTATAGATAATTTAATGAGAAGCTCGTAACCGGTTTTGTTGAGGAAACCCAACATAAGAAGGGAATAATGAATGCATTCTAAC
The DNA here is from genome assembly GCA_951812265.1 of Taphrorychus bicolor. Classification (NCBI taxonomy): domain Eukaryota; kingdom Metazoa; phylum Arthropoda; class Insecta; order Coleoptera; family Curculionidae; genus Taphrorychus; species Taphrorychus bicolor. The sequence goes on along the minus strand of OX638302.1, from coordinate 211,378 downwards.
CAATTTCAAATAAACTGCTAACAAAAAAGATCGATACGGCAAAATTTTTCATCATATTTAGGGATCTGTAACTCAAAGAGACTTTGGAAGATCGTTTCTTCTAGAATCAGGGAGGGAGGCTAGTTTTAAACCAAAGTGATTTTCTAAATGATATACAGGGTAAAGAAAAAAGCATTGCAAAATGGTTGCATTTCAACTCACTGCATTTGGTAGCTAGAGTATCTTTAGAACATTCGTTCCTATGAGATTTCAGGACCTTGACTAATATCTCGGGACATGTTTGGCGGTTTTTAGTTTTATGGCCCACAAGAGAAATTACGGGGGTTTATCAAAATGAGTGCGTTTTCTTATAAGTTGCCCTGTATCGCGAGAATGCCGCTGCCGATTTTAATGACGTAAATTATCTCCAAAAGACAAATTATTGCAAAATCAGCGGCGTACACTGAAGTTTAACAAAACCTTTCTATTCCACGTTGTACAGGGTGACCTAATTTGGGTGTTTTAAATGGGAAACTCTTAAACTAATAGGAATATTAAATATCAAAAAGTCGATGCCGAGGTAATTTCTCGAGTTGAATTCATTGCCGCAAACAGAAATCTGCTATCGTCTTTTGTTTTCTTGCAATTGATGAAAGCTCAATTTTCGCCATTTTCGCAAATACCTTATAATTTTTTTATTAGTCTAGTTTGGTAAAAATGGTTATTACATTATTAAGGCACTTTTTTGAATAGATTCCAATGGTGATTTTTTAATTTTTATAAACTTATTCTTTTTTGAGTTATTACATAAACTTCTATATTTTTAAATACAACCTATAACTTCTTTCTACTTTGTTAGAAAGATAATTTTTTTCTCTTTAAAATGATGTATAACATGATAGGTTTTGCTTGGATCTTATATGCTTTTTTGATAAAAACTTCTTTTTGGAGTAGTAGGCCATGACGCGATGACGCTCCGATGCCGATGTCACGGCCATCTTGTTGTGCAGCTGTCACTGTCGATATTCCGCGGTTGGAGAAATTTAATAATCTCGTAACTAGCGTAGACAGTTCAATAACGTTCATTAAGTTTTACCCTTGTAAGGACGTAACGAAAAAATGTCATTTCATCTAATTTAACATCTTAATGTCTCTTAACATCTAATGGTATTTTCCCATGTGCGGATACGGCGTATAGTGCGGATTCACAGTGTTGCCGCAGTGCACACTGCATTCCTGCATTCTTTTTTGATATATGCATCGTTCTACCCGAACCTCTAAAATCATATGGCAAATGTCAAGGATTTCGATATAGTAACTGTCGTTTTTTCCACTCTTTATCCAACTACATATTTCACTTTAATGAGAATGCAGAAATTTGGCAACACTTAGGAAGAAACTTCAATTTCAACCAATCAGACCACAGCGCCAAATCCGCAATATACGCCATATCCGCACATGGGGACGTACCATCAGAGTATTATATTCCAAATAATTATATTGCATCTGAGTTTTACTGGAATCGTTTTCCTGAGAGGACAACAATTTTCCCTTTCTGCAACAAGATGGCGGCTGCGCCATCTTGTTGCAGAAAATAGAATGACATTTTTTCGTTACGTCCTTACAAGGGGAACATTTAATGAACGTTATTGAACTGTCTACGCTAGTTACGAGATTATTAAATTTCTCCAACCGCGGAATATCGACAGTGACAGCTGCACAACAAGATGGCCGCGACATCGGCATCGGAGCGTCATCGCGTCATGGCCTACTACTCCAAAAACAAGTTTTTATCAAAAAAGCATATGAGATCCAAGCAAAACCTATCATGTTATACATCATTTTAAAGAGAAAAAAATTATCTTTCTAACAAAGTAGAAAGAAGTTATAGGTTGTATTAAAAAAAAATAGAAGTTTATGTAATAACTAAAAAACAATAAGTTTATAAAAATTCAAAAATCACCATTGGAATCTATTCAAAACAGTGCCTTAATAATGTAAAAACCATTTTTACCAAACTAGACTAATAAAAAAATTATAACGTATTTTCGAAAATGGCGAAAATTGAGCTTTCATCAATTGCAAGAAAACAAAAGACGATACCAGATTTCTGTTTCCGGCAATAAATTCAGCTCGAGAAATTACCTCGGCATCGACTTTTTGATTTTTAATAGTCCTATTAGTTTAGGAGTTTCCCATTTAAAACACCCAAATTAGGCCACCCTGTACAAAAATGGCAAAAAATTTACTGAGAAACTGATCAATATTTTGTTAATAAGGACGTCATGGCGGGTGTTCTAACTTTAAGGCTCTTATTGTAATTACATTTAAGAGCCATGGTCGATATCTCGGGACGTTTTTGGCAGTTTTTCGTTTTTTGGCCAACAAAAAAAATTACGGTTGTTTTTCAAAAATTGTTCGTTTTCTTATAAGTTGCCCTTATAAGTATCGCAAGAATGCCGCTGCCGATTTTAATGAAATAAATCATCTTTTAAAGACAAATGATTCGCGAATCTGTGGCGTACCGTGGGTTAGTAAAACCTTTCTATTCCGTTGTACAAGAATTGCAAAAAAATGTAATGAGAAACTGATTAATATTTTGTTAAAAACGACGCCTTGGCAGATGCCCTAAATTTAGGAATCTTATTGTGATTACATTTTGATTTGTGATTTTTGTTTTTTGGCCTACAAAAAAAATTACAGAGGTTTTACAAAAAGTTTGCGTTTTCTTATAAGTTGTCCTGCATCGCGATAATGTCGCGGCCGATTTTAATGAGATAAATTATTTTTAAAAGATTAATCATTCACGAATCAGTGAGGTACCCTCAAGGTTAATAAAACATTTCTATTCCATGTTGTACAAGAATGGCAAAAAAATTAATTAGAAATTGATCAATATTTTGTTAATAAAGACGCCACGGTAGGTGTGCTAACTTTAAGACTCTTACGGGAAGAGTTACGGGGCGTTTACAAAAAGTTTGCACTTTCTTTTAAGTTACAGTGTTTTGCGGAAATACTCACGTCAATAAACTAAAAAACTTTAAAAGTTCATTAATTTTAAAATAATCGAGGCAGATTGATAGTTAGCAAAAACGCCTCAGTTTAATTTTATACAACAAAAAATTAAATGGAAAAAAATGAACACCTTAAACAATCTGGTCAATTTTAAGGGGAGAGTCTGTCATAAAAATGAGTTGTCTACAATTTTTCGTTTAAAAGTTATAGGGTGTTAGTTTTATTTTAAAAATATGAAGTTATTGATTTCTGTAAAACCGCCAGAGATATCTCAATGAAGGTTGATAGGCATTTCATTTCCGTAGTTAAACATGGAGACTGGAGACGCTAATAATGTGTAGGCCCACCTAAAACTCGCATTACTTCAGCCACCCTTCTCGGCATACTCTCCACCAAATGTCTTATAAACTCCTGGGGAATACTATCTAAAGTGTTTTCCGGGCTATAAGGCCGTGGTCCAATGGAATTGCTTCCTGACGTTTCGTCTACTACTGCGGCAGACATTATCAAAGGCGATGAGGCAGTGGGCGAAGTGATCTCCCTTGCTTCCCGACGGTGACTGATTCGACTGTAGCACGCTCCGTGGTATTCGTACCGCCGCTGTCGCGATGCAATGGTGGGGCCGGGGTGGAGGCGGCGGCGCGGGGCTTCGACGCGCTCGACGTGTGTCGCAGAACTCGCTTCCAGTCTGCATTTAGAAACGTAATTTCCTCCTTCCTGTTAAAATTCTTATTCTACCAGCAGATAAAGGAAACGCAACAGTAGTAATCTCAACTTCAGATTACGAAGGAAAAATCAGGACACTGTTAGATCCCGCCACCTACAAGAAGCTAACTCGTGATCCAACCGCCCGTATTCTGAAGGCTACCAACAGTTTAATCAGGGACGTGGCATCGGATGAAATAACGAAGCTCAAAAAATCGGAAGCCTTGCCACCGAGGCTGTACGGTTTGCCGAAGATCCACAAACCCGATGTGCCACTGAGACCCATCGTGAGCACCATAGGAAGCCCGACCTACGAAATTGCCAAACACCTGACAAAACTGTTGCAGCCAAAAATAGGAAATACGGACAGCTTTATAAAAGACTCCACTCATTTTGTCGAAAAACTGCATTCTTTGACTCTTACTCCAGGGGATATTCTCGTTAGCTTCGACGTTGTTTCGCTCTTCACGATGGTACCCATTAAGGAAGCCATGGAACATATTAATCAAGAATTTCCACAGGATATTGCTAAGCTGTTCCAACATTGCCTAACCACTGCATACTTTCAATGGAAGGAAGAATTCTACGAACAAACTGATGGTGTAGCTATGGGCAGCCCTCTTAGTCCAGTAATAGCCAACTATTTTATGGAAATTTTCGAGGCGTTGGCTACAGCAAGGAAGAGGCCAAGGTGCTGGTTTCGGTATGTGGACGACACCTTTGTTATTTGGAGCCATGGAAAGAGCGAGCTTCAAAACTTCCTCTTACACCTAAACTCTATCAACCCGAAGATCCAATTCACTATGGAGATAGAAAAGGAAGAACGCCTACCGTTTTTAGATGTTTTGGTGGCAAGGAGGCCGAATGGAAAGCTTGCACATACCGTGTATAGAAAACCAACACACACTGACCGATACCTTAACAACGGATCAAACCATCATCCAAGACAAAAAAGGGGAGTTATAAAAAGTCTGTCTGTGAGAGCCAAGAGAATTTGTGAGCCAGCTGAATTATAACGAGAAATGAAGCATCTGGAGAGAGCCTTTGGTTGGAATGGTTACAGCAAGCAGGAGTTTGATAGAGCCGTGCGCCCAAGGAATGTAGAGCGACAGGAAGCAACAACTGGAGATGATGCAGAAAAGCGCGGTTGGGCTACTTTATCATACATCCACAAAGTCACGGACAGGATCGGCAGGCTACTGGAAAAGCACAAGGTTAAGACTGTCTTTAAACCCACTCGTACAATTCAACGGAGCTTGAGATCGGCTAAAGACCGCAGAGATCCCCTATCAGCACCCGGAGTGTATAGAGTTCCATGCAGCTGTGGCTCTGTATACATTGGCACCACAAAGCGCAGTGTCAACACGAGGATCACAGAACACAAAAGGAGTCGCAGGCTGGGACAAACGCAAAAGTCAGCAGTAGCAGAGCACGCTCTCTCTGAAGGTCACAACATCCTTTTTAATGAAGTGGATATCCTACATCAATCACAGCGCTATTATCCGAGACTAACGAGGGAAGCCATTGAGATCTTCAAACACGAAAACAATTTTAACAGGAAGGAGGAAATTACGTTTCTAAATGCAGACTGGAAGCGAGTTCTGCGACACACGTCGAGCGCGTCGAAGCCCCGCGCCGCCGCCCCCACCCCGGCCCCATCACTGCATCGCGACAGCGGCGGTACGAATACCACGGAGCGTGCTTTAGTCGAATCAGCAGGGTTGTTACAAGCTACACAATTGTGCAAAATGCTACACAATCCATTAACGAACTGCACGGCTACACCCCAATAGTAAATAAGCCCATTTTACTGCACATTATCAAAAAACTGCACAGAAAACTACACAACTGAAGCGGACCTCGTATTTCGAATACATTTTTTGTAACTGCTTGAACCACTCGCATGTAGCAAGGCAAGAGTCACTCTGCTCGCTCTTTTTCAGAGTTGTCAACCATGGCTACTTTTAGCCAAAGTGGCGACTTTTTGCGACTTCGAATTGGAAATGGCGATTGGCTACAAAATTGGCGGAATTTAAGCTTTGATTGGTGACAATGTGGCGACAAATCATGAACCAGTTCGAGTTATGTTTTTCTTTTGCTCTTTTTATACATTTTACCCTTTTTACTCTGAATATTCAAAGACCTCTTTCTGTCAGTTAATTCTGTTACGTGTTCGTCTTTCTTTGTCTTGGCTGTTTGATTTGTTTCGTTATTCTTTCTTGTTCATGTTCATGTCCAGCTTCAGCCGTCCTTCCGCGGCATCCGCCTTTGTCCTGTCTTGTCATCTTGACCTCACCTGACGCTTATTTTTAAGGAAGGAGTGAAAATGAGAATTGCTGGCCAATGGAATTCGTCAAAAGAATTTTTTGACCAATCAAGGTTGTCAAAGTTCTCACTTGGCGCGGCGAAATAATGGCGATTTTCTCTTTCTTAGAGTTGGCAATTATTTTCTTGATCTGGCGACACTGAATTGGAAAGGTTGGCAACTCTGCTCTTTTCATTCTTACCTTAACAAAGAACTCTGTAATCTAATCTTGTTAGAAAATGGAGCAGAAACAATAAATTATTAGTGTCTACACTATGTGCCAACAGATTTTGCTATTTTACTATGGGCCATTTCAAATAGGTGTTCTTCTAGCAGGCTGAGGAATTGACAGATTCGTCCTATTCCATCCATGTAAACATGTCATTTATATGTCAATTTCTGAGCTTACTAGATGAATATCTATTTGAAATGGACTATATCTATAAGATTTTTATAGCCAACTGGGGAGCTTCATTTTCGATCTATTCAAATCTATTGGGAGGTTCTCCGTATATACAGGAACATGCAAACATTGAAAACAACTGATAGCGTTTTCGATTGGCAGAATTAGTGCAAAATGAATGTATTGTTGTCTTTTTATTTAACGTCAGTGAAGTAGTATGGAAATATACTAGTTTTGCACTAAAATTGTCAATCGAAAACTCCATAAGCATCATTGAAGATCTTTGATTTTTTATTGGTGCACAATGCTACACAATTTTCTTTGAAATTTGTACACATATATAAATCAGTCCGTAACAACCCTGCGAATCAGTCATCGTCGGGAAGCAAGGGAGATCACTTCGCCCACTGCCTCATCGCCTTTGATAATGTCTGCCGCAGTAGTAGACGAAACGTCAGGAAGCAATTCCATTGAACCACGGCCTTATAGCCCGGAAAACACTTTAGATAGTATTATGACCGGCCGTGAAAGCCTTCACAGTCCTGGGGAATAGCTCCCCATTCTTCCCTCACTGCCACTGCCAATTCATCCACATTTTGAAATTCTTGCTCTCTCTCTTTCAGCTTTAGTTTCATTCTGCTCCGCACGTGCTCTATAACATTCATATCGGGCGACCTAGCAGGCCAATTCATGCGCTCGATGCCATTCTCTCTCAGAACTTCGTTAATAATTCGAGCTCGGTGTGGACGTGCATTATCGTCAACTAAGATAAAATCATCTCCAAAGTTCTGAGCGAATTGAATAACAATTTCATTCATACACAAGTCTCGATATCTAACTGCGTTCATAGTTTGCCCAATTAAAACCACTAAGTCAGTCTTTCCATTCCCCATTACTCCTCCCCACACACCTTTTCTTCCAGGTTTCGTTCATTCCGCCCTCTCCACACTAAAATACGTCCATCTAATGCATACAACAAAAATCTACATTCATCTGAAAACATGCAGTTGTTCCACTCTGCTATTCCCCAGTGCAAATGTTCTTCTGCCCAACGCCTTCGAGAAACTCGATGGATACGTTGAAGCATTGGACATGCGGCACGTCTTCTAGCATGTAGTCCTCGATCATGCAAACGATTTCTGACAGTGGAGGTGCATACGTTGGTCCCCGTTGTTGCTTGCACTCTTGCTTTTATTTTGCTGGCATTTAGAGTTCTTGTCCTCCTGACAGACAAATTAATTAGCCGATCTTCTCTAGGGGTCGTAACTTTTGTGCGACCGCAACTCCCACGTATTTTATAAGCAGGAACACCATAATTTTGTCTTCTTTGAAGTACCCGTTGAATCGTCGACTTAGATGTGCCTACTAAGTCAGCAATGTTGCTTAAACTCAGACCTCGCCGTCGCAACCTGTTTAAAATTATTACTTTTCTTATTCTACATTGCTAAAAGACCTCTAAAACTTACCTCACGATATTTTCTAATTCTCTCTCACTCAGTAACGATATTTTTTAAATTAAGAAACCAAAAAAATTAATATGTGACAGATAATTTAAATTTATGTCTCTGACATGTCATACTTTGTTTACTTCGTTTCCATGGTGATTATTATAGATACATTTTTGTGGGCTCATACATTATTAGCGTCTTCGGTCTCCATGTTGAACTAATATAACTAATTCTTATTTATCCATTTAAATAAAAAAATGCACTCTGACGGCGAAACTTTCTTCAACGGGCGGCAATAAAAGCTCTCAATGTAAAATCTTTAAAATGCAATTCTACTGACACAATAAAAACAATTAAGTACATAATTTTGTAGATTTTAGTTTACCTTATAAAATTTTTGAATGGTAATGGTAATGGTACTCGTATATTTTATTCGGAATCAAAAAAACAAAAATCCCCAAAACCGTTACCAGATATTTATCAAACTTACGAAATACTCCAACATGCATCACCAATTTGTACAGTCCACACTGTATAGGACTACACTGTGTAGTGAAGCCGGAAACTTAAAGTACGCCCCGCAAGATGCCCATAACTTGGGGTATGCATGTAGTTATTGCCAAATATAAACTTGGGAATGGAAATCTTAGTTACAAACTATAATTTGCATGAAGCTACACAACCCGCAGGCCTCTGCCCAAACTTATCTCCAATATTATTTATTGTCTAAGTGGCGGGTTGCATGCCTTGCTTTTTTTAGCCTAAATTCAGCATCGTATAGAGTGGAAACGGCTCTCCTACCACTTTCAGTTTACAATGGATTGCTGAAGTTAAAACAGCACAATTCTGGTGAAAAGCGTTCCCTTAGAAACGCGAAATTATTATAATGGATCTGAACTGTCAGCCATGTTGTTCTGTTGCGGCTTCAGAGCTCTGGCACAGTCGGTGTACTCCCAAAATGTTCCCAACAAATTGTGCCTAAGATCGGTTGTCTGGGAAGTTAAAGCAGAAATATGAATTGTTTTGTGCCTTAAGCGCAGTTTCCTTTACAGTAGCGATAATGAGGACATCTATAATGTCAATTTCCATTATAAATTTAAAAAGCGCCTATAATTAAATTCCCATTAGTCAGAGGACAAAGGCTTGATAATGATGACGTTGTAATGCCTTTTCTTTGTTGTTATGTTTTAATTTATGCCAAAGTCCAAAGTTAATGGCTCGTAATGTCGGGCTATATTTTTCCTTTAATATTCCCTCGCCATTTCCAGGGCAATATTAAGCAACTAAGGTAATGTCCCTATGAACCTCTTTTGTAGACCGTTCCGAGAAATTGCTAAAAACATTCTCGCACTATCACGTTGCCTTTCCCTCGGTTATGGCCCTTTAAACAAGGAGCATTCATGTGTAAATATAAAAGGTAATTTATTTACCTAGTGTCTGCGAGAGCTTTAAAATTCTTAGTTGATTAATGGTTTCATTGCGACTTACCCTTAAACCTACGTACCAAAGTAAATGGCGAATGAGCACCCACACGATTCAACAATTGTGAGAGAGGTAACACCCCGAGAGAATATACATCTTAACAATCTGATTAACCATGGGTTAATTAAGCAGATAGTGCCGTTACCTTGGAGCCACGTTTCCTGTGGGAGGCATGCATAATTTCAGTTCGTGCTCAATATATCCAGGATGCGGCGCATGTAACTGGATAAGCTTAATTTACCGAAAGACAATGTACGACTGGAATCATTTATCATATTAGTTTGTGAGCCCTAAAAATCGAGGGGACATAAAATACTCCAATAAATAAGATGACGAATATCGCGCTAGCCTCACCTTTAGAAAGCTGCCGATAAATCACTTAAAAGATCCCAAGTTAAAGCTACCCGTGGACGTGTAGATTTTATTTCTCTTCCGGCATTAACACGAACACGTTGGTCAGCAGAAATCTTCAGTTGGTTTGTTTATGGTGTGCTTTTGTCAATGTAAGTGTGTTATACCAGGTGTCCAGCAGAACCCTGGACATAGGAGATTAACATGGGAAATCGGTTTTTATTTTTTTGCGCCTGTACGGTTGTTTTGATTGAAAAACTTTTAAGAGTAAAGTTGTAGAGCTTATGGTCAGCTATCATCCTGTAATTTTTTCAACACCACAGTTTTGGCTATTTTTTGGAAAAACGCTTCGAAAAGTGCAAAAATTTGAATTTGGCGCGTCACCCCCACCATGCATGTGCAGTGTCGCCAACATAATAATTTCTTATGTCAAACTCAGAGCCGATTTTCCTTTCTTATTTATTTTGAGGGACTATCATGTAGTAATTAACGTAATTATGCAGAGACAATTAACTGAAAACCTGACGATAATGTTCTTAAATTATAGGTAAGTAAAAGTTACGTTTATAATTATCATAATTAGTAAAAGGAAAATCATTCCAATTTGTGTATGGCTGGTTGTCTAATTCATTTTAGTTTAGCAATACGATAACCACGATGACATGACAATTTGTCTCTTGTCACCAATTAAGGGTGTTGGTTGTTGTTGTTGTTATTGAGGTGAACTCATCTATCTCCAAATGTTTTACTTCAAAAGTGTCTATTTTGCAGTGTTGTGTGACGCGAGGCCCCATCCTGCATGTAAAAAAACCCTTGCTAAGTGCTGGACTCTTCTATGACAGATAAATTCTCATTGGAAAACCAAATACAGTAACCCAAAATGCCAATCCACACATTGACAACTTCTCGACGTTGGTCTCGGTTGTCCTGCACTGTATGTGGATTTTAGAGAGTCCAAACTCATTCATTTTGTTGATTTGAGGGACCCATTAATCCAAATTAACATTCATTGGGGGAACAAATGTTTATAGCAAACAAGCAAGACCAGTAAGTAGATAGCGATGGATGTTTGATTTGCTAAGACCAGTTTCTTTCATGTTTTATCTATGTATCTGGAGACTACAGTGCCTGTGAAAAAAACTTTTTTCAGTGACAACAAATCTTGCCAAACTGGCCACAAACAACTTGAAAAACTGGCCAAAAATTGGTTTCATTCCAATTGATTGCTGCTGAATATGGGCAAGACACAGAGGATGGTGTTTGCATTGAGGGAGATTAGAACCGTAAATGACCACGTATCCCAGGTTAAATTTCTTGGGGTTCTTGTGGATGAGAGCGCCAAGTGGGATTTACACTGTGATAACTTGGCTTCAAGACTCAATACAAGTTTGTACATGCTACGTCAGCTTTCAGATAGGATATCTCGTACGGTACTTAGATCGGCTTACTTTGCATCTTTTCATGCATGGCTCTCTTATGTTGTAGTTGTTTGGGGCCACGCCTCGGGGGCTGGCTACTGGGCGGTAAAGTATTTCAACTGCCCATAAAAATTAAAGCGTTGACAGTCGATAGTTTCCGAAAGGAAATTAAGCAAATTTTAATTGTAATTAAGTCGTGTTACACTGTACTGCAAAATTATTATTATTAATATTATTATTAAATAGACGTTTTTTAAACGATACATTTGGTGATAGGTGGATCGGAAAGTTTGGAGCAATTAATTGGCCACCTCGCTCTCCGGAATTGAATCCCTGTGATTTTTTTGTTTGGGGATTCATTCAAGATCATCTCTACCAGAGAAATAAACAATATGCAAATGTTCAAGAGTTGAAACTTGCCATTCAAGAAATTTGTAGTCAAGTCAGGTGGTGATGTTGGACAATACATGTCGCAATTTTGAACAGAGGCTTGCATATTGTACCTCTGCAGAAGATGATCATTTTGAACAATTTCTCTGATGTGCCACATCTAGTCCTGTATTTTATTTATTTGTTTATTGTTCTTGTTTACCTCTATGTTTGATGTTAAACACATGGGTGGTTATTCACTTTCTTTGTAGTATGTAATTAAATGGTTCTTTTAAGAGCTGCTAATCCGTATTTTCTTTTCGCCAATTCCACGATAACTCATTTGTAGAGTACAATCACATTTCAAGCTTGGTTCTTGGTTTGCCCAACAAATGTATCCACCCAACTCGCCGTCCTTAATAATTCTTAACATCAACCTAGCTTTTACCTTTACCAATGACAAAAACAAGAGACATATCGTCGATCCGTTGCTAATCTAAAATGAATTAGACAACCAGCCATACGCAAATTGGAATGATTTTCCTTTTACTACTTATGATAATAATAAACGTAACTTTTACTTACCGTATGATTTAAGAACATTATCGTCAGGTTTTCGGTTAATTTTCACTGCATAATCACGTTAATTACTACATGATAGTCCCTCAAAATAAATAAGAAAGGAAAATCGGCTCTGACTCTGACATAAGAAATTATTATGTTGGCGACACTGCACATGCAAGGCGGGGGTGACGCGCCAAATTCAAATTTTTGCACTTTTCCAAAAAACAGCCAAAACTGTGGTATTGAAAAAATTAGAGGATGATAACTAACCATAAACTCTACAACGTTACTCTTAAAAATTTTTCAATCAAATCAACCGTACAGGCGCAAAAAAATAAAAACCGATTTCCCATGTTAATCTACTATGTCCAGGGTTCTGCTGGACACCCGGTGTTTTTTTTGCCTGACCAAACGCTTCTTTTATCTATCTAAAACTACCGTGAAATTATGAACAAAAAGACCTGATGATGTTTAAAACTAGCTGAAATATCAAATCGTCTGAAAGATTCTATATCACGTTCACCAACCTAAGAAGTATGGTAAAAAACATATTTCAGTTCATAAAAACATTTCAAATGGTAAGTACCACGGATACCAATATCACGGTTCTCATTATCAAGTTTTCTTTGCGTTTTTATTATTAAAAAACTGCAAACTAAATTTCTAGCTTTAGCCATTCCTAAAAATGTAATATTTGCCACTTTTTGGAACATGTATCTGAATCCGAAATCAAGGTATTATTTATCATAAAGCGAATAGAACTAACAACACAAATTCATTGATAAACAAACAAAAAGCAGCATTTAGCAAAAATTTTTTTCGATACCTTATACTATCTAAAACATAACAATATACCCTATTTATCATAAAACTACTAAAACCAACGAATAAAATCGTTTACTATTGATTTATATGGGAAGATCGAAATTTGCATGTTAAGCACAATCTTACATCCAACTGTCGGTCCACAGAGAGAAGCGGCAACGCCGAGCAACAATCGCGACTAAACGAGAACCGGGAACAATGGCCTCCGTTCCTGAAAGTACGAGAGTGTGTTCAGGCCGGGTATATAAACCAGCGAGCCGTGCGAGATGGGATGGAATAGATAAGCGCAGTGTAGCAAATAAGCGAACAGTGCGAATTGTTAGTAGAGAGTAATTGTGTTGTAATAGTTAAAAGTAAATAAAAGTGTGTAGTTAATCGACGATAAATTATTGGAACCCGTATTCCGTAACACGATGTAGTTCAAACTTGGATCCAAATCCTGGCCCGGCTGCGGAATTATCGCCACGAGTAAGCTCGGAGACTAAACGCTATATAGTCCCGTAAGCACAATCTCCCAAGGGATTAAAACTTAGTGTCCACTCTGAAATAAAATTTACATTTCGGATCCCGAATAGACCGCCCTCATAAATCCAAGTTCCATAAAACGTCCCGGTTTCAAAAGTTTTAATGACCGAGTCGTTACGCTGAACACCGAGAAACCTATTTGTTTAATTTCGCTAAGTCTTTGAGAGAGGGCCCTTTATAGGGCCAAGATTGTTTCTTTTTCATAACTTGTTGATATATGATCGGCACACCTGTTGGTTTTTTTTTTAATTTATTTATTTAACACTTAAATAGAGAAATTGCCCTGAAGTGACCATAATACACATAAGAGTTATGAAAAATTCTAAACCAGAGCAACTAACTTTCTAAAATAGAAAGATTTAAATAAATGGCTATCATACACCTAAAAGTTATGTGACACCCATAAAACTTCTTAACCAGGACCTTTTACTTACCCAGATGGTTTCGAGAGCTTTGTCATTAATCATTATAAAATTTTAATCAGAATCGTAAAAGTTTCGGCAGCGACGATGGCGTAAAAACCGTTCCGAAAGGCAGAAAATAAGTTTTTTAAAATGCAAAGTTAAATGACACGTCAAAACTTTGCGGGCGAGTGGAACCGTACCGCGGCAAGATATATTTGAAAGATCGTCCCACCTGATAAAAGTTCTAATAAATTACAATATGTATTCTAAAATATGACGGGACCTGCCGGGGATTTCTTATTCTGGCGTGTGAAGTATCGGCCAAAGTTTTCGATCGGGGACAAAATGAGGTTCGGAAGAACTATGTTTAAGGAAAATTATGCATATCGCGATTGAGAGGTGTTTTTTAAAGTTTATAGAACTTTTGCTTATACCTTGTTATCAAAGTTATTTTTTATTACGAAGAGGGATTGAGATTACTACGAAACATTCGCTCGTTTTCGGGACCTTGTGGTGGGTTCGTGCTCACTCGTTTAGGATTATGCCGAGTCCTCGATAATGTTACCGAAGCCATCGGGATTAGTGCTTTAGAGGTCTACAGGGAATAGTTATTTACGTTATAAGTGCGGCAAATATAGTTTTACAGTAGGAGTAAGATGTTTGCGAACGAGGCGCTAGCCGAGTCTCGAATTTCGAAACGACTCAAATCAAGTCAAATCAGCCAATTTGACAAATAGTCATAAAACAGAGCTAAAATAGAACGTCAACTCCCGTGTTAAAAATTTGGTTCGTATTACGGCGCCTTCTTTCGGGAAGGAATAAAAGCTCAAGATTGAAGCTAGGGTCGAGAGATGGCGCGCTTAACTAATCATAAGTAGATTCCTAATAATTTTGTTAGTTCACTCATACGTCGCTAGATGGCAGAGGATTGTTAAATTTAACTAACTTTTACTTCACAACCTTGGTTGATAATATACTATTATACGCGTTCCATAATTTGGTGAAAATTTTCACTTTGTTCTGGTTCCGATAACCAGCGAGTTACAGAGCAATATGGGCTGCTTCTCGAACTGAGAGCCATCTGCCATGCAGTATTTGATCTAAAATACGGTACTCCGTACATTTCCGGTTTTAAACCGCTGAATCGAGGTTTCCAATTTGTAGACCAGCCAAAGCTGTCCTGATGAGGGGTAGACCCCGAAACTGGTATACAAATGCAGCAAATGGGTTGATCGACAAATTACGACACGATGGATTGATCGAAAAAAAAAAGGCCTTATTCAAAATTTGGATTCGGGCACCAATCTTATGAAACTTGTATGTTAATATACTATTGTGGTGCACAAAAACTCTTCAGTAAGTTTTAAAAATGAAGGTTAAATTTGTCCCAACTTTCATTTTAAACGTGCAATCAGCCACATGCGAATACCCTAAGCGAGAATTAATCCCTTGCAAGCTGTGCGTGAATCAATCCCTTAGCTGTGTGAGTATTATATTACGAGATGGAAAGTTTTTCCGGCTCCATTAAAATTAAACGATGATTAATAGACCTTTTTCGCGCCCCTTCCCGCTTAAATTAAACAAGATCAAATCTGGGTCATGTTTGTTCGCGGGGGCAAAAACTATCGGACCTGTCTGGTGGCGAGGCCTCAACCCCTTCATTCAGTTTCGTTTCACAAAATAATTCCCTTTTTCTACCGACGAAAAACTAGAGTCGTAACCTCAAAAAAATAATTTTTAAACCTTAATGTGGTGCTAAAATTTCAAAAAATTAAAAAGTTTCTTTCTTTGAGTTTAAAAAATTTTTTTCAAAGTCACAAAATATTGTTGCGAACTCGGGGTTCAATAATTCCAGTGTAACGATTTAATACGAAAACACTATTTATTAACTCCACAAATACACACGACTACTAAATAACTCACTACTTAACACTTTATAGCCTTCTATTATCGCTTCGTAACTTTAGCTTACTTATAGCTCGATTAAAATACGACTATCACCTAACCGCCGCTCTATGCGCCTTTTATATACAATCCTAAAATTACAGAAAAACCTAGAAAGTTCTTTATAAGAATTCTTGAATAATCTCACATATAAAAAAAAACCGTTGTAAACAACTGCCTTCTAGATTAAGCCAGACGAGCAATAAATCACTCGTGTCAGCCATGCCGCAGCGCGGATAGGTCGCGAAGCTCCACCAACCAACACGCTCCCATGCGTTGCCCCGCCTCCCATGCGGCGTTGCTGCGATCGTAACAATATTTTTCTAATCTCAAAAAAAAAAACAGTTTTTTAAATCAAAAACTTCCTTATATCAAAAACCTAAACTAAAAATAAGAATAAAAATGTAGTTTTGGTTTGCTTCTCCAAAAACACACTTTTGTACTATCAACATCGACTAAAATGCTAATTTTAAGTCTTTAAAAATTAAAAAAATAAAGTTTTTTTTAATTGTTTGTAAGTGAAACCGTCCAAAAAGGCATTTCGCTTATCTTAAAGAAACTACTTTTTAATTCAAAATATTGCCTGGAGATCAGAAAAATTGCTGTGTTTTGTTTGACTTAAAAATTTTCTATTTTTGGACCACTAACATCAATCAACACTCAATCTCATCAACTCAAACTCAAAAACACTCATTTTTTTTTAATTTTAAAAAAAAGTTCTGAACCAAATTCTTGCCTTGAAGAGCAAGAAATCATTTTTTTTTTAATTCATGTCTTTAAAGCAAAACTAACAAAAAATGCATTTTTCTAGCATTAAAAAACTACATTTTAAATCAAAATTAAGCCCGATTATCGAAAAAAAAAGCAGTTTTTTTTTTCACAAAATAATTCCGTTTTTGTACCACCAACATCGGCCAGAAACACATTTGTCGTAACCTCAAAAAAAAATTTCCTAAGCACAATCTGGTTTTGAATCGCGTGATTCTCAGTGTTGCCACTCTTAGTACATTTTTACTAAATCTAGGCCTTTCGCGTCCCATTAGTACACACAGCACCAAACCTAGTACAATGTTTACAGTTCACGCGCACACGCCAAAGGCATTAGGGATGTGTCAATATAAACGAGCTAGTACTTTTGACGGAAAAGGATGGCCTAATCAAAGTAAATAGATTTTTGCTCTTTCATACTTTTCTTTTGACATTTCACAGCTAACTAGATGACGTTTTCAAATGAAAACACCCTATATTACATTTGGAGAGACCTTGCTGTTTTACAGCTCTGGCTCTTCTTTTCAGCAATGGGTGCCTTAAAAATGGCGCCATATCCACCAAAAATTACGTCACCTGATATCATACGTCACATAATTGGAAATCGCGATTAGTCAATTGATGTTCTGTGAGTAAGAAATTACGTCATGGGTACTTTAAAAACGGCTTACTTACGGCCAAAAAAAAGGGACAATTTTTAGGGAAATACTATTAGATGCCAACGATGTATCAGGAAGATTTGATTTTGCGACTGTTATATAGATACGATCTATAGCTTCGTACCTTTTCCTTTCAGAAACGGTGACACCCGGAAAATAAAATTAATCGTTTCGTCCTTTCGAGTTCTTATACACAAAACCTTAAAACGTTCCCCCGTTTGATTAATGTCTATTTTCATTTTTATCTTTATGAATCCTGGGTTTTAGCTTGGAAAAATGACACCTTTTCCCTTTATTTCATATTATATATAGATATATATCAAACTCTGCCACTGAGATATCTTCATCGCCTTTCTTTTAGGAGAGGAGGAAAGAGGGCGAAATTGTTTATAAAACAAAATAAATTTCAATCAATAATATTTTGTACGTAAAACGTCAAGTTGCTCCCTAAAGCAGAATTACCTGTATATACAAATGCAATTTTTTGTAATGGCAAAATAGGAAAATAAAAAGGCTCTGCGAACGTGATAGCGATTATATCCCGAAATGTAATTTCAGTCGCCATCAATTTGACTTCCGGTTAGCTTTCCAAAGATTAAACCAACAAATCGCCAACCTTTCGGACTACGACCAACGAGTTTCTCTGGAGAGAGTATGTAATGGAAACCAACTAGCAATCCTGTTTTAGTGTTTTTTTGTAATGGGTAAATTATTCTACATTAATTTTTAGGAGACCCTTAATTTTTTCTTTTGCTCAAATGTTGTTACAAACTTCTAAAAAAAAATAATTAAAATTCATGATTCAAACGTTAAAGCAATCGCGTGACGTCACTTATGCCAAATACCACGCAATGCCACAAGGTGGCGCCAGTTGAGATTTGATTTGCAGTTTGTTTTTGAAGTAAAACTTCAATAACAATAGGGTGAAAATCAATACATTTCACCATGCTATAACACCGGATTTCATGCTATTTCAGTTTTAGGTAGGTATACGAAAGAATGTTAAAAAAATAAGTATTTTATGAGACAAAACCAGGCAGTGGCAAGTGGGAGCAGAGAAACGTAAAAGTAGAAAAAACAGTAAGTACACATGTAAAAAAAACTACGTACTCGATGATGTTAACTATTACAGTTGCATTCACCACTGTTCCAAACCACCATTTTGAGGTATTCCTATCGGGACAGTGTTTTGTTTTCGCCCACTCGTACAATGAGTATTGAGCATCACCTTCCCGTAATTAAAAACAAAAATCGTGAGTGAAATCAGAGATGTCATGTACTAAAAGGAGATGGGTATAAAAAAAATGAAGGTTTCAAAGGTAACTAGATAACAAAAATAACTAAATGGGTATTATTACTTGTTATACTATATACGGAAAACATCAATCCCTCACAACAAATCGAAAGTGTAATTCCCCAGTTGGTTATGAAATTCTCGCAAATGTTTACTGCGCACTACGTGCTAGTTGAAAAATGAGTGACGTTCAGTGTTGCCAGTGCCGCCAGATGCAGTGTAGTAGATTTTTTACAAAAAGTGGAGTAGATAAACTCAACAGCGAAGTAGTTTGATACGTTTTTATCATTTTGAGGGCACCAATGCTAATGCTAAGAGGAGTGTATGTCTCGCTCTTTCTGTTCGCCTGCTGCCAGGGAATGTGTGTACTTCTCTCTCTTCTCGAGCTAACCCCCAAATCCTCAAGCACTCCCAAGTTTTTTAGGTTCCTTTTCCAACCAAAATTCTGTACAAAAAATTGGTTTTTGACAAAATAAAAAAAGTGTTATAAAATCGACAATTATTAATTTGAAAGACACAAGTCTTGGGCCAAAACTGTCTCAAATTAATTTACATTACAATTACAGTTTAGTCTTTAAAAAAGTTCAATTTTGTTGCAATTTTTTTTTAATTTTAAAATTCGTACGTCTTTAATAAGATGTACGAATTATCAAGTAACGTAATGTTAAGACAAGTCTAATAAGTTCAAAATTTTCCTCCAATAAAATGAGTACTCTGTTTGCGATAATACGATAATTGCGATATACATTCAATTTAACTAAATTCCGATTTTGAACTCAGAATTTAACTAAATTCTGATTTTGCAAACATGGAAAAACGGAATTTAATCAAATTCCGATGTTATACAAGAAATTTAAATAAATTCCTGCTTACACGGAATTTAATTAAATTTTTATTTTTAACTCGGAGTTTAACTAAATCCTAACTTTAAAGTCGCAAATTAACTAATTTCTGAGTTTAAACACGGAACTTAACGCAATTTCGATTTTAACCTCGGAGTTTAACTAAATTCGGAATTTAATTAAATTCCGATAACTCAATTCTGATTTCAAACTCGAAATTTTACTCAATTCTGACATATAAGGAATTTAACTAAATCCGTATTTTCTACTTGTAATTTAACTAATTTCTGAGTTTGCAGACATGAAAAAAAGGGATATAATCAAATTCCGATTTTATACGATATCGAGAATTCATGTCGGAGCTTGGAAATTTGGGGGTTAGTTCTTCTCGAGCAAAAACTCGACGAAACCACAACGTTTGCAACCAGGGACATTTTCGTTTCGCGCCGGTTCTGGTTCTGGTTAACATAGAAATGACAGACCAGCTGATGTTCAACCAACCAACTTTGATACCAGGGTTCTGCTGGACACCCGGTATAATCGGAAATGTATGTTGGAGATTGGGGATGTGGGCAAAAACTCTAAAACGTAAAAGGAGAGTAGAACCAGGAGTATTTGGAGCAGGGTAGTAAATTAACATAAAAAGGAGTAGAAATACTCCGAAGGGAGTAAGTATGGCAACACTGGTGACGTTTTTAATTTAACGTTTAGAAAATTTGAGGTTATGTCGAACCAAGGACGCTAGACTGACAGGACGGCCCAGTTCACTCTTTTTTTGTACCCGCGGCGTGACGTCACACTAGTGCTCTGGTGAGAAATATCATTAAGCGTTTATCCGCGGACGTCAAGACGTCTAGAAAACGGAGCCAAAATCGTAAAAATAAAACCAATTATCCAAAACTGCAAATTTGGAGCCTTTGCAAAAATTCAGGAATTAGGACTAAAATGACTTTTACGTCTTGTCAAAAAATACAATTTTTAATATTTTTGGAGTTCAATTTTAGGGCTAAATAGGTAAAATTTAACTTAAAACGTCTCATTTTGATACGTTTTAGGTTAAAAGTTAGGATTAGGACCAAAAAGCTTGAAAATTACTCAAAGCGTGTAAAAATACATATTTGGAGTTTTGGGAACTCAGGTTAGGATTAGGGCCATAACCGGCTAACAATAAATCTAAAAAGAAAATTTGGAGAAATTCAGATTAAGATAAGTGCCAAAATCGCTAAAAAGCGATTTCAGCCATGAAAAAATGTATATTTAGGTTTTTGAAAAATGTATGTAAAAATTAGGGCCAAAATGACTTGCAAAGATGGCCGTGCAAAAATTTATGAAGTAGGGCTAAAATCGGTTAAAAATGTTAGAAGAACGTATTGTCTGACAATGCATTTTTTTATGGTTTTGGAGAAATTCAATTTTATGATAGAATAAGTGAATTTTTACATAAAATTTCTTAAAATAAAAATTTTGTATGTTTTTTTTGAGCAAATTATGTTAGGCTTAGGACTAACAACCCTGAAAAATTATTCAAATAACCGTGTTAAAATACAAATTTGAAGTTTTTGGTAAATTCAAGTTAGAATTAGGGCCAAAAACCGGTCAAAAGTAACTTAAAGCTTCTAAAAATACAAGTTTGGCGAAACTCCGATTAAGATAAAAGTTAAAATCGGTATAAACCGACTCAAACCGTCAAATAATGGCAATTGGAAGTTTTTGAGAAATGTATGTATTAAGGCTGAAATCCGTTTTAAAAATTTAGCGGTTAAGGCTAAAATCTTTTAAAAATGACTTACATATTGTTTAAAAATGCATTTTTTTTTTTGGTTTTGGAGAAATTCAATTTTATGTAAACTTAGTGTTTTTTCGACAAAATTGGATGAGAATTAAGACCAAATCTCTCAAAAAATTACTCAAATGGGAAATTTGGAGAAATTCAGATTAAGATAGGAACTAAAATTGGTAAAATATTACTCCAACCGTTCAAAAATGTAAATTTGGTTTTGGAGAAATTCATGTAATAATTAGGGCCTAAAACGCGTTTGCAAAAATTTAGAAATCAGGGCTGAAATCGGTTAAAAATGACTTACATAAGTATTGTCTAAAAATGCATTTTTTGATGGTCTTGTGGAAATTCAATTTTAGAACTAAAAGAATTGTAATTTGACTCAAAAACCTCTCAAAATTCAGTGTGTAAAAAACTTCAGTTTGTGTGAAAATACGAATCAAAGATTCTAAAAATACAAATTTAAAGTTTTTGGAAAAACTTCGGTTAAGATTAGGGCCAAAACCGGTTAAAATTAACTAAACCTTCTAAAAGACAAATTTGGAGAAATTTAGACAATTCAAACCATTCAAAAATGTAAATTTGGAGGTTTGGAGAAATTTAGCGGAGAAATTCATACAAAAATTGGGGCCGAAAATACTTTACAAAAATGCCTTTGAAAAAATCAGAAATTAAGGCTAAGATCGGTTAAAAATTACTTACAAAATTTGGAGTTTGTGAATGAATCAATACTAAAATTCGTTAAAAATTACTTACATTTTCTAAAAATCAAAATGTTGATGTTTTTGTAGAAATTCAAATTTAGGACAAAATCAGGCATAACTGACATTATAATTTGTTATTTTTGGTAAAATTTATCTTTTACCAAGAAAAAGTGAAATTTGATCAAAAACCAATAAAAATTATAAATAATAGTGTGTTGTTTTTGAGAATTTGAGGTTAGAATTAGGACAAAAAATCTTGAAAAACAACTCTAAACGTGTAAATATACAAATTTGAGTTTTTAGAAAAAACTCTGATTAGGATTAGAGTCAATGCCGTTTAAAAATAACTTGGAAGCTTCTAAAAATGCAAATTTAGCGAAACTTAAGATTTAAATTTGGAAGAGAAATTCAGGTTGATATAAGCTAAAAATCGGTTAAAAATAACTCAAACCGTCAAAAAATGTAAACGTGGATTTTTTTAGGGAAATTCATATAAAAATTAAGGCCAAAGTCGATTAAAAATGACTCAAAGCGTTTAAAAATGCAAGTTTGGAGTCGCAGCGTCAGCAATGACATAGTTGCAGCGCCGATAATGGTCACAGGGCTCGGGAAATAATGACATCATTATCGCTCCCAAGGCCGCACTATGCTGACGTCACGATTTTGGGTCCATGTTGTTTAAATGGCAGTGGACCGTCCTGTTCTGTTTCCTGTCCTTGATGTCGAACATAACAATGCGTAGGTTCCGCCGACGGCAGCAGCTGAGAAGTTTAGTCAGCAAACGCTGAAAATCGGCACCTGATTGGCCAACTTCAGGGTTCGCTGACTAAACTTCTCAGCTGCTGCCGTCAGTGCCGTTTCGTGCACATGACGTCATTTTGCCAGAATTTTAGAAAATATAACCTCACTTTAATAATTAATTATATGTTTGCAACAAAATTATTGGGCTTTTTGCATTAATTTTAAATTCTATTAAGGCCTTTTTGGGGGATCCAAACCTTAAATTTAGTTATGTTGGTGCAGAAGCACACAAATACAATATATTTTTTGTTTTCAACCAATGTAGTGACGTGCCGCACGAAACCCATTGGCGAGATCAAAAGTGAATTGTAAATTTCTTACTTTTAGTATATAGATTGGCTGGGATGAGGTGATAGCCTATCGGAGGATATTTAACGCCTCTTGGCCAACAAAAACGTAGAAAAAATGCTTCACTTCAATTTAAATAGTTATAGAAGTCCTTCCCTGATTCCTGCACGATGTTAAGGTTGTAGACTTGAACATCGTACACAGTTTTGTTTTCGTTAAATATCCAATATAGGAATAGTAAAGCCAAATGAACTTGAACGCCAAAAGATTAGCTAAAGCAATAAAGTACTTACCGGAAGAAACTTAATTGTTGTGACTCTTGTACAAGGTGTTGTGACGTAGTACTAACAAGGCACATTAGCACAATTACTTAAACATTTGTTTTGTTGCAAAACAAACACATATACCCGTGGTAGAAAAAAACAAGTTGAATCGTGAATCGATAGCAAAAAACACAGCACAGACTACGCACATTCCAAAACACTTCGGATCGGAAGACTCTACCAAGCAATAAAGCAAAGTTCAAGATTCAAGATCAAAGCGTCGAATCCGCATTCCGCGCTTCAGGTCATCAAAAAGTAGGAAATGCAACGTTGACATATGTAATTATTATTACCATTTGTAGGTGTTAAAAAAATCAATTTAATGTGATCTGGTTTCTAATATGTATCAGGTAATTTAACTAATTTATCATATCGCGTTTCGTCAGACGCATCGACAAGTTGGCAACATAAAAGTTTCAAATAATTGTCAAATTTCGCGCAGGCGCTGCTAATTTCTATCCAGTAACTGCGCATGTCGATCGTCAGCTTTTCAAAAAGGGCTTATATTCTTCTTATAGAAAGTACAATCACAGTATAAAGAATAATACATTATATAATGTATTATTCTTTATACTGTGGTACAATTGTCTGAAATATCTGAATACGTACATTGAGACTGTCTTTCAGTGGAACATAAACCTCGATGAAGACCTCAGTATATAAAACTCTATATATGGAACATCGCTGCTTGGTGACCCATTGTGAAAAATTACATTTTATCGGTCACATTTGAGCGAAATTCCTTGCCAGGCCGAATTTTGTCCGCAAAATTTCACGATATCGAGACCTATATATATTATTCCCATATATTTTATTGAGCTTAATATTATCTAGACGTACACACGCGGCAATTTCGGGCAATTTGGCCATTGTTCGACCGCCTCCTTATGTCAGAACGCCGAAATTTATTGTCGAAATCTGAAGTTGTGCCAGGATTTCTTCATTATATGCTCTTAACGGGTAGTTTAACCTTTATAGGTTCTTTCCGCAGGATTCGCGTAAGCTTCAGCTTTCGATAAAGCTTGGGAAAAGCATGCCAATAAATGAGGAACGTCAACTAACTCGTGAAGTAATTTCTCTCGCAGGAAATGGTTTTTCAAAAAAACCACTCTCTTCTAAATTACGGGTCATCTAAATGACTTCTCCCGGGCTCATTTTCGAGGGAGATTAAAAACATCGTCTCATTTAGCTTAGAGATCGGCACACAAAAGCCGCAGCGGAAAAACTGACCTCGATTTTTTATTTAACCAAGATGCGGGCTCTCCCTTCGAAAAGCGAGCAATTCAAAATGGATTGTTGGAGAGATGCGATGTGTAAAAAAAAGGTGTTTCACAATGATATTACTAAACCCCGAATCGTAAATCAATACAGAGTCAGGCGTATTTCAATGGAACTTTCAGGTATTATTCGGAATTAACCCGACCGAGTAGACAAAATAATTTCCACAAACTGTCCATGCGAAATTTATCGACTCGGACCAGGACTGCACAGAGATGACGTTCCCTGGTACGTACGATTACTTAACTAGCAGTTGATTGACTTTTTGTTTTGAATTTATATGAAATCAAACATTAACGGGGACGGGATAACAGTTTCTGTTGATCCCACCAAGTCGACAAATCGCTCCACGTTTTTACCTTTCTTTATTTCCGAAAGCCGGGATTTATCTGACCGTTGGGCTGGATTTAACTTAATTTAACTCACTGTTTAATCGAATCGCTTTCAATAAACGTCCTCTTAGACAGAATAGCAATTATAGGTTTAGTTTGATCAAGGCGAGATTCAATTAAAGTTGAGATAACCGCAGTAAAATATTATTTTGATGAGAAGTATTCGCCATTGGACGAGGAATTTTTCCATAACGCGTTTATTCCAATAAAATAATCAAGAAAGCATAATGTTGCGTACTCAGGGTTCAATAATTTCAGTGTATCGCTTTAACACGAAATAGTAGATTATGTCACTAGGAGTAAAAGTGGGTCTTTTTGTGCTGAGCCCAGAGATTGAGGGCCGAAGCGAAGCTGAGGCCTGCAACTGGGCGAAGCACAAAAAGACCTTTTACTCCGCGTAACATATACTATTTTTTTTTTCAAGCATGCAGGAAGTCTATTTCAGAGTGATTCAGTGTTTCAATTTTCTCTCATCCTCTTTAAGCGGGTCTAGGTACTTACCCAATTAGTGGTGTATATAAATAGAATGTGTTAGAACCGTGGTGTTCAATGTTCAATGGTTTTAATGGTATTAAATCATAACCAATGGCTTAGGTAGTTGAGGTAAATTATGGTAAACTAACAATTTATAGCATTATTATTAATACTAAAATAATAAAAATGACATTGACAGATAAATATGATGACAACTAACGACATTTAACAGAATTCGAGAACCTATGCGATGTCGACTAAAAACGGTTTCGGGTGGTGCTCTCGAGCGCTCTGAGAGTATTCCTATCCTTTGTTTTTTCAACAAGAATGTAAAGATGGCAATAAGATGGTTTATATATGCGCCACCATGACAATAGCGGTGACATTTGACTTTACTTTTACTGCCTAGGACTTTTTTGCTACTTTTTTTGGTCTCAGGATTAGAAAGCCCACTTTAGGTGTGCGTATGGAGAGAATAAATGACGTACTTTTAGTCCGTTTGATAAAAAACACTATTTATTTATCCCACAAATACTCACAAGTACAATTCGACTACTAAATAACTCTCTACTTAACACTTTATAGCCTCTGTTATCGTTTAGTACTTTAGCTTACCTATAGCTCGATTAAATAAGACTACTGCTAACGGCGGCGCTATTCGCCTTTTATCCAAATCCTACAAATACAGAAAAGCCTAGAATATTCTTAGAAGAAAAATAATTACTAAGGGACACATAAAAAAGGTCGTAAACAATTGCGTTCTAAATAAACAGCAATAAATCACTCGAGTCAATTCACATGCCGCAGCGCCTGGATAGGCCGCGAAGGTCCAACCTCCAATGTCGCTCCGTCTCCCAGCGCCCGCTCTCACACACGAGTTTCCGGTCTCACAAAGTTTCCGTCAACCTCTCTGTCATTAGTCAGAAGTCAAAACTGACGAATGACAGAATCTCTAAATACAATAACAACCAGTCATTCTGTCATCTAATACACAACTGACAACCCACAATACACTAAATATTGACACCTTATTTAAAGAGCAATTTTTTTTTTCATTTACAATTTAAGTGCAATTATTACAAGTTCCTTATTTTTAATGCCTGGCTCCAAATACAATTTTAGAGAGGAAGTAACAAAAGGGTTAGTTCCAAAACTATTTTTTTAGACTTTAATATAGACTATTAGAATTGTTTGTTTGTCCAATTGTTTTTCATCAGAGAATCTATGGTTAATAAATCGGCCTAAGTACTATTCTGTAATATCCGGTATATATATATTGATTTTGTATAAAAATCTATATTACGAAAATAAACATCATAAAATAATAAAGGCCTGATGATGAGCCCAAACTATGGGTCGAAACGTCGCCAAGTAAACAGATATACCTAATTCGTACTCCTTTATTCCTGATATATTCCACAATAAGCACATTAGCAATAAGAGAGATGATATAATTTCTCTTTGGGGTCATATAATTAAAAAAAATAAATAAGCCGTTCACTAAGCAATCTACACTTAATAACTTAATATTTTAAAGCAATGACTTTGTACTGAGTCAATATTATTATAAAAGTACAAAATCACTGGTTTACAGGCAATAGCATATACAGCATAACTTACCTTATGTATAGTCCTTTCCTAGGCTAAAACACCTGGAAAGGTAACTAAACCCTAATCAATCTGCTTGAGAAGCTCCTGAAGCTGGTAAACGTCATGCTCTTTCTCGATTTGTTCTTGCAACAGTCGTTCCACATTGGCCTGAAACCGCTGTCTGAGGGCCAAATTCTCTATACTTTCGATTTTATTTTCCTGCTCAATTCTCCTAGACTTTATATCGTTTAACTCGGAATTTAATTCTTCGATCTTAGCCTCAATAGTTTCTAAAAACAATTCGCAATGTGCATACCTAACGAAATGATCATTAAGTGTCGCATTTACCTCTGTTCAGATTTGGCTCAGAAAATGACAAGTTTTGTTCAGAGAAATTAATACTGCTTCCTGACGTTCCGTAGTAGTCGACGTCTTGTAACATAGAAGAAGACGTGTCAAACTTTGGTTCAAACTTGCTTTCAAACATTTCGCTCGAAAATTCAGTGATCAGTTTATGGTCTGCCGAGTTATTCAGAACTGAATTAGAATCTGTTAGGTGGCTGTCCTCTCCTGAATTCTGACTATTCTCGTCAATTACATCCAAAACATTTAAGTGGGCGTCCTCGTCCTCAGAATCACTAACTGCCCCACCAAAGATATCGTCCTCTGCCACTTTAGGCTGCAGTTCAGGATCCATGATCTCTTTCTTAATTACTACCGTTCCCTTATTTACTTTGTTTTCGTCATCTTCATTAATCACCTCCCATTTAACGCTAACCTAGAGAAAAATTTGCTCATTTCTATCTGCTAAACCTACATAATAATGACTTTTTTTAATGGTTTCAATATGTAAATAGCCTTGAAAAATATAGAAATATCAATAATGAAATGTCAGGCTTCCATCTTCACTCTTGGCTTATTATTGAACATATGGATTCCTGAATCATTTCAAAGAAGAAACTGCAAAAAAAATCAACTCAAAAATTGGAAAGGCATATACTAGAGATGTAATGGGAACAGTACCCAACTGCTATTATGGACTACCCAGTTTTATTACCCGGCCAAAGAAAAGAATGACATTTCAACTTTTTCTTTTGACATTTCAGAGTCAATTAGATGACGTTTTGAAATGAACACCCCCTAAGTATCTTCAAAGAAGTAATACAAAAATGCAAAAAAAATCATTTTTGGTCCTTCAAGTTAGCTTTTTTTATATATTTAAGATAGAATATCATAGAAATGTAAGCAATCCTTCGATCTTCGACATTAAGGTTATTCACCTACTCAGATAAATCACTAAGCACTTTCTTAGGTAATTTTGCTCCATTGCATATTCTTTATAACAATTTGTACAAATTTCATTGGGAATGCTTAGGGCTAAGATTTTTCCTTCAGTAAAATAAACCAGTCAGGGAGCAAAATCAATAAAATTGCATTGAATATCTACCTTAACAACTCACCCACAAAAATTTACTCTTTTAACAACCAAGTTGTAGACTTAGTATCAATAAATAAACATACCGCATCATTGTCGATCCTTAGAAGTCTCTTCAGTTCCTTCTCAATTTCTGGGGCTTCAACATATTTCTTCTTCAGTGTTTTCCTGAACCTGCGTCTTCTAACATTTTTTGCAGGTGGTGTGATACCATGGGGCCACAAATACTTCTTGTCCACTTTGTTGGGATCTAAATTACAATACAGCCCAAATAACAAGAAGTATATAAGTTTATGAAGTAGGTAGGTCGTAGGTACCCACCTTTCTTTTTTTTCTGTGGGTTTTCATCATCATTAAATTGGTCCTCTTCTTCTTTGCAAAGTAACATTTGACAAATATCTGCAGTTTTGTAGAAATTTTTATTATCAATAGTTTTTAGAGACTCAATTATAGTGGGCATGTCCACTACTTTGCCTGGTAACAGCCAGTGATCCAACCTGACTTCAGCATGTCTCATATCATCTTCAATTTTAATGCTGAAGCGATCTTTTAAGTTTTCAGAATTTCTGAGAGCTTCTCTGAGTACTTTTGCTGGCTCCTAAATAGTATTTCCTTGAAAATTGCATAAAATTAGGAAGAGTATAGTTACCAATGGTAAACGTAAAATAAACTGTGATTCCAATTCAGCGGGTCCATCATCAGCCTCTTTGCCTTTCGAATACATTGTTCACTATATTGGAAAATAAAAAATTTATAATAATACTATGATAAGAATATACAATAATTATTAAAATATATAACAATAAATATTTGATTGCAAACTAAAGCAACAAAAGAAATACAATATTCAATTCAATCGTATGTATACTTCTTTTCTTTGGTCCGAACAGGTGTCATCTCTTTTTGTTACACTCAACCGTGATAACATTAAAAAGAGCCAAAAGATAGACGCTCTCAATGCCGCCTGTGAGCGTCAAATGTTAAGACTGTCAAAGTTCTTTTAGGACTTTTGAAGCATTTTCAGGTATCCGCTCTAGAATGTTCTGTGAGCTTAGTTAGCATTGCATCTTTGCTGTCTCAATAATAATGCAAGGATAGCAATAGTTTGAGACCAGTCACCCGAAAAAGCTATTAAATTTGATTTATCCTGGGTTTAACTTTAAAGGTTCATGTTCATTGAAATTAAAGAAAGTAAACAGTTAAATTAGTTTATGGCAATGTTTACCAATATTTCAGTAATTAAAACAATTAATTAATAATTCAGTGTGCGAAGAGCAGTTTCCTGTCCCGTTACTTCTTCACACGAACAGCTCTCATATGAATTTGGGACTATTTAATCGAATGAACCTCAAGGTAAGAACAGTTCCTTCTGGCTTTTAAGTAATGTTAATTTGTAATGTAATGTTAAAATTGGTGCTATATTGACCAAATATTGGTGCATGTTTGTTAAATGAAATTATTCGTTTTAAAGCTTTGATTTTTGTGTCCTTTAAGATTCAAAAATAAGATTCCTATTTTTCATTATTTTGTAGGAAAGTGGAGAAAGCAAAGGCATGTATGCAGAATGGACCTCCTTGAGTGTGTCAGTGCAACATGGAGAACAAATTGGGCTGAGTGTACTAGAAAAGTTTGATTTACCCATAAGTAAAGAAATCACACTTGGCCTTGTGAAGCAGTTAGCCAGCAATTTGGGAATTACTCAGGCTCCCGAACCTAGTATTTTAACAACTGACAGAGAGGTATTTGTTAAGTGAGCTGGAATTCTGAAACATTCAGTAGATTAATATTTTGCCTAGGTGCAATGGTCAATGGAAGTTTTATGTTTTGGTCTTTCCTTACCTTTGGCTGAACATGACACCATTAGAGATTGTGTGAATGTATATTGTGAGTGGCTGACAGCTCTTTTAACAGAGCCCAAAGTATGTGTTCCCAAGCCCATCTTAGAAGATCCAAATTTGTATGCCAAGAAAATAATTTCACATTTGCATTATTTGTTTGTTCCAAGGAAGGGAGAAGGTAAGTCTCAGCTTCTTTAGATTTAGTTAAATCACTGATCTCTAATTTTTTTAATATGCTAAAGATTGGCCTTTTTTGTACTTGGAGTTGGGTATGACAATACATTATTTTTATTGTTGTGTGTGCATGCTGGATTTTCTGGATGTATATGAACAATTATCATAGTTTTAAATAATATAGGTTTTGATACTATTCATCGTCAAGCAGTATTATGTCACAGAGTGCTTCGCACTCTGCAGGAAATTTCCCACAAATCAAAAATCCTTGACAGGGATACTTGGGAGGCTCTGCTTATGTTTCTCCTTGCCATAAATGACATTTTACTTTCGCCCCCCACTATTAAGGATGATGTTGCTGATCAACTTTGTGAGCGAGTTTTAAGTGTTTTATTTGAGGTATTATTCACTCATATTTCATCAAAGTCCAAAATTGTTAACTTAAACATTTTAGATTTGGTTAATAGCATGTGCCCAATGTTTCCCTTCACCACCCCTTTGGAAAACATTAAGGGAATATTGTATGAATTGGAGGCACAGGGTAGCTTTGGTTGAACAATGGAACAGGGTTAATTTGGCTCTTACTTCAAAGGCTTTAGTTTTCATGTATGGACCTAACTTTCCTGAATTGAGAATAGGTACCTACTTATCGTTTGGTTGGAATTGTGAGAAAGTATTTTATAGTGGCTTTGACTTTAGGAGAAGATGACTTAATACCCAAAACAATGTCAAATGATTGTATTGCTCAAAGCTGGTACAGGTTCTTGAACACAATAGGCAATCCTGTGAGTTTAACCAAGCCCGAGGTAAAAGGATGCTTATAATTTACTTCAAATTAATGCTCACACATAATAACACTAATCTTAGGTTATAAGCCAAACTCAGAAGTTTTTGCAGTTTGCAATTAGTACTGAGGGAGTTGTAGACCCTTGTCAGCATCCATGTTTGCAGCTATTGCCAGTTATTTTTCTGAAAGCTATCAAGGGAATAGCGGGACAAGTTGATGCCTTTTTGGGTTTGTATATGCAGTGTGATGGTATATAGATATCACTCCAGATTACAAATCTATTGCTTGCATTATATGCAGTTAAGTGTTCAATAATAAAAGTTCTTAAGTTGGCATGAATTTTTGGTAGAAATAGATGCCATGATAGAATTAGATGCTGCTTTTATTATTGCATCCTTTTCTCTCAAAAAGTTATCGTTAGGGTTACCAGATGTACTCTACCCAAAGTCAACCAGTTGACTTTTAGTTATGAACGCTCTATAGTTCATTTAAATTAGTAATTCAACAATTTTCATCACTCTTTTATTGTCAGTTTTTGTGAAATAAGTAATAACTTTTTTTGTGTCTATCTAATAAAGCTCAGTTTTGCCTGAGGATATTCTTTACATTTTGTGTGCTTAAGGTAAAACTGCCACTATAAGTAAAGAGTTATTAAAAGAGCAACATAAGGTTTATTTAAAGACATTTGCCTTTTTTATATTTGTCAATTTCAGGATATAAATTTCTATTTATATCTTGAATATTAATATATAAATAGTTGTAATAAATCTATAACTTGAGGTTACAGGTTTGAAACAAACATTTTTAATAAGTAATTATTAATATTGGTAGTTTTTCCTTGTTGTATGCAAATTGTTTAATAAAATAGCATTGTTGTGGTGAAGTGAAACCAAGCCAGCTTTCTGCCGAAGTTGTCGCTTCCCACAGACATATGGCCGAGATTCGTACCTATACTGTCTGGGATCGACGTTCAGCAGAGTATCAAACTAATTTCTCAGGCAGAGGAACCATAGACCGGTTTCGCTCTTATTAGGGCTCATCAGTATGGTATACCTCAAACCTCGAAACCTGACAGAAACACGAGTTCGAAAAATACTTGGTTTCCTCTTTTGCTCAAGGCACTGTGTAAGTATGCAAGTGGCGCCATCGGATGACTGCAGGTGCTTCCACTAGGGCATGCGAGATAATAGTGAAGTAAAGGTACGAATTTCGGCTATCTGTCTGTGGGAAGCGACAACTTTGGCAGATAACTGGCTTTGTTTCACTTCACTATTATCTCGCATGCCCTAGTGGAAGCACCTGCCATCGTCCGATGGCGCCACTTGCGTACATACACAGCGCTTTGAGCAAGAGAAGTGACCAAGTATTTTTCGAACTCGTATTTCTGTCAGGTTTGAGGTATACCATACTGATAAGCTCTAATAACAGCGAAACCGGTCTACGGTTCCTTTGCCTGATAGAGCAATGAGTTTTATACTCTGCTGAACGTCGTCCCCAGACAGTATAGGTACGAATCTCGGCCATCTCTCTGTGGGAAGCGACAACTTCGGCAGAAAACTGGCTTGGTTTCACTTTACTATTGTCTCGCATGCCCTAATGGAAGCACCTGCCGTCGTCCGATGGCGCCAATTGCATAAATAACATTGTTGTTGTACACTTGACTAACTAAACTAACTTCGTATACACAATTTTCTGTAATGAAGGTGCACAATGGTATTTATTGTTTCACCTTTCACTTTTGCAACCTTTTTTTTATTTATTTAAGGTTTAGGTTAAACTTGCACTTTAAATGTCACAGTCAATGTACACATTGGCATCTTTCGTTGCTAGGCATTTCACAACCAATCTGGTGGGACGCCATGGTGATGGGATCAAGCACGGAGAAGTCACGCGGTGAGGCCCCGGCCCCCTCGATTTTGACGCATTCACATACCCCTCCTACCCAGCGCAAGCTGGCTAAGAGTTTTAGTGTAGCACCATCTTCAAATACTAAGGGTTAGAATTCCCTATACTCTTTTATTTAGTCTTAAGTTATCTGTTTTATGAAGGGTGTGAGCATAAAAAAACAACCATCAACTAGCACCTTCAAAACAGTTTGTGATTTTTTTCTTGTCAGTTACCTATATCAAACTTTTTCATGGTTACTTAACTTAAATCTAATACTGTCACGTGATTGTTAACCTTAAAATACAAATTGGCTATTGGCTGGGTTGAAATAAATGATCACTAGAAAGAGGATGGCTCAGTTGAAAACTTTCTTCTTTCTTCATGTTGTGGTTTTTTTATTTAAAGATAGTATAGTGGACAAAGCTGTCAGGTTGTATTCTCAATGAGTAAATCTATAATCAAAAGGTCTCAGGGTTTTTTTTTAAGTTACATGACTCTCATTTCTTGTAATTATTAAACTCGTATTTACTTCAGCTCTGCCAATAACATCTGAGTTTCATTGGGTTATATTAAGTGCGTATTCTTAGGTATACCCAGATCATCCTTAATAGGACTCACTACTAGTAGGCACTCAGTGGTAAACCCTTCTACAATAAATAGCGGTCCTTCTTCTACCAACAGCACTTCATGTAAGTTATAAACTTGATTCTTTGAATGGCTGTCCTAAAGACAATATTAAAATTTAAAGCTGTGTCATCTTTCGGCTCTGACATTAAACCATCCCTGGCACCAGGAAGACCAAAATGTAACACTATCCTGCACCTCTTCGGCGAATGGTTATTTGAAGCCGCTTTTATTGGATGCGATTTATACTCCCAGCATAGTCGTAAGTTTACACAATTTATGTGTTTTTTTATCACCAAAAGCAGAACATGTAACCAAACGTTTATATTGTTGCGAACTCAGGGTTCAATAATGCCAGTGTAGCGATTTAACACGGAAACACTATTTATTTATCCCACAAGTACAATTCGACCACTAAATTACTCACTACTTAACACTTTATAGCCTTCTATTATCGTTTGGTATTTTAGCTTACCTATAGCTCGATTAAATAAGACTACTACTAACGGCGGCGTTATTCGCCTTTTATAGAAAATCCTAAAAATACACAAAAGCCTAAAACATTCTTGATAAGACTCACATAAAAAAAAGGTCGTAAAGAACTGCGTTCTAAACAAACAGAGCAATAAATCACTCGGGTCAGTTCCCATGCCGAGCACCCGGATAAGCCGCGAAGGTCCAACCTCCAATGACGCTCCGCCTCCCAGTGCTCGCACTCCGTAA
The DNA here is from genome assembly GCA_951812265.1 of Taphrorychus bicolor. Taxonomy (NCBI): domain Eukaryota; kingdom Metazoa; phylum Arthropoda; class Insecta; order Coleoptera; family Curculionidae; genus Taphrorychus; species Taphrorychus bicolor. Next base: position 176,980 of record OX638302.1, on the reverse strand, counting down.
TAATTTTAATAAGTAATTGGAATAATAGAGCAATTACTTCTTAGTATTATGATCCACCTTTGTTATTTGTTTATTCCGTTATGCTTCGTGATTGTATTCCATGATTATAAGATTAAGATTGAAACGAGATATTTCGTCCATTCAGGCCAATCAAGTGGGTCGTTCCAACGATCCAATTCGATGGTTATTGAGAGTGGAAAAAGCTCGCTCAGCTACTCGCAGCCAAGTTCATTATCAGATGCAGAAATACCTCCGGGTCTGACCATTGACAAGTACGAGAGCGGGCGAGCTGAAGCGTTGGGGACCTTGTGCCGCATTTTTTGCTCTAAGAAGACGGGAGAAGAGGTTTTGCCAGTTTATCTAGCTCGGTAAGTACGTTTTTACTTTAAAAAATTCTTCTGCTACTGTGTTTCGATGTTAGCAACTAGTGGATTGTGGCCCGTCCAGAAATATCTCCTTATTATATTATTTTACATGGATGTAATATTTGATTTTTGTGCCACCTTTTCAGCTTCTATCTAGCAATAAGTCAAGGCCTGAAATCATGTGCAAATTCCAAACAATGCGGAGATTGTATGGTGGCAATTCTCATGAACTCGGCGGAAATATTCAGCTTGGACTTGGACGGAATAAGAACTCTTATTCCGGTCTATGTGTCCGCTTTGGAAATCGTTTTGCCGGATAAAGATCTGAAGTTGTCCGCGAACGTCAACAAAATTGAGCTCAGGAGGGCTGCCATTCAACTGCTGCTTTCCCTTTTGGTTCTACCTTTACATTTTCAAAACTGTCCAATTAAAGAATTATATTCGTCAGGTAGGTACAGGGTCAAAGTTAGCTAGTACAATGTAGAAACTATATCGCAGTTTCAGGAAACAGCGAGAAAGGCACGTCGTTTGGGCTGCTAAAACCAAAACTTATGAATCTCTTGATGAACGCTTTACAAGTAGAGTATGATCCGCTTAACACGCACATGCTGCTGGGTGGACTGTTTCTTTCGGTTCAGGATTCAGCCCTCTATGAAACTGCTGAACACGTCAGGCAACCGGTGAACGAGAGCGGCGTAAATTTATTGAGCAGCGGTAAGGCATCTGAGTGCCTATTTTCCCATACTTTTCTTTCTCTATGCAACTTAGTTTTTTATTGATTATTATCCAGTTTGTTGCTAGTACATTCTTCAAGCTTTTCTTACACCGCTGTTACGTTAAAAAATCGCCTGAAGGCACTTTTTTATAATTTATCATTTGATTGAGCTGTCAGAAAATTCAGTGTTTACGCATTTTTTTTGTGATCGTGGCTTGTAGCTTCCGACACTGCCAGTATGATTAGCATGGCAAGCAGTGAACGTTCAGTGACACCTGATCGGCGTTCCAGCTCAGAACCTCACGATGCACCATTAGGTACGTTTACGTGCCACTAGTGTTGTTCCTGGAGGTACATAGCAAAGTGATATCGTTGCAGATTCCAACGATTTTTCTTGGCTCAAATGAACTGATACTGTGTAAATAAATACTTAATTCTTTGACGAATGCAAAGGACGTGTTTTTGCATTTTACTAACAGGAACATCACTGGCACCACCCCTGATACAATTAATAACATCGCAAGGTATGATATTACGAATGTGGCCGGAGCCTTATGCGAGGGATTGTCTATGTCAGTTAGGGCAGTGGTGTAAATATGACAAGTGGTTGACAAAATGGCGAAGGCAGTGTTTCTATTTTCTTTCATTATTAATTGATTTATCGTTGCCTGTTTGTTCTGTTATAAAGATACATCTTTTTATAAAGTGAAAGCAAGCCAATTTTCTGCCGAAGTTGTCGCTTCCCACAGACAGATGGCCGAGATTCGTATCTATACCGTCTGGGAACGACGTTCAGCTGAGTATCAAACTCATTTCTCTTTCAGGCAGAGGAACTGTAGACCGGTTTCGCTCTTATTGGAGCTCATCAGTATGGTATACTTCAAACCGGATAGAAATACGGCCCTTCAATATTCTTTATGTCATTGGTAATGTTTGTCAGAAAAAACAGTGCATTATTCAGAAGGAACGCTGACGGGTACTCTCAAAGTATGTCAATTCTAACAAGAAATAGGTTAATGTTAAACATTCCTCGTCACCAAACTACTTTTTTCGAGAGAGGGCCCTCATATAGAGCCATTAAAGCATACAATTTGTTACCCGCTGATTTGCAGCGTCTTCAAAATGATACGGTTTTCAAACAACGTGTCAAGGCTCTTTTGCTTGAGAAAACTGTTTATTCATTTCAATTTAATATCTATTTTGAGTAATTAATTTTAGTAAGCTATAATGCTACTCTTGTTTGACGTTGCTGTGTCATATTTTGTGATCTTGTTGGCAATAAAGAATTTATTATTATTATATTATATTATAGATAGTATACGTACGAATCTCGGCCATCTGTCTGTAGGAAGCGACAACTTCGGTAGAAAACTGGCTTGGTTTCACTTCACATATATCTCGCATGCCCTAGTGGAAGCACCTGCCGTCGTTAGATGGCACCACTTGCTTATCTCTTTATTTATTCATAAACAGGCCTGAATGAAAAAAATAACTGAATTCCCACAAGAAGAAAATCTAGTGACATGATCTGCGAAAAGACTATGTCGTATCATACCTTGTTTCTCTGTATAGTATTGGTACCATCCATTCAAGTGTTTGCCTAAACATATTTTCATTAGATTCTGCGCATGCCCTATTTGTCAGAGCAACGTACTTGGTCTGTCACAGGCTCATTTCGTCGTGGAAGACCGATTTAAACGTGTCCCTGGCGGCCTTGGAGCTTTTATCGGGATTGGCCAGGATACATGTCAAGGAGTCTGGTAAGTGTAAAATGGAATGTGATGGTTAGTTTTTCATATTATTCTTGCAGTTTCCTCGCATATTTTAAAGTTGTAGCTTTTTTGCCTGGCGGCACTAGTGCGCACTGAATATATTTCAATCTGTTGTTAAACAAAAGATAAAAATACGCTCAGTGCGTATTAGTGCTTCCTGTAAAAATGCCGTTAAATAAATTGGATTTACTGTTTGACATGCAGCGAAGAAGTTTACAGGTATTTTGACATGTATATCATACTTGAATAGACTATTTTAAAATTTTGAATACTTTTACATTTAAGTCGTTTACATTCTGAAGTCAATTTGCTCTTCTAATGTACGTGTTTCAGAAACACTCGTGTGTGTGACAATCAAAACAAACGTTGTTCATTTTTTGTTTATGACCATTATTTTGGTGTACTAATCTGACATGTGTACAAACAATCTGAGAATAAAACATCTATACATTTCATGAAATGTCAACGTTTCGACGGTTATTCAACGCCATTTTTAACGCTGGTTTCAAAAATATGGAGTTAAATTACCACTGAAAATCACCAATCTTTATTTGATCACTTAGATGCCATGGAGTGTAAAAGAGCCGTCAAATGGCTGTGCGATTATATAATTTATCAATGTTCGCGACCACCGCCCGCTCATTCCAAAGATCTTCATTCCACCATTGTGGCTGCATTCCAGTGTTGTTCCGTATGGTTGTGCGAACATCCGTACTTGCTCAAGGACAAGGATTGTCTGACCACAGTAAGTTAGTCGAATTATTGCATCGTTTAGTTTGTATTTCAAATACTTTGGATTTAACAGAATATTTTGGTTGTAAAACACCGAGTAGCTGATTGATCGAAAACTTAGTTATCTTCCAATACGTAGTACCTTAAGCTTACTTATATTACTCAGTGTGAAAATAATATATTGTTTGTTATGTCGTGAATGGGAATTTATTTCTAAAGGTTCTTGAAGTGTGCGAGTTGGGAGTTTCCGGGAGCAAGTCCATTGGCAAACCTGGCGAACCGATCAGAATGAAGGAAGAAAAAGAACTCAAACCTGCCTCGATGCGAGTGAGGGACGCCGCAGAGAATTTGCTTACGTGCATCTTGGAGCAAGTGGCCTATTTTCCCAACCAATGCGGGCCCGAATCCACGAGTTCCTTGCTAAATGAGGTTCTGTTACTAAGGTGCGAAAGCACATCGTAAAATCCGACCATAACCTAACTATTGGGTGTTTTATAAGCCTTGGAGGTTTAATTTTAATGTTTCTAACGGTGTAGCTGTGCAAGAAGCGCGTCAAATTAGTCATTTTTTTTATATTAAAATATAGGCAATGCAGCTCTTCGAAATCCAGTTATAGTGATTTGACTACGGCGGTGGAAAAGTTTCGCTATTTTGTTACTGAAGGGTCGGTCATGCTGGCACTTCTAGAGGAACCTTTAGGAAACGACCAGGTCAGTTTAGTAGTGAGCGATTGATTAATTTTGATAGGTAACTAATAGATTTAGTTCGTTTTGAAAACAGAACAAAAAAAAACACGAAAAAATATACAAGAAAAGGTATTTTAAAATATGATTGCAGGATCCGCAACCAACTGTAACCCTTCTTATCCGCGGCCCATTCGGGAGACACGCTTGGACCATGCAGTTGCGACACTTACCACGGCATAAATCCGGCGCCAAGTCCTATTCGCCCAATGTTGGTCGACCTGTTGCTATGCAGGACGCCCCCGTTCGGCCTCAGGTTAAGCAAAAGTATTTTCCAGACAGTGTAGAGCGAGTTTCTCATTGTCAAGTGTGAGTATTTTTGCGGCATCGAGAATTGACACGTTGGTTGAAAACAGCCAAAAAAATTTTTAAAGAAAAAAAAATCTTAGCCGAACTCATAATCGAAACTCCCACGCGTTGATTTCAAACAGGGTGTGCCTAGGTTGTTGCCAAATCTCGATTTTATTAAGTAATGAGTTGACAAATTAGTTGTTTTTTTAAAAAAAAATGGCAAAAAAAGTCGACTCTAACAGTGCCTAAAAATCGATTTCATGCATTTGCAGTCAGTTTATATCAAGAATCAGAAAATAATTTTGGGTTTATTCTGATTATTCGTTCCAAAGTTATGGTCAAAATTGTAAATTGGAAAAAAACTGAATTCTCTATTTCGAATTGCACGTTGCCATCACACTCATTGCTTTTACAGTGATGAATCCATTCCCACCTTGGAATCGTTACTGGAAAGACACGGATCGTTAAAAGAGGAAATAAATTTGATAGGCCAACTGATAAACAAGCAAAGTATTACCGAAGACAACTTGTATAAAAACCGAAACCACATACCCGAAGAATGCGTCCCTCCTCCGGTTTGCCACGAATTTCAGACTGCCAGGCTCTTTCTCAGTCATTTTGGATTTCTCACCATGGACGAAGATGTAAGTAATCGGTCATCAATATTAGGTGCATGTGTTCAGTTTTTTTAAATTCTTTTCAATAGTGATAGACTGCAATTGGTTTCTCTTGAAACCTCGTGATTTTACCTCTAGATGGCGCCTTCTTAACTAGTGATAGACCGAAACTGATATATCGGCAGTATAAATCAGTGTTATAATGTAATAATGGACATTTAAGAAAAAAGCATAATTTTTTTTTTGTTTTAAAAATCTTTCCATTTTTGTTCTATTGAGAAGGAAAATACAGCGTCTTCGATCCATTCGGAGTGTAGACGTGTTAATAAGCTTTGCAATGAAATGTGATAACTTTTTGTGCACCGATTCGTTATTTTAAGATTTGTACATCAAGCGTGCTGTGAAATAATTAAGAATTGGATCAAAATGAAACAAATGTAATATATTTGGCGCATTTTTGACAAAATATTCAATCTATTCACACTTTTACTAAACATATCACATTTCAAACATTTGCTCGTTATTTGACTAACATTTTTTCACCAACATTTCCAACATTTAAACATATTTGCCTAACAATTGCCGCATTTGCACAACAATTAACGTATTTGTCTAACTTGTCGCCTTTAACAAACATTTGAAACAGTTGCCCCACATTTGTTTATTATTTGATAAATTTGACATTGAACATTTGCTGGTGACTGTACACCACAATTGCTAAGTGGTCACCCGCTTATCCAACCTTAAACACGACTTTTACAACTATCAGTAAAACTTTTCAACTCCAGACTTGACGTAAAATGCATTCTTTATCTGTCAAAATCTTCATCTTCAAACTAAAGTTTTAACTGAACTTGTAACAGTCGGCCTCAGTCTCTGTGTGGACAGTTCAGTTTATTATTGGAACATACAAGTTAATTGCAAATTTTTCTGTAGAAAAATATTTTAGGATAATTCACAAACCAGTCCCACATTGGTAGCTTTGGACAGTAGTGCAACGGAGTTCTGCAACGATTTGCAGATCCTCGACCAAATGAGTCCCAGGACCTGCGATACCGTCCACTTATTTTACGTTAGAGCTCACCAGACAAGCGCCAATGATATTGTGGGTAACACCTTAAATCCGTCCGCCATTTCGCCGTATTTCTTCGAGTTTATTCACACTCTGGGATGGGCGGTAGATGTTCAAAAACATCCAGGTAAGTAACTTAAATCTTATTATATCGGAACTTGCAGAGCGCTAGCTTTGAATATTGAAATTTCGGCCAAATTTTCAGTAGTTCCCGAAATTGACGTAACTCTGTTCGGTTAAACTGTGCGCTGCGATCGCATTTTTCATCTCTAGAAATTTCTCATTTGACAGATCAAACTTTAAGCACTTAGGGCGACGTCACATACAGCGGAATTTGGTTAAAAGCGGAACGGAGCGTAATTTGACAATTGAATTTAAACCAATCATATAAAAGCTAAAATAGGAATTGACATGTGTAATGACGTATTGACATTTCTGCTCCGTTCCGTTCCGCTGTATGTGACGACGGCCTCAGACCAAAGAAAATGGACGTAAAAGCGTAGAAAATGAAAATGTGAACGCCATTTCGTGGATTCTAGTCGTTTCACGACGATAAATTCACAGGGCACAGGCAACGTACAAACCGCGACGATAAATACGCAGCTAAAATGTAAATTTAAGTGTTTCGAATGTAATAAAAATAAAAATCTGAAAACTTTAAAAATTTCCGAGGAGAAAGTCGATAAAATATTCACTTAAAATCAATTGTCAAAGATTTTATCAAAAATTATATTAAATCATAAAAAGATTGAAAATATGTGAAACAAAAATGTGATAGTGATATTTCCACTAATTGTTTTCCACCACGAAAGTGGCGCCAATACGTACATTTTTCCAAAATCTCAATTAGACGATTTTTTCGTGACTATTGATTTCAGCCGAAAATTTTTACGATCTTGGAAATTTTCACATTTTTATTGTAAGTGTTTTTCATAGACACAAACAATATGTGATAAATGGGAACCCTCTTTTGAGCACTCGTGATACCATCTTACATGCTTTTAGGAATTCAAACACAATTTTTACCATTGTTCAAATAGATTTAGGTTTGCGAATAAGAAATAAAGTCTTTCCGACGTTTCGACATTTGAGTTACTTTTAAACATCATCAGGACTTTTCATTATTGTAGGTTGGACTGGTCACATATCCACTTCGTGGAAAGTTGTTCCGGATTCCGATCAACATGGCCAGAGCCCGGCTCAAAAATGTTACGACGGGACTAAACATGTGTTGTATTGGGCCGATGCCTGTTCAGAAATCGCTTTTATTGTGCCTTCTAGCCTTAAGCAAAGCGACGTTCAGAACAACTTTAATGCCAGCACGTTGTCTTGTAAGTAATAAGCACTGATAAGTAGAGAAAACTAAGCCCACTGAGGCGAATAAGTTTAAATCTTGATTATGGAAATAGTCATCAAAAATAGTCAGATTCATATGATATCAATAGTCTTTATAAAAGAGGATATATTTGATTTCTTTCAATGTTAGTTGGGATTTCAAAGTTTCATTAATATTCAGATATGTTGATAGGGATTGTTAGAAGATTACCGTCTGCTTTTCATATTTTAGCTTGGAGTGAAAATCCGTGGTCAGACACATCTGCAAAAAAGAGCCAAAGCCTAGATTTAGACAAACAACCGGTACCTCCAAGGCGAGGAAACAAGTCAAGTATTCATCCTTACACCACCACTAAGATAATGATCGTCTGGCTAGAGAGCTTTGAGGACCATTTAAAGTTGCCTGTCGGTAAGTTGACGTGAAAGTGGATTTTCAGGGTGTTTTGGCAACGTATGTTTTCGTTTGATCATGGATCAATTTTCTTAAGAGCACTTGCGCCATCTGGGAGAGAGTGAGAGGTGAAACCACGTGGAGTTCGCCTACATGAGATTATTGAATAATTTAAGTCTCAAAAAAAAAATTTTTACAGAACATTTGCTAGAATCTATGAACACTGGGTTAGAGAAGACCACGACGAAACCCAACGAGGTCTTGATAATTTATCTTCAGGTTCTCTCCACTGGACTCTTACGGGTTCATTTACAGGTGATTACCAGATTATCTGCCAAATACTAATAATACTTATAAATGCGCTTTATAGGGATGTACAGGAAGAGTAAGTTTCGCATCACCTCTTGTAGATGGCATGGTTCTAAGCAGACGCAGCTTGGGATCTTTAGTGAGACATACTGCCCTCAACATGGCTAGACGGAAAAGGCTGGATTCAGATACGTAAGTACCACTTACAGCAAAGAAAAAAATAATCCACATAATTTCCCTACAGTTATCAACCACCACACGTCCGACGGCGTCTGAAGATCCAAGAAATGGTTCAGAAATATAAAAGAGAAATGACTAAACCAGAACTTTTGACATACCTTTTTAGTAGTACTTAAGCACCAGCTTTCACTTTAGATAAGTCCTCTTACATATACGAGGTGTTCATTATAAAACTTCATCTAGTTGGCTGGGAAATGTCAAAAGAAAAGGATGGAGAAACAAAAGTCCATTTATTTTGATTATGTCATCCTTTTCTGTCAAAATTTCATAGCCTGCTAGATCAAGTTTTATAATGAACACCCCGTACATACTGACATTTGACTAATTAAAAAAAAAAGTTATTTATAAACATGTATAATAAATATTTATTTACAGTGAATTAATGACTTTCCTTTTGCGCATGACCTGCAGCCAATCTTCCAGCATTTGATGAGGTTCTTTAGGATGATTGGCGTAGTAGTGTTTTGGTGGCTTGCCTTCCTCTAATCTTACAAAATAATGACAATGAAAATATTCTACTTTTCCAAATCGACCCCTCCCATGACGGCGAATACCTTTAATAACCTTTCCTTTACCAACAAATGATTCAGCTGCAACCAAAGGATACCTTTAAAATGGTCCCACTCCCACTAAGTATTAAAAACTCACCAACCCACATGTTGCTACCATATTCAACATTGTGCTCTGCAACTGCAAGCTGTTTGGCCTCTTCAATTACCTCCCTGACATCTTTTGCTCCTTTTTTAGGTATAAAAGTTAGTTGCTTGATGGCTTCATCCACAGACATACCTCTGACTAAACATGCTATGTACCACATTTTCCAAGGACTGTATTTGATGTTTGCACGTTGATGACATACATACTAGAAATAGTATATTATATACTAAGGTTGTGAAGTACATTATTATGACCCAAAGGTCAAGTTTAAATCTAAGACATGAGGGTCATAAGTAGTTCACAACCGCGGTGTATATACGATTTTTTCCACTACTAGACTCCATAAATCTACAACAGAAAAGTGCCTAAATTGGTAAGATAGTGCTCCGCATATTTTATTACTAAGAACAGGTGTGTCTTCTTCAGTCCATATGGAGGCTTCGTTACCGTGGCAACCGATAAACAAAACCGCCATATGACCATATCGCAGCGCCTAATGTGCCTGACAACTGACATCTCCCTAGGGAGATAATCGGCCTTAGTGTTGTCATTATAGACTGCTCATGTTCAATTATTTTATAAGCACAACAAGAAAACCTACTTTACAATCATTTTGCTGGCCTTTAATAGTACTTATTAAAGCTAGTAGTGGAAAAAACCTTTTATTTATACTTTATTTTACATGTAGTAGGAAGGAATAAGGACAATATAACAAAATGATTTCCATAAAAATGGAAAACTGAATTGATCCACTACTTTATTCCTTACATGAAAATCATCATCCTCTTCAAACATCAAAGAATTTGATCTGTTAAGCAAAGCATATAATAGAGAAAAGATGCAAAGGACTGTCTCACAAAAGGGGCATCAAGTAGTTTGTTCTGCTAATTCAGTTTCAAATTTTCAATTTCCAAAATTTGTGTTACTATTTTGCATATTTAACTACTGTTTCTGTAAAATACCTAAGAAATTAGAACCTTTTAACAGTCTATGATAGAGCCAACTTCAAGACATTTCCAGGACTTTACTTACTACTTATACGGCTTTAATCAACTTACAGCAGGTCTTGGCTGTTCTCCTGGTTGCTGAGGTGGATAAACTTTCTTATTGTACTCTAGAAAATGCGTGGGGCCGTCATTTTCGCTAGAATTCCAGGCATCACGACGAGGAGAGTTGTGGAACTGCAGCCGGTGCATGAGAATTGGACAAATTGGGTTTAATTTGGTACTTATATTTAAAATATGTCTAGTGGTTCTTAAAGCCATAGTAACACGAATTTTCGTTTCTTGAAAAAGCGTTTTTGTTTTTGCGTTTTCAGTGTTTTTCTCGGTAATAAAAAAAAATGTTTGGTTATTTAAAAAGTCATTTTCGTTTGACAGCGGTGCTGGTTGACATAAAAATGACAGACCTATTCAACCAATCAGCTTTGGTAAAAATCAGCTGTGGCAGTAGCATTAGTGGCAATGTCTTGGCCTTGGATTGTAAAAGGGGGGGGGGGGGGGGGGGGGGAATACAATATCTTGTATATACTTTGCAATTTCTGCGCATCCCTAAAATTGAACGTGGGTTGGAGGCCAAAGCACTTGGTGTCAATCCGAAATTATTTTCACGAGTTACTCGACACAACTACGACTCGAATATGGAAGTATGTGATTCAGAGTACATAATTACCGATACCGAATTACTAATTACTGTATAATTCGAGATTTGGCTACAACACATGCACACGCGCATCGGCATAATGCATCGAGTACAAGCCTACCACTTTTGTCATCAAGGTCAGCACGAAATAGACAGTATGTTATAGAAGTACGTGGTTGCTTTCAATCTTTGAAAAGGTAAACGATAGGAAGTAGAATACGACGCCGGCGTCTGTTACCAGTTTCTTACAATCTGTCGAGTGTGAAAATGCCAGTGAAGTAGCATTGGTATTGTAGCACATAAGAAAATATTTTATTAAAGATAATAGTGAAACTAAATTACTATTTGTAACATTAGTTATATTATTAGTGTTGTGCAAACTGAACTCTTTATTTGCATATGAGTTCATGTGTGGAAACGTGGCAACTCTGTAAGCCATTTTTCGAAGCTTTTAAGCTTTAATCTTATGGAAGTTTTTTCTATTTTTCGGTTTTCTAAATAAACCAGACCCATGAGGCCCTAAATGCACATATGTTTGCAATATTTTTTATTTTCGTCAAGAGCATTTCTTTTGTTAGTGTTGGACAGGCACTTTCACAATTTCTTGGGAATTCCGGCCATAAAACATGGTCACTACAATTGCCCTTCTTTTTTGACCGGCAAAGGCGCCCTTTTAATGGTTTATGGCCCTTGAAAGAATTTCAGACCTGTACGTGACCCAAACAATAGTTTGGTAATTAAAGCGTTTTTGCAAATATCGTTAATTGAACTTAAAATCTTATTCTCTCAGCAGATAGAGCTTTTAATTTCTGATCCTTTGATTGTAAATTCGAGCAATTAATGTCTTAATTGACTGAGCCAGGAAATTAACATTTAATTTCAATAAAAAGCTTTAATTGTCAATTAAACTATGTCATGTGAGGTGTCATTTTGAAGAGCATCATTTCTTCTGTCTAATGATCACATTTTCAATTTTCTTTTTCCAGCACATTTTCCAGAAAAGCTCGTTTTCTAAATTTATACCCGTGCTATACGAAGCGCCATATAATCGCCACTGGTCAGAGTGGTATCGATTTTTTCGGCAGTACCCTCTCGGGGATGAGACGTACCGAGGGGGTGGCGAAAGAAAGACGATGTTCGACACTCGAAGAGAAAAGACGCGTTTGGAACTCAATAGAGTTACGATCAAAAAGCGACGATTAACCGGGAAGACAAAAAAGTTCGAATTTTACCGCGAGAAAAGTCCTTGGCTCCGCCGTTCTGATTATCGCCAATTCGTATTTTTTTTCCCCCTTTTTTGAATCCCGTTTTCGTCCGCCGCGCTAATTATTTGTATTTTTAAGTAGTGTCAAAACAATTAATTCGGCTATTGCTCGCCTATGAAAAGTTTCGTGGAGTGTTTTTCGGTTGTGCCATCTAGTGTCAACCCACCTCTGCCCTTTTCCTGAATAGGTCATTTTCTTGCAGCTAGCGGATACTTTGCAGACGCAGGAGACTACCGGCAATTAAGTATTTGTAGAGTAGTTGTAGAAGTTGAATCATTTAGTATATTATAGTAGTGTTTTGCTCACCATAATATCGAGGATCCCAGTTACTGGCAGAATTCTGTTCTCTTCTACACTGCGTCGTTAGTTTAGTTTTCTTTGTTGTGTTTTTCCAATTTAGTAAGAACTCGTGTACCCGTCAAACACGTTTCTGGGGACCACTGAGCTTGTTTGCAAAAAGTTCACGTCCGCCGCTATTTTATTTCAGATTCTGGAGAAAACTAAAAATTGTCTTTTTTAATTTTTAATTTATTCTTCCTTAATTACTATTCAATTAGTTTTTTTTTTTTTTTTTGGCTTTTTGCAGGTTTTTGTCTTAAACCATAAAACCTTGCTGGCATCTCTAAAACAATAAAATTTTACATTATTTAAATTAGCGACCTAAGGGACAATTGATCCTTTCCAAGAGTTGGGTCCCCCTTGCAGCGTGGTAAAAGAGATTCGGCGCAAGAAGATACGTTGGACTTAGAACATCCACGTAGTCGAATCTCCTCCGAAGACACGGCGGCAACACGGCGGCAGCCGCGAACACAGCCGCCCCCCACGTAACGACCACCGATTAAACGGATTAATACGGATTATCATTATTATTATCGGCTGGGGGGACACTGCGCGACATTAGCAAACATCGACTTTTATTAAATAAATAAAAATAATTGTGAATTAATATAACCCTTATTTTCGCATTTGTTACGTACCTAATTTTTCTTTCGAGTCTGAGTTTGGGTAGGTAGTGCAATACAAAGTGGACGTTCACTTTGTGCACGCTGTTTGCAATATGCGATTTTCAACGGTAGTTAGTAGTGTGAATTTGTTTAGTCGTTGATAACCCTGGGATTACATCTCCTACGCCACTGGAAAACTGCTCAAAAATTTAAATAAAAAAACTGTCTACAAGTTACAGGATTAGAAAAATATTTCCCAAAAAGCATTATTGACTTCACTGCGGTATATACTAAATCATATTTCGAAGATTTTGATGTAAAATAACTGGTTTTAGGGTTATTTGAAATAATTTAATTGTTGCTGAAAAACGCCCTGTGAAACGTTAACTCCAGGCTCCTTTCTATAGCCTCTGCTTTTACAACCGTAAGCTGCACATTCCACCGTTATAAAAAACATAATTATTTATATTATTAAAGTCTTGTAAAATGCAATTTATTGCAAAAAATACAGAGTCAATGAAACGTTTGGTTTTCGCCTTAAACATGGTGTCTCATCATTTTTGGTAACAGCTGTCAATGTACCAGAGAATTGCGCGCGCGGATTCATTAGTCACTTATTCTGAGCTTTCAATAATGACAGGTGACATTAATTTGGGAAAAAATGTCAAAAAAGTAAACAAACATTTAAATTATAAAAAATCAAAACAAATTAAAATAAAAAGTCAATAAAAGTAACTTTTATGAATTGGTGTCGCAAATTCGGGACTCTTTTTTCCAGCTTGCGTTAATATATGACCACAAGAACAAAATCACCTAAGAAAATGATATTTTAAGGTGTGGCCCTTCAAAGTCTCGATTCAAGAGGGAACATTGGTATCTCAAAGGGTAGATCTGGAAAAATGGGGTGTGTTTCAAAACTTTTTTAAGCATTGTGCCATTTTCTTCTTTCAGTTATTCTCTTCTTCTGTCTATTTGAGTTTCACCTGGATTTGCATTGACCATAGATATTAATTTGTTACAAAATTGTCTGTTTTATATCCCTTAAGGGTCAATATATTACAATACAAAAGCATTGTCTCAATTTACAGAAAAGGTTTCTAAAGGTGTTTTACTTAAGTGTAATCTGCACAGTATTTTTAGGTACCTATTGATTTAATTTAATTTAAGGAACCTCTGATGAAGGAGAAATGCCAGAGCGAGTCCTGGAGATAGAATAGTACCAGTAGCTATGATCCGAAGAATTTTTTCAACTATGACTGCCATTTTAGTGAGAAATTTATAAGGTAAGTTGATGCAATATAAGTTGCACAGATAAAAACAATAATAGATATTTTGTTTTAAAAATAAATATTGTTTAATACTTATTATAGTTGGCACAGCAAGCAGTTTGCTTTATGCAGAAAACTTTAGGTGTAATATTTTTTTTCATATCACACTTTAATTTTCTTCTATTAGAATTTAACAAATCACTTTCTATAAGGTTTGACAAAAAGGTTTTGTGGCATTTATTATTATTATATTAGATATCCTGTTAAATATAATACATCATGTAAGTATATGAGACAAAAAATTATTAATTTCTGAATTCTGGAAAAAACATCGCAACATATGAAAAGTCATAAATCATTTTTTACTTGCTTACTGTTTCTCTTTCAATATCTAGTAATTGTTCACAACAATGGTTTTTATTTCCTTCAGCCAGAAGTCAATATGGATCAGGAAAAAATAGGCTTTGATAGTTATATTCATAGAATTGTAGTATGGAGAAGAAAAAAACGAATGTCCATAATTATGTTAATCATTATTGTACTAATTCTGGTATTTGGAATGCAATTCTATTTTGTTGAGCAAAAAGGCAGATTAAATGAAGAAATCAATGACAATGTGAGTGACAAATTATATTATTACTAGTTGAACCATATTTGAATGTTGTTTATTATGTAGGAAGATGAAGTTTTTATGCAAAACATTAAAGTGAAATTTATTGAAGCTGCAAAGCTTAATGGTCAGGAAAAACATAAAAGAAGTGGTGGAATATTAATAAGCAATAAAGTGGACAGGTTAAGACATGGTGGTCTGTCAAGCGGAACAGAAAAGCCTTTAGAAGGTATTCACTGTTTGTGTGTTATTTCAAACAAAATGTGCATGTTTGTTTAATTTTACAGCTTTTGAAACTGATCAACAGCTGGGTGTGCCATTTGTGCAAATCGACCAAAACCATCCATACATTCCAAAACATAGAATAGTTCATTTTGATTTAAAAGGGGCTCCTCCAACACTAATATACCTAAAAAAGATCATGTCTCTCTCGAAAACTGTGGGGGCAACTGGGATTTTGTTAGGTATTTTATTGCATGCATTATCCCATATTGGTTTTATTTCTTAGGACACTTAATTTTTTCGAATTTTTAATCTTCTAAGGAGTCTCTCCTGCCTCTTGGTCTTGCTTTTTGGATAGGTTGTTTTTAAGCATTAGCCTGAAATGTCTCGCATTTAACCAATAAATTATAATTGGTAATTTTGACTCTTCAGAATATGAAGACATGTTTCCATACACTGGGAATTTAGCACGCGTCTCTGTGAAAAATTGCCTTAACCTGGAAGAAGTTAAAAATCTCCTGCAATATGCCGAAAATTTAAACCTGGAAGTCATACCTTTAATACAGACCTTTGGTCACATGGAGTTTGTCTTGAAACATGAAAGTTTTTCTAAACTAAGGTGAGCTTAACTCACACAGCCACTTGCCAAAACACACAGTTTTTCTTTTAGGGAAATTTCGGAGAGTCCTCAAGCTTTATGCCCTAGCAGGAATACTTCTTTAGAACTTCTACGAGAATTAGTGAGCCAGGTTAGTACAACCTGATCAGTTTGCCTGTCTTAAATTTGAATTTTTAAAGGTACTTGAAATCCATCCGAATATCCATTATCTGCATATCGGTTGCGACGAAGTTTTTGAAATGGGTGAGTGTGAAGTTTGCCGACTCGAAATAAGAGAAAATTTGTTTCTTAAACACGTTCAGAACGTTGCTAATATCGTCCACGACATCAACCCCAAGTTACAGGTAAATATTCATACATACTAGAGAGAAACTTTGTACTATATTGTATCTTTTAGACACTTGTATATTGTTTACCTACCACTTTTTTATTTAATTTTCTCCAGGTCATCATTTGGGACGACATGTTGAGACACATGTCTTTGCAGAATTTACAGTCCTCTAATATAGGTGATTATGTGGAACCAATGGTTTGGGTGTATGCCGAGGACGTTTATAGATTTGTGCAATCCACCGTGTGGGATAAATACGCGGCGGTTTTTAAAACGGCGTGGACTGCTTCCGCTTTTAAAGGTAAATTTATTATTCGAAAACAGTGTCAGAAAATGTGTAATTTGAAAATATCAGTTTGACCCAATATGGTGTTAGAAGCTAGTTAGTGCTGCGTGCGATTTTTATTACCAAAAATATAATTAAAATCAGATAATATCTTGTTCTGGTATCTGGTAGAGTACGGAAATCTTCTTTTATTCAAATGGTTCAAAAATGTTTTGGTAAATATAATCAATAATGTGCAACTTTTTATGAAAAAAACGAAGGATTTGCTTGCAGCAGACGCGGCCGACGCCATTAAGAAAAAATACAATTGGGTTGGGGCAAGTGGTTGCCATGCCAATACAATACGCGTCTATATTTTTCCTTGTTTATACTTATGCGACAGAAAGGGAGACATATTATCGATGGTTATTGACGTCACGTTCGAATTTTGATGTTCTTCAAGTATTGTATAAACAAAGCTAGGTTTCAATCGCTAAAAGTGCGCTTTCTGGCAAATGACGGCTTACCATCGCTCCGCTCAGGGGCTCCAAACGTGAGAAACTGACCATAATGATCAGACATGCACGAGGGCAATACATCACACCCCACCAACCCACTCTCAATGCTTGAAAACATATTGTCAATTTGGGTAACAGAAGTGGGAGTGACCCTAGTAGGACCTCCCACATGCGCAGACAAGCCATATGAGCTCCTGAGCTGCAACACCAAGAAGGCAGATTCATTAGCTGTACTAAAATCCACATTAAAATCGCCACACACTATTAAAAACCGTTTAGCAGAGAAGATATCATGCAAGACAACATTTAAAACATTCAAAAACTGTGTTCTCGTTAGATGGTACCCCAGAAGGATGAGCCGAAACACAATCTCCCAAACCCCGTCAGGAGCACAGAGAATCTCCTCAGGGCAAGATTCCAGTGCCTCTACCGTTCTAAAAAATTACGCCCCAGAGAGAAATCAAAGCGCTGGAACGACACACCGCAGGGCCAAAAATCCTCTCCATACACAGTCTCCCTCAATTCCCAGCTCACTCCAACCATAAAACAGTTATAGCTTTGACTAGAATTCTTTGCTGCACACAATTTAATCGTTACCTCCTCAGCAGGTATCGAGGTTTTTTTGGCCAAATAGTTTATTACTGTCTCCGCAGTAACAGACGGCTTGACTTTTGATAAAAATAGCCATACTTTTTTATTTTTAGGTAATTTGGAAAGTCCAAAATCACCCGAATTTAGGTTTGTGCCCATTTTTCTTTGCTTCCTCTTTTTATGAAGATGTTCCGTGAACTTGTTACGCTTCTCCGCCATCTCTTTATTATTGGTTTCTTTATTGTTTTCCCTATTGTAGTCACCTTTGTTGTTAGTATTATGTTTAACTGCCTCGGCAAAGCTACCCTTACACTGCGGCTCAGTAGCCCGACCTTTCTCATTATGGTTTCCACTCAAATTTTTACATCTGTTCGGTCCGCCTACAGTAGCAGTCGCAGATTTCGTCTTAGATTTTGGCTTCAATTTTGTTTGAGTACTGGATTCTGCCTTATCAATGTCTACTTCCTCATTGTTAACAGGACTTCCAGAGGTCGACTCACTGCCCAATAATGACGCCTCCCTGAGAAATCTGCTCAGTTCCACCATCTGGGACTGGAGTGAGTTAAACTTAACATCAACAATATTCATCAGCTCGGATCGAGTAATCATATGTTGGCTCTCCCAGCTCGCTGACTGCCTGAGAGACACGTTGTCTTGCTCTAGGGTTTTTATGGACGTTAGCATGTTGCTATTCAAATGTTCTGTCTCTTTAATTTCTTTTCGTAAGCGAACCTGTGATGCCAGCGCCTCTTGCAGTTGCGACTGTAATTCTGTATTCTTTGATTCGAGCATCTGATTTTTCTTTTTAAATCCCTAATACAAGGCTCCTTTGCTTTAAGCTCGGATAGATAAGACTCCTCCGTGACACTGACGTCATCGAGGAAGGATTGGCTGCTACGTTGTAAACGCTTTATATGTTGGTCTCTTTTTGCAACTTCGGAAGATAGAGAATCGATTTTTAATTTTTGCTTGTTCAGCAGTTCCTCCTTCTGTTGAGCAAGCTGATGAACAATAGATCAAAGGGCCTCCGATCCTGGTTGCATCTGTGACACGCTCCAAACAGCTAGGATGGAAGAAGCTGAAGCAGTTTATGCAAACCAGATTTGAGAACTCTTTGTTTCTACAGCATTTGAAGGTTTTCTGCATATTAATTATTAATTAAGTATTCAATAACTGGGTTAGCAGTATTAAGGGCCCAGAAAAGGGCAGAGAGGTGTAGCCCACCAACCTGTGCCCGCCAATTACCCGGACCGAAGAGTCGATCAGTAGGGGAAAAATGGCGATGGTTCAAACCAAAAACTGCCTGCACCTGCTGCAATCTCGATACAGGCACTGAATCTGTGCCTCGGTGTACACGACCGGTGTTGTGCCGACATGCGCAGCGACACACGGAGCCTACGGCTGGAGACTCCGGTACTACGCGGCAGCGAAGCCCCAGTTGGAAGTTGCCGAAATCTACAATTTACCTTGATGTTGTTCCTTTGCAGGTTAGGTAGATGTAAACAAACAGGGTTTTGCTTCTCGCCCTCGCCTGTAGTGGTTTCTACAAGAGTGGTGTTGTGTCCAACAGTTTGTAATGCAGGACAAAACGACCACTACACGATGGTGTAGTTCTTAATTAAACATGAACACTAATAAACGCGAACCATGGAACAATAGTACATGGATTAAAGCCACAAGGCGGCCATTTTTCTTCCTCTCATTATACACACGCAAGGTTCGCTGGTGGCGCTAGTGTCCATTAGGACATTATTTTTTTAATATTTTTTTAGTAGAAATATGATTATTCCTCAATTTTTTTGCTTTAAACTACTTAATTTGATTCCCTCTTGTTGTAAATTTAAAAAACCTTGAAATTCCGAAATACTTAATACCGACCAGACTCTAAGTTACACGTCTGGATCACCTGAATATTTATTTTGTTACAAAACAAACACATATATAATCCATTCAGTTATTTTTGGCATCAACCCATGCCATGGAATTTCACCAGTGTACCTATTTAAATTATAAATCCTCCAGGTCATTATTCCATTGCAGGTGCTTTTGGCGAAACACTATATGTACCAAACGCTAAGCGCCATCTAGAAAACAATTTGCGTTGGTTGGAGGTAATGGATACCCAGGCGTCGGTTTTCAAGCACGGTTTAAGGGGTATAGTACTAACAGGTTAGTTCAGGTTAGGTGTTTTGCGAAAAGAAGCCCGTATATAGAAAAAAATTCTCTAGAGTTGTTTTATTTCAGCACTTTGTTGATTGGCATACTGAACTTGTTAAAAAGAAAATCAATTTTAGGCTGGCAGAGGTACGATCATTTTGCGGTACTTTGCGAACTTTTGCCTTCATCTATTCCGTCACTGGTGTTAAACTTATTAGCCACAAGCAAGGGGTTTTTCAACGCTTCTCTCAAGGTGCATTTTTTAAATTTTAATGCAACTGTTCTCTCACAGAAATTTGTTTTCTTTTAGGATCAGTTTTTAAGTGCCCTTAGCTGTCCCCGATCTACAGAAAGGAGACCTAGTCCGTTTATCAACCTGGATAACGATCCGAACTTGTGGGAGAAACTGTCCAGGTGCTTGTTTCCGGGGAATGGATTTTTCAAGTAAGTGCAACTAGTTTTACGTATGGAAAACGAACAAGTTGGTCAGCAAAAATCTTGAGTCGGTTTGCTATCATTTACATATCTGTTTGCTATCATTTACATATATGAGGAAATCTACCCATGGGAAGCTCTATACCACATATAGCCCCGGATCTACGGTAAAACCTCCGTAAATTTGGGTACCTAAAAAACCGCATGTACACCACTGGTCAGCCCCCCCCCCCCCCCACGTACCGCCACAATCGACTAAGACATCTAACAATTCACCGACCCATTCTCTAAGAGAATTTTATTCTCCGGCTCTACTGGCTTAGCTCTTTCATCATTCAAGAACACGTTACGGCGCATTCACCATAACATCCAGAACGTTTGAAATCTGAATTACTAGTCTCTAGAGGAAAGTTTGCAACAAACGGTGATTTTCAATTGCACGTCTCCTAAGTTTTGAGACACATGTCATCTAGCAATACACTGACCCATTCTTCAAGAGAATTTTATTCACCGCCTCCACTAGCTTAGCTCTTTAATCATTTAAGAACACGGTACGGCGCATTCACCATAAAATCCAGATCGTTTGAAATCTAATCTCTAGAGGAAATTTGCAAGAAACGGTGATTTTTAGTTTAGATTGGAAAAAAAATATGCTTTTCTATTACAATATAGGTAGAAAGCGTTCGCGGCCGCGCTGGAACACACTGTATATGTTTGTTTGACAACTTATAAAGCATTTCCAAAATTGAACAACACAGAACCTCCCTGACACAGCACAAGACCCCAATTGTCTTTGAAACTTCGTAAAAGAGTTTCTATAAAGTTTATAAGGGTAAATGGGGAGTATAGGTTTTAAACATTAAGTTTAAAGCTCATTTTGGACACCAATTGGTTAAAACGAAAACGAGTCCAATCAACTTATCTTGGTAATTTTATTTCAGATTGTTGTATCGCTGGAGTAATGTGGAGCAGGAAGCCAAGGAGTACTTGGAGACAACAACTAGACAGAAAGGCTGGATGACTCCCTATAACGTAAAATATAATTACAGCCTGCCACTGAGAATTGATGAACTCACCCAGGACCTATCGAGGATATACCATAACATGAGGGGTTTTGCTCGGTAAGTCATAAGGTATTTCTTAAAAACATTTCTGTTCATTTATCTCAAAAACTATATTAAGTTGATAAGCGACATAGAGAACGTTTTCAATTACAAATTATTATTTTGGTTGTCATGGGTTTTAATCAAATTCATTAGATGTTGAAAGTTATTTACGTAACAATAAAACCATTTTTCGTTTTACCTGTAAATCGATCATTAATTAGTTGAACTTTATTGCAGTAATGCAGCGGAAACGCTGACTGGAATCGTAGACAATTACACGATCTCCGAGTGGATCGAACAACGTGTTTATCCTTTTCTTGTCGAATTAGAAAAACTGCAAAATCAGAGCGTCGCTTTGAAAAGCGTCAGGTATTGGCCGGCCAGGCCCTTGCCCTTACTGAGGGATTTAGAGCGGCATGGTATAGTTTTGGTTACACCCTAATGAGAGCAGCTCTCATGGCGTTTTTGCGAATCTAAGTTTTATGGTTCAAAGCCGTTTGCTCGTTTTCCTTGAATTTATTTCCATTATTACTATCAAAAAATTGTTCTTACGTAAGGAAAGCGATGCATCTCCAATCAGATAAACCTTTTTTAAAATATTTATATAACAATCCCAACCCATCAACGGATTTTACCGCTGAATGTAAGGCGGGGTGGTGTTTATTTTAAGACGTCATCTAGTTGACTGTGAAATGTCAATAGAAAAGGATGAAAGAACAAAAGTCCATTTCCAGTTTTCTGTAAAAAATTTATAGCCTTCTAGATGACGTTTTCTATTGAACACAAGGTATGTGTGTGTAATTTTATATTTTTGTGAATTATTTTCCACTTCTAAGCACGTAGATGAGCCATTATGCACTCAGAGCGTGGATGTAAAACTAAGGGTAAACACCTTTTGTTAATATAATCACTCACCAAGTGTGCAATTTTAGCACTAAGCTCAACTTTTTATCAGTTTTTTTCTCTATATGTCTAGCATATTTTTTAATTTATCTTGGTTCAGTACATCCTAACAGCCAAAAAGCGAAAAGTCACTTGTGAGGCCGCCGTTATATACAACCGCCCTTACAAACATTGAAAGATCACTCTTTCGTCAATAATCACCCCTTCTTCTTTGTGTTGTGCAAAAACCTTCGTCCTATATTTATCCAAGTTCCGCTGATTGTTCTCTCTTTAATACACCTTTTACAGTTTTGGGAGTTTCTTCTATATTCTTTTGGTTATATTTCTTATTCTTTATTATTAAGGTTGCTTATACTATGCTATACAGTTTATTCTTCTTGTATTCATTATCGGCGATCTTTACTTTTCTATTTTAAAACGCATTTAATTTTAAGGCACAAGAGACTGACGTATTCGCCATATAGTATTATTAAATAAGGTGAGATGTTGTACAGAGCAGGAGCAGGCGACACCTACCGGCCTATTAGATCTAATACTATATGACAGATGGCTCTCACTTCGAAAAGCAGCTCATATTGCTCTGTACCTCGCGCATTGATCGAAATCAGAACGTAGTGTAAAGAGTACTCTTTCCACTACGGTCTGCTTCTCAAACTTGTTACGATTTAGTATTTCGGCCTTTCTTCCCGCAAACTCTTTTAATTAGTTTGAAACACGTTTTTATAATTTTTATCATTAACTAAAACTTAGCTGTATATTTGTATTTATAACAACCGATCTTAGACAGATATTTTGACCCTTGACAGATGACAGCGCGAGCACACCACTCCAACTACTCAGAGTGCGCAAGCGTGTAATCAATGTAAACATTGAATATTAACACTCCACAACAATTTTATAGTCCTCTAACATTCCTTTTAAGTTTATCAAATCCTGGGCGCAAGCAGCAGCGGCCACATATTCGGCATCAGCTGTCGAAAGTGCTGTCTGATGCCCAATCTGAATCTGAGTATGGTTTCAAGGAAACATCAGAAGACTTTTGAGACATAAACACCTTTATCCTTGTAGATAACGCATGATATGCTTCGCACCACACTTCCAGTGTAGGTATGTCCAAGAACCTGCTTAAATATGATACCGCATATGCAATGTCTGGTCTTGTGCAAGTACTTAAGTACAAAAGTCCTCCTATTAGTTGTCTGAATGGAACACCAATTATCTTATTACTGTCCTCCTTACATTGAAATCCTTTTTCTATTGGTGTAGATTTGGGATTACATTGGTCCATGGTAAAGTTGGTTAATAGTTTCTCTATATATTTGGATTGAGCTATCTTTATGCTCCTTTTTGACCTTGTAATTTCCATGCCTAGGAAAGAGTTTGGTTGACCCAATTCCTTTGCCTTGAATGAGTCTTTCAGTCTCAAAATCGATAAGTTTACCTTACTTACATCTCCAATTATCAAAATATCATCAACATAAAGTAAATTCCAACGCCTGCTTGATGTTAATAACGAGTGAATGGTTTATATGTAATAATTATTTCCTCGCACTCTGACAGTGACACTTGCTCCGATTGCTCGTCGTGCTCTTCAATCCTGCTCCACTTCAAGTTTGTTAATTGTACTATTTTTTGGTCAATTGTACTTGGGTACTCTTGCACTTGCACACCCAAATGTACGTTTTTGAGCACAAAGTACATGGGGATAACATCCCTGCGCGGGCGTCTCCTGCTTGGAAGTTCAAGTCAAAAAGAATATTCCAGACCCAGAAGAAATTATCGATTTTAGCACCAGTACCGGTCAAGGGCATGGACGTGGGGGGGGGAAGGTGTCACATGTCACATATCCAATCAGAATGGTGAATTAACAATGACGTCACGCATGTAGCAGACAAATTGATCAACGAATTAAAGATAAATAGGTAATTACTGAAGCCAAAAATTACAAGGAAAAAGAGTGTTAAATCTCTTCCTGTTATACAAAAACTAATCAGAAACCCCGAAAGAATGATAAAATCGCCATTCAAGCCCTCAGGAATAGCGATGCCACAACATGTATTGCATGTAAACCAAGCTGACCGAGTAAGTAAGAAAAAGGCACTCTGTAGTGCGTTAAACTAATAGTTTTATAAAAATCAGTCAGGCCAAGGGAAACTAGACCTCAGCAGCAGCACAAAACCGGGAGAGTTTCATCAGTGAATGAACAGCAAGAGCAAATGCAGTAAAATACTATAGATACTAGAGTGAAAGTAAAAGTGAGTAATTCAAATGTGTGAGGCGTATCTTCAATAAAGAGACAGAAGCAAACAGTTAAGGTACATTAATTAAAAAAACTAAGAAGTGACACTAATGGCGAAAAATGACCGTGACATTGGTATATTAAGTTCAATTCCTCTTTGTCGACAAAAGCTTTTCAACATTTCAGATGAAAACTCACCACCATTATCGCATCGTATCTTTTTAGTGCTGTTTGAGTGATAAAAAACATTTTGAGTACCTTTTCCTTCAACACAACTTGAACAAATTTTATTGCCAAAAGGTTAACGGTAAACTCATTATGATTAACGTGACCTAACCTTTGGTACCACAAATCATCAGACTTATTTTCAGTAATATTATAACACGCATCTTTAGTTGGTTTATGGGGATATTTAATTCATATAGAAAAATATACAGGAGGACGCTTGAGAGTGCCAAGCGACGTTATTACAGCGATATGATTGGCACTTTGGTTAACGGTCAAAGGGAGGCCTGGCGAATTGTGAATCAACTTCAGGGTGGATCGGTCGGGCGGAATGGTGCTTGTTCTACCTTAACGTCAGACGAACTGAACATGTATTTCTCCACTATAGCTTCGAACATATTGTGTTCGGGGATTGCGCATAAATCGGATTATACCGAATTCCTGAGGGGGGCTCAGGTCTCGCAATCGTTTTTCTTTGTTCCGACGGATCCGGCGGAGGTTGGTTCTGCTATTGTTGGCATTAGGAACCAGACTTTATCGGGTTGGGATGGGATGGCCGCGCGCCTTTTTCGGCACCTTCCCCGAGAGGCTCTCCGAGCCTTGTCAGATGCAATTAATGCCTCATTTGAGAGTGACCAATCTCTTAAGATTGCATCGATCGTTCCATTATTTAAGGCTGGCGATGAGGCGGATGCTTCAAATTTTCGGTCTATCGCTCTATTGCCCACCCCTCCAAGATAGTGGAGAGGCTTGTTAAGGACCGCATTCAGGGTTTCTTGGATGCTCATAACATCTTGAGCTCATCCCAGTTTGGCTTCCGACCGAGGAGGAGCACGACTGATGCGATTTGTTCTTTCTTGGAATCTTTATACATGGCACTGAATGATAAATCGACGGCGGTGGCTGTCTTCTGCGACTTTTCTAAGGCGTTTGATTGCGTCAATCATGAAATCTTCTTGAGTAAACTGCAGACTTATGGATTTAGAGGTAGCTTGGTTTCGGTCCTACCTGTCGGGGAGGGTCCAGAAGGTTGTCCGCGGCGGTTTTCAGTCTCGTTTGGCGTCTGTGGAGAGGGGTGTTCCTCAAGGTTCGATATTTGGACCCCTCCTGTTCCTGATTTACATCGACGATCTGGCTAGACTGGACATTGCGGGAAGTGTTACGTTGTTTGCGGACGACGCGACGATTTTGTGGCATGGCACGGATGAGGACACCATGCGTGATCGAGTCAACTTGGATATTCGCCTAGTAAGGGAATGGTGCGACGCTAACGATCTCCCTCTCAATACTGACAAGACCTGTGCGATGAGTTTCAAATGCCAAGTTAGTGTTTCACTGGAAAATACTGAATTGCCGTCCTTTGATAGAAATAAGTTTTTTGGGTTGGTTATTGATGATAGGCTTAAATTTGATGATCACATTGTAGCACTGCGGTCTAGGATTTCCTCGGGGTGTTATGCCCTTAGAGTGATAAGAGTGCAACTTGGGGCGTCTATTGCAAGGAGGGCTTACTTTAGCCCGATTGAGTCGCATTTGCGTTGTGGTATATGTTTTTGGGGAAACTGTTCGAGGAGGCTTTTTAATTCAGTGTTTGTCCTTCAGAAGAGAGCGGTGAGGTATGTCCTCGGAGCGGGACCACAAGACCCTTGTGGGCAGTTGTTTATCGCCCATCGGTTATTGACTTTGGCAGGTTTGTTTCTGTTGGAGTCTGCGTGTCTCATACAGAGGAAGTATGGGCATACGTTATATGTTAAGATTGAGAGACCCACTAGGTATCCCAATGGGGTATCTCTGCCTATCCCAACCAGTGCTTTGACTAAGTCTTCATTGATATATGATGGCAGAACAATATTTAATAAGCTCCCCATAAGATTGAGACAGTTAAGAAGTGAGCGCCATTTTAGAATGCAGCTTAAGAGCCTTCTTTTGGAGCGCGCCTATTATGATAATGAGGATTTTTTTGTTGACACTTTTGTTTAGCTTTAGGATTTAAGATGGACCAGGGGAGAAACGGGGGTTCTAAATTGACTTTAAACTTGTTAGATGTAGTCATTTCATCAGCTTTGTCAATAACATTTCCTTTTTGTTCCGACAAAAAAGCATAATATAATTATTATTATTATTATTATTCTTTAGATTGAAAAGCAACTCTTAAAAAGCATAGGTCTCCCATCTCATCATACTTAAAAGATAAATTTCCTTGTGATAAGTAGGCACAATTTGTATTAAAATTAAACCCCGAAGTTAAGTAGACCCCGAAACTAGTATGCAGATGGGTCAATCGACAAATCGGTGACCACCTACTCTTCACATTACGTTTTGGTTCTGGTAACCTGCGAGTTACAGAGCAATATGGGCTGCTTCTCGAACTCCGAGCCATCTGCCATGCAGTATTACATCTAATACGCTGGTGGATGTCGCCTGTTCTTGCTCTGTACAACATCTCACCGCTATTCCGTAGCTTTTTGGCTATAAGCTACGAACTTACCGTCTCCAATTTGTCGACCAGCCAAAGCTGTACTGATGATGGGGTAGATCTCGAAACTAGTATGCAGATGGGTTGATTGACAAATTGATTGACCACCTACTTTTTAGTATTAAATAAGTTCTCAGTAATGGGAATTATGAGAAGTTGTTTTTACAAGCCAATTTTACAATTTTGCACTTTTCTTCACCACTTGTGGCGAAGTCACTATTTTGTATAGTTTTTTTTTTGGCTGTGTTTGCAAGTATTTTTTAAAGCAAAAAACGGTTTTTATTAGTGTTAAAAAAAGAGATTGTTAAGTAATTTTTTTGTTTACTGTTTACGAAATAGAGACGGTTTATGAAATAGAGATTAAGAATAAAAATTCGATTAGGAGAATAACCATACATAAGCTAAATCGCCGTTAACCAAAAAAAAAATAGATATAAGACCTGCTCTCACAGCGATCAAAAGACGTCGATCGATTATCCCTTGAATCTCTTGCTAATCAAAGATTATTTAGAAACTTGTTTGTGATTGCTTTCAGAGCAGGCCTCACGTCCGATCAAATCGGACAATCAGTGTTTTTTTCAGCACTAATTTAAATTACTCCTCATAGTTTAAAACATACCGAAATGTGAGAATAAAAACACGGTTGATTCCTATTTGGATTTAACCAGTGTATTGTGTCTCGTTAGCTAATTTTGTATCATTGATTATTATTTCTAACAGGATTACTAGTCAACCGATAACATAAAACCTTCTTACAGCATTTAATGTAATCTGGTGAACAAATAAGAAAGTATGGTTCATTGTTTGGAAGCACAACAAACTTTGTATAATCAATTAGTACAAAAAAAAAATCGAAATAAATTCTTCAATCTAAAGAGCTTCTTGTTACTTTCCTAACCGAATTGCGCCTACTGTCACTTGAAAATTAGTAACACAAAGTGTGTCTTCAATTGGATATTCCTATCATCAATAATAGTTTTTCAGGATACTCTTTATTTCAGAAAAATTTCCAAATATTTCTGAGTTTTTCGGGAAAATTTCCTGGCTTGTTTTTTATCTTTCCGAAAAGGGTTAATTTTGGAAAATTTCTACCATGCCCAACTCTACTAATTGTTTACATACCCTCTGAAAATTTCCAAATATTTCTGAGTTTTTCGGGAAAATTTTCTGGCTTGTTTTTTATGTTCCCAAAAAATGTTAATCTTGGAAAATTTCTACCATGCCCAACTCTACTAATTATTACATACCCACTGAAAATTTAAGGAAAATTGCCAAATATTTTCGGGAAAATTTCTTTTTTTCAACTAAGACAATGCCGTTGTCAGATTTTATTTATATTTTACGTAGTTTGAGAAAAACGTAACAATTTTATTTTCAAAAATTGACTCATTGAGTTTCAACTCGTTTTCAGCTACTTTTTTCCAGCTAAGACAATGCCGTTGTCAGATTTGATTTATCTTTCACGTAGTTTAAGAAAAACGTAACTTTGTTATTATAAAAGATTGACCCATCGAGTTTGTACTCGTTTTCAGCTACTTTTTTCCAACTAAGACAATGCCGTCGTCAGATTTGATTTATCTTTCACGTAGTGTGAGAAAAACGTAACTTTTTTATTATCAAAGATTGACCCATCGAGTTTGTACTGGTTTTCAGCTACTTTTTTCCAACTAAGCCAATGCCGTTGTCAGATTTGTTTTTTTTTTCACGTAGTTTGAGAAAAACGTAACCTTGTTATTTTCAAAAATTGACACATCGAGTTTGTACTCGTTTTCAGCTACTTTTTCCCAACTAAGACAATGCCGTTGTCAGGTTCGATTTATCTTCCGCGTAATTGGAAAAAAACGTAACTTTGTTATTTTCGAAGATTGAAGCATGAAACTTCAATTTCAATCAATCGGACCACAGCGCCAAATCCGCACGCAATAAAACTAAGAAGTGACACTAATGGCAAAAAATGACCATGACAATATAAGAACGGGGCCAATAAGTTTTGTATAAAAAAGTAAAGCTTTAATTCAAATTTTGAACTTAAGGACTATTCGTTTAAAATTACCCTTGGGAATACGTTTATTTTTCTTCACGGTAATTCAATAATTGGAAAACGCGGATTTGTATTTTATTTGCTTTTTACTAGTGATGCGAGTTGTTTAACCTATTACACATACTACCCAACAGAGGACATTCAATCCTTAGCAGCTTTTAATGAGCATCCAAACCGCATCCGCTACACAACTTATACTTAACTTAAAATCACATAAATAACAATCTTAAATACAAAAACAACAACAGATTTGCCTTTTGACTGATCTAGTTAGCGTCATCGGCAGCAACAATAACAAAGTTATGACTACTCTCCTCTGGAACTACCGAAACTCGCTCTTTCTTATGACACTTCTTGCTCTTGGGCCCTTTAGCGTATAAAGAGCTAGCCTGCGAGTTTGCATCCTTCAGTATTTTTCTCTTTTTCAACCTTCTCCTCTTGGTTATCGTTCCCGGTGGTGGTTTACTCGAGGGCTCGTCTACCGGTTTTACTTTGGCTTTCATTAAATCTAGCTCCTTCTGTATATACTCATCTATAGAAGAGCTTGTCGAAATGATGTCCTCACTGTTACCACTGCTGCTAAATGGATTGTCAGCCAGGAAGTCATCGGTGGGAGTGGGTTTCCGTTTCTTCGTCTTCACTTTGCTAGACTGAACCGCCGAGTCGCTCTTTTTATTCGGATGCCCGTAGCTGTTAATCGATGACTTGAGTTTAGGTTCGTTTACTCCGGACCCTTCTTCGAGCGGAAGAACGAAAGTGGAAATTGGAGATATCTCGTAAGTTTGGAATGGATGACGGGGCGGAGCTTTTCTTGCAGGAGCCTGCCGCACAGCGTAGCTTTGATGAGAGTGGTGAGCAGCTTGATTTGCTTGATGCCTCTTTGGCGCTTCTTGTACCGTGTTGATTTGGTGAGAGTGAGCGCCATGACCATGGCCACCACCTGAAAATCAAAGGCCACTATTGCAAACGGTACTATTTAAATAAGGCGCCAATATTTAGTGTATTGTGGGTTGGCAGTAATTTATGATGACAGAATGGCTGGTTGTTATTGTCTTCTTACGACAGTTTTGACAAATGACGGGGAGGTTGGAGGAAACTTTGAAAAAGACACGTTTTTTTGTTGTGGTATTTTTTTAATCAAATATTGACCCTTTGAGTTTGTACTCGTTTTCCGCTACTTTTTTCCAACTAAGCCAATGCCGTTGTCAGATTTGATTTATCTTTCACGTAGTTCGAGAAAAACGTAACTTTCTTATTATCAAAGATTAACCTATCGAGTTTGTACTCGTTCTCAGCTACTTTTTTCCAACTAAGACAATGCTGTTGTCAGATTTGATTTATCTTTCACGTAGTTTGAGAAAAACGTAACTCTTTCGACAGTATGGCCTCTTATAAGGTTGGGTCTTTTGTGGCACCACTGGCACCCTTTCATCACCGACGGATACATGACGAAATGCTTTCTTATGTCATCGTTGACGTTGTTGATTTGATGTCAAAAATAAAATATAGAAGTTCTTAGAAACTAAGAAAAAAAAATACTAAAACCTCGCAGAAAATAAATCCCTTTCAACTTTCATAATAGAAGTCCTTAAGGCCAAAGAGATGGCCAAGTCATGAAGATATTGGCAACAAGTGGTGTCTCCATGTTGGTGTCTAGTATTATATAAATACAAATAAGTTACGCTTTATATTTCTTTGACAACGAAAGATAGTGGACGCCGCGCATGGTTGTCCGCTTGGTATCAAAAATGATGAGACGCCATTTTTTTGGTGCAAAATAAATAATGTGTTAATAAATGGCATTAAGTAAAAAATCAAGAAAACTGCGCTTACCATAGTGTCAAAAAACATGAAGGATTGTGTGTGTGTGTGTTAGTTAGTTGGAAGTTCCAAGTCTCACTTATCGACGAACCCCCGCAGATTTTGTAATATATTTTTGTCCATACCTCCACCACCACCAGTACCGCTGTCTTTTTTGAATGCCCATTTCTTTCCGTCGCTTTTGCCCTCTTTTTCGCCCCACTTGGTGTCGTGCCCGTGATGATGTCCGTGTCCCTCCTTCTTGTCGTGTCCCTGCTCTTCCTTGTAATGTCCACCTTTCTTGTGTTCGCTTTTCTTTCCGTGATCTTCTTTGTGATGGCCGCCGTGTTTGTGTCCCGATTTCGAATGACCGCCCTAAAATAAAGCCGCCATTTTGTTCGGTGGTGCGAATTTAAAGATCGGGCGTTACCTTCTTGAATTCTTCCGAATGACTATAACCTCCGTGTTTCTCGCTGTCGCCTCCCTCGTGGTCCTCTTCAAAGAATTCCGTCTTTTTTTCGAATTCGTCTTTCTTGTGTATGCTGTGGGATCCCTTGGTGCTGTGTCCTTTGCTGTGCTCACCCTCTTCTTTAAACTACAATAAATTCGCTTAACTGTATCTTAATTTGTATCATTTGCAGGTATTACTTATTTTATCTGTCACCAAAAAATAAATCAAATCTGACAACGGCATTGCCTTAGTTGGAAAAATTTTCTTGAAAACGAGCACAAACTCGATGGGTCAATCTTTGAAAGTAACAAAGTTACGTTTTTCTTAAACTAGATAAATCAAATCTGACAACGGCATTGTCTTAGTTGGGAAAAATAGCTGAAAACGAGTACAAACTCGATAGGTCAATCTTTGAAAATAACAAAGTTAAAATTTTCTCGAACTACGTGAAAGATAAATCAAATCTGACAACGGCATTGTCTTAGTTGGAAAAAAGTAGCTGAAAATGAGTACAAACTCGATGGATCAATCTTTGAAAATAAAAAAGTTAACATTTCCAACGAGTACAAACTCGATGGGTCAATCTTTGATAATAAGAAGGTTACGTTTTTCTCGAACTATGTGAAAAATAAATCAAATCTGACAACGGCATTAGCTTAGTTGGAAAAAAGTAGCTGAAAACGAGTACACACGCGTTGGGTCAATCTTTAAAAATAACAAAGTTAAAATTTTCTCGAACTACGTGAAAGATAAATAAAATCTGACAACGGCATTGTCTTAGGTGGAAAAAAGTAGCTGAAGACGAGTACAAAGTCGATGGGTCATTCTTTGAAAATAACAAAGTTACGTTTTTCTCAAACTAGGTGAAAGATAAATTAAATCTGACAACGACATTTGTCTTAGTTTGAAAAAAGTTGCTGAAAATGAGTACAAACTCGATGGGTCAATCTTTGAAAATAACAAAGTTAAAGCTTTCTTGAACTACGTGAAAGATAACTCAAATCTGACAAGGGCATTGTCTTAGTTGGAAAAAAAGTAGCTGAAAACGAGTACAAACTCAAAGGGTCAATCTTTGAAAATAAAAAAGTTAAAATTTTCTCAAACTACGTGAAAGATCATCAGATTTGATTTATCTTTCACGTAGTTTGAGAAAAACGTGACTTTGTTATTTTCAAAGATTGACACATCGAGTTTCTACTCGTTCTCAGCTACTTTTTTCCATCTAAGACAATGCCATTGTCAGATTTGATTTATCTTTCACGTAGTTTAAGAAAAACGTCACGTTGTTATTTTTAGTTGTTGATTATTTCCTTAATTTAAAAAGTACTAATCGATTTAGGTAGTAAATTTGGTATTAATCCCGGGATTAGATATATAAAAGCCGAAATTGAAAGCCTAAAGTCACTGTGTTAGTTAAGCTAAATAAATAAAAGTACCTTGGCTCCTTTTTTGCCACCGTGGCTCTTAAAGTGTTCGCCGTGGTATCCGTCGTCGTGATGATGTTCTTTTTTGTCGCCGCCGCCTTCGTCGTACTCGTTACGGTGGGACTCTTTGTCGTGATGACCTTTCTGGCCTTTCTCATGGTGATGATGCCCCTTATAGTCTTTTTCTCCCTTTTCTCCGTGTGCCCCATGATGATCTGCGTGGAACTGTTTACCGCCCCCTTTTTCAAACTCTCCGTTGCCCTCTAAAAGAATATTGCCATTAAATTGTATTCATAAACAAGTGCCTAATTGATTCACAACCGTCATGCTTCTCTTTGTGCTCGTGCTTATGGTGTTTGCTTTCGGCTACCTGCTCCCCTGTTTCTACATTTTCTAACGGTTTTTTTTCAGGTGGTTCCTGCTTCTTCTCGTTGGTATTCGTAGCCGCCGCAAGAAACTCATGATATTCTATAGGCTCCGGCCGAAGGTCTTCAATTTTGCTCTCTGCAGACTCCAAGTTTTGCTGATTGTGTTGTAAAACTGTTTAGTTGTTTGACGATGATGATGCGAAACGATAATGGCTTACCTTATTTTTCTTGTCATCACTAGGATAGGTAAACGATAAAACCGGGCTCAAAACTTTTTCGATCTTTTCACTGGCCTCGGTTAAAGGTCCATTTCCAGAGTCTGCGGTAGCAAGCTCTGGTGCGTGAACAGGCTCCACGTGATAGACCAAGGGTAAGGCTTCCGCTGACGGTCCAGTTTCTATGACAATTGGTCTGGGCTCCGCAGCCGATGCTTCAAGATCAAAGTCTATAGGAATATGACGAGCCACACTGACACTAATAACACTCCATAATAGCACTACCGCGTAACTGAACATGCGCCGGTTCCTATTTCCTACCGGGAGTTTCATTATATCTTGTCATCGGGCGCAGTCTGATTAATCGACTGAAGTTATCGATTAGCAACTACTGGCATGAAATTTTTTGAGCAAAGAGCTTATATACAGGCCCCCACTCCCCGACGACGCGAGACTATCAAATCGCTCTACTATTTGGCAACTGCCCTGTTGTTTCACACTGCCACACCATCGGGAGACCCATTGGATCTGCTTAATTGGCGCGAAAATATTAAATCTAGGCGAAAGATTTGTTACCGTTTGTTACATTTATCGGCTGCTATTGCGACAAGTTTTTTTCGCTTTTTAATTAAGCGTGGTTCATCTGATTTTATGGCTCGGGCGAATTCAGTGGTGTACCTACTCACCTTAAAGATGGTCGGACTGCCAAATCGGGGAAAGTATAAGTGAGTATAAACCGTTCGCTTATTGTTGGCATCAAGCAAGCGTTGGAGATCTGACTTTGGCATTTTTGTCGTATCTTCTCGACGTATGCTGAAAGGAAACAGATATAAAAAAAAAGATTTTTTCAAAGGTAACGAGATGTCAAAAATAAGTGATTGAGGTCTAGATATAGGTTGCCGCTCCTAGCCTGACTTTTTCAAAAAATTTGCATTTTTAGGTGAGGTTTAGTTCAGGATCGCATTTCACCTAAGTCCGCAAATTTGCATTTTTATGCATTTTGAGTCATTTTTAACTTATTTTGGCTGTAATATCAATTTAAATTTTTCCAAACTCTCCAATTTCATATTTGTACACGCTGTGAGTCATCGTGACTTTTTAAAAAAATGTCAAAATCGTCATTTTTTAATGAAATGGGTCATTTTAAACAATTTTAGCCCTAATTCGAAACTGAATTTCTTCAAAGATCCCAAATTACAAGCTCTATGCAATTTTTGAACCTAATCCTAAGCTGAATTTGCCTAGAAACTTTTAATCTGCATTTTTTTGACGCCTTGAGTAGTTTTTACATGATTTTGACCATAATCTTAATTTGAATTCTCCAAATCTTTTCAATTTGTTTTTATACGCTTTTGAGTAACTTTTCATCAATTTTGGACTTTATTTTAACCTGACTAATCACAGTCATTAAAAAAGGTGTTTCCAACTTGTCATCTTGTGTCACTCGGTATATACCGGATGACACAAGATGTATGTAACAGCTCTGCGTTTCTACAATTTTTATTTTAAAAATTTGATATTTGGAAGTGATAAATAAGTCGTAGATGTGCTTCAGATCACGTTTCAAGCACTTAGGCACGACTTCCGGTTTAACCGGAAATACCGCCATATTTAATTTTTTAAATGAAACACCCTGCATATTTGTTCATTTTCGGATTCTCCGTCGAATTCTAAGTAATTAACATGTAACATGATGTATGCTTATCTCCTACCTTTTTCGAGAAAATCGCGCTCGAACACATAATAAATGTGGATTTTTATGGAAACAAATGAACATCAAGAAAGCATACATTATGTTACATGGTAATAACTTAGAATTCGACGGGGAATCCGAAAATGATCAAATATACAGGGTGTTTCATTAAAAAAATTAAATATGGCCGTACTTACTAAAATCCACCTTTATTATTGATGATATGGAAAGTTTGGGCGCGATTTTATCGAAAACGGTAAGAGATAAGCATACATTGCACAATGAACAAATATACAGGGTTGTTACGTGGACGTGCAATTCGTGTCGTTCTCAACGGTTTGCTGCGAAGGACCAGTCAAATTTACTCACGTTGAGTTCCTCATTGACAAAAAAAAAACGAGTTTTCTTTCAAAAAAGGTTCGTATTCCCAAAAACAAAAAAATTAATCAACAACAACAAAAGAAAATCACCAGCAAACATGACTTCCAAATTTTAAACTTATACATGCCGCCCCCGTTAAAAAGTTCTTACTTTTTAATAATTAATCAGTAAGAGGTAGCGGACATATTTTCGATATTGTTCGTCGCGTCAAGGTTCCATTAGGCAAACGTACTGTTACAACACGCACTACATGGTCGGCTCCTTCATGAAGCTGTATAACACGTGCCAAGGGCCATCTAAGCGGTGGGTTTCGTTCGTCTATCAGCAATACTAAGGATCCAACAGCTACAGACGGGTCAACAGGTGTTTTCCATTTCTGACGGGTTTGAAGGTTGGAAATATAATCTGTCGACCAACTATGCCAAAACTGTTGCTGGAGTCGTCGTAGTCGTTGGTAACGAGTGAGTCGAGACATGGCAAGTTTTCAATTTCATGCTGAGGCAAACCAGCCAATGAGTCTCCGATAAGGAAATGAGCGGGAGTCAAAGGAAGGTAATCGTTAATGTCGTTGGAAATCGGTATCAGAGGGCGCGAATTTAGACATGCTTCGATTTCCACTAACAAAGTAGAAGTTTCTTCGTATGTTAAAGAAGATTCCCCGAGAACGCGACGAAGGTGAAACTTGGTGGACTTAACCGCAGCCTCCCAAAGTCCTCCCATATGGGCACTACGAGCAGGCAAAAAATGCCACTTGATACGATCCTTGGCCAGAAATGTAGAAACAGATTCAAATTGTTTTTTATTGTTTATGAGATCATATAACTAACAAAAAATGATTACTTGCTCCTACAAAGTTCGTACCATTGTCCGAGTAAGTATCGGTCAGTCTTCCACGTCTCGAGCAAAATCTTCGCAAAGCGTTCAAAAAACTTTCCGTACTTAAATCCTTAGCAAGTTCAATGTGCACTGCGCGCGTGGCAAAACATACAAAAATGCACATATAAGTTTTCACTAATTTAGCTCTTCGTAAGACCCCTTCTTTTACGAATATAGGTCCTGCATAATCAACGACACAACTTGAGAAAGGCCTTGACGGTATAACCCTAGCCGCTGGTAGTGAGTCAATGAGAAATTTCGATGCTCTCGGCTTCACTTTGAAACATCTTATACATTTGCTTAAATTTCTTTTGATCGCGTTTTTGCCATTTATGATCCAGAACCTCAAACGAATTATGGAAAGTAAGTTCTGAACACCTGCGTGAAGGTTTCTCATGTGTTCATTCATAACTATCAAGTCTGTGAACTTGTGTTTGTACGGTAATATGGCAGGGTGCCGTTGATCAAATCCAACGTCAGAATTCGTTAAGCGTCCCCCTACTCTTAATATTCCACTTGAGTCCAAAAACGGATTCAAACTCAAAATTTTGCTGTCGCTAGAGACTCTGTTACATTTCTTTAAATCAGAAATTTTTTTTCGAAAAACGTTTATTTGTGCCAATTTAATTAATAAGGATAATGCTTCGTCCATTTCTTCAACTGTAAGGACTTCGGACTGTGCTTTAATTTTTCTTAAAGTGCGATTTTTAAATCTACATATATACCCTATCACTTTAAGTAATCTGTACATTGTTGGGAATCTGCCGAAAATATCAGACTCGACTTCATCGTTCTTTTGAGTGGTAGAAGTAGTGTTAGTGACAGTCAGATTTCCTTTCATTTCCGACAAATAATCTTCCGAAAACCGAGCGTTGTCAGATAAACTGAATTTCATATCCGACTGATGAAAATTGTCTGAATGATCCTGTAAAAAACAGGGACCATTGAACCAGAGATCGCATGTTAGCAATTCACGCGGGCTCAAACCTCTGGATATTACATCAGCAGGATTGCTTCCACTCGGAACGTGAGACCAATCCGCTACTTTAGACAAATCGTTAATTTTCGATACTCGATTCGCGACAGATGTTTTAAGATTAGAGGGTTCGGTTCTAATCCACGCTAATACAATACTGGAGTCGGTACAGTATTTCACTTGCGAGATCTCTATGTCAAGTGTGGATAGTATTTTATTCATTAGTTTCACCAGAAGGTGAGCAGCTAATAATTCGAGTCGGGGAAGAGTTATTTTCTTCGCGGGCGCTACCCTGGATTTTGCGGTAAGTAGTTTAGTTTTCTGATTTCTCATTCTATCTACTGAGCCGACATAGATGCACGCACCATAGGCCTTCTCAGAGCTATAAAAACCATATAATTTGACAGAAACAGATTCTGAGGTAACTACATACCTTTCAATTTTAATCTCGTTTAAATGTTCAAACTGAGACAAAAATTCTAGCCAATGTTTCTTTAGATCACTTGGTACTTCAATGTCCCAGTCTAACTCTAACTTCCACAACGCTTGTATGATTAATTTTGCTCTGATTAACACCGGTCCAATCAATCCTAGTGGATCAAAAATTTGCGCGATAGTTGAAAGAATGCTTCGTTTAGTTATAGCGGAAAACTTTTGTTTGACATTTACCGAGTATTTTAAAACATCCTGCTTGGGCTCCCAAGCAACACCCAGTGTTTTTAAATGTTTATCTTCGTGAAAAATTATAAAGTTATCCGAATTTTCGCCGTGATTTAATTCGAAAATTTTATTCAAAACCGTAGGACTGTTTGACGACCATTTCCTTAACCTAAAATTAGCCTTTTCTAAAATCTGATTGAGTTCTTCGTATATTTGTAAAGCTTCTTCATCTGAGTTTACACTTATTAATAAGTCGTCCATATAAAATGACTTTTTTATTGTATTCGATGTATGTGGAAATTCCAGCTTATTTAGATCCGCCAGTTCAACAAGACCGCGTGTTGCCTGAAAAGGAGCACTGGACGTGCCGTAAGTTACGGTGTTAAGATTGAACACGTTAATTGGTTTAGATGTATTCGAACGCCACAATATTTTTTGAAAATCGCGTTCTTCTTTGTTGATTTGTACGCATCGGTACATCATTTTTATGTCCGCATTTAGTACTATTTTTCGAAGTCTTAATCGCAGCAAGATAGAGTACAACTCTTCTTGTATTACAGTAGTATTACAGGACCTACCCTGGGCGTATCGTTCAAAGATATGCCGGTACTAGACTTGCAACTAGCATCGAATACTACACGACACTTCGTTGTCATGGAGTCGCGCAATACCGCACTATGCGGTAAAAAATAACAACTACCTGGATTAGACTTGTCTTCTGAAAGAGGTCCTTGCAATGTCATATGACCCAACGCCTCGTATTCGTTCATAAATTCAACGTACTGTGTTTTTAGTTCTTGATTTCTGTCGAGTCGTTTTTCAAGATTATAAAATCGCTTTAATGCAGTCGTTTTAGAATCGCCTAAACCACTATTTAAATTATCCTTGAATGGATACCTCACTATAAAACTACCGTCGATATCGCGTTGAGTTGTTTGTGAGAAATATTCTTCACAATACTGTTCTTCTTTCGAGAGAAAAGTCGAATTTGCAAATTCTTCTAGCTGCCAAAATTTGGTAAGCGAACCATTCAACATCTTATTAGATAAGCTAGTCGTTGACAAATTACATACCACTTTATTGTTTTGCGTTTCAAAAGAAATTAGATTACCCGACATTACCCATCCGAGAACAGTCTCCTGCAAAATAGGTAAACCGGGACCCAGGTTTATCCTGCCACTCTGTAATAAATCAAAAAATATTTCTGCGCCTAACAGTATGTCAATTTGTTTTGGTTTGTCAACATAATCGTCAGCAAGCTCTGTTCCTTTCGGGATGCATAAAAACGACCTATCGAATTCTATCAAAGGTAATTTTTCTGTTAACACAGGCAAAACCAAAAAAGATAAATCAATTTCGAATTGACCTACTCTAGATTTTATTCTCGTTCGGGCACGGTAGTCAATTTTTGTCACGATCTGACTAATACCGGACAATGGCAAGTTGACTTTTTGAAGAGTCAAACCTAACTTTTTGCTCAAGTTCTCACTCATCAAATTAGATTGACTTCCGGAGTCAAGTAGAACGTTGCACT
This sequence comes from Taphrorychus bicolor, assembly GCA_951812265.1. Lineage (NCBI taxonomy): Eukaryota > Metazoa > Arthropoda > Insecta > Coleoptera > Curculionidae > Taphrorychus > Taphrorychus bicolor. Next base: position 137,507 of record OX638302.1, on the reverse strand, counting down.
TGTGTCAACGTCCCTCTTTGTCGACAATAAAAACTGTAGCTGTCGAGAGCAATATTTGATTATTTGCTGAGCTAGAAGAAGCTAAAGAAATCGGACTTTTTATTGCTTCGCGTGAACTACGTGTGCGATCCTAATTCTGAAAAATTACCGTGTTCTTGGCCTTTGCCGATCGTTAGCATCGTAGGCCTACGTGGTTCGTTCGAATCAGCTGATGCGTTTGTAAGCGAGTCGGTTCGCGAGTCGAATAGCGACGCTCTCTGTCCACCTGCTAATGGGCATGATACATCGTTATTGTTTATACTTTCGTTTGTTTCCCTATCTGGTAAAACTTTTTGACTGTGTAACGCGGTGTTATGGCGTTTATGACACTTCTTGCAACCACCTGACAAACAATCCTGATTAATATGCCCCTGTCTTAAACAGTTACTGCATAGCCTATATTTTTTAATTTCGTTATACTTATCAGGCAACGACATACTTAGAAATCGAGAACATTGATATCTATTATGTCCCTCGTTACAAATCTGACATTTATTACCCGAAGGCTTCGTTAACAAATACGAGTAATTGGGTCGATCAAGGGGTCGATATTGAGATTGGGTGGTACCACTCTTGTTATGATTTATCGATTGGTTTTCTCTTTTATCAGTTTTATCTCGTTTATTGACAAAAAAACTGGAAGAATCGCGTACTGCCCCCATGGCAAAACACTTTCTGTTTATAAATTCCACTAGTTCTTCTACCGTAGGAAGTTCGTTTTGCGTTTGCTTGATCTCCCATTCACGAACGGTGCGGTCATCGAGTTTACTCAAAATAATAGGAACCAACATAGCGTCCCATTCGTGAACCGGCAACTTTAACTTTTCCAAAGCCGCTTTGTGATGTTGAATTGTATCCAAAAGCTTTCTAATGTTCACTACAGACTCTTTTGTGGCGTTTGGCAAGTCAAACAAAATTTTTTTTACATGAAAATTAATTACCGCTTTTTTATTTTCGTATCTTTTTTGCAATAATTCTAACGCGATGGTATAATTGTCGGGTGTTATATCTAATTCGTTAATGAGTTTTAAAGCATCTCCCTTACAACACATCTTTAAATATAATAACTTTTCTGTTTCGGTCAAATTAGCACGGTTATGAACAAGAGAATCAAAAATATTTTTAAAGCTAAACCATGATTCATAACTGCCAAAAAAAGACGGTAATCCCAATTGGGGTAATTTTTCCATATCGAGTGATTTTTGTGTTTCAACTTTGGGGACTGATATCGGCGTGTTACTCAAACGCTGCTGACTTGATGAATGTAAACATTGTTTGGCTTCAGCTATTAAAGAGTAATACGCTGACTCAGTTTCGAGTCGGTTGTCTATCTCATTGGGTTCCAAGAATTCTAGTCTTGTTTGAATTCTATCGAATTCTTGGAAGTCCTCTTCGATACTTTTAAGGCGGGTCTCAAGTTGGAATTGATCATTTTTACCATTACTACTTTGCAGAAACAGCTCGAAACGCAACAAACGCTGAATGACTACGCGACGGACATGCAATAACTCGCGAAATTCCTCACCCTCGGCAGCAACATTTCTGGCCAATATCCCTAACGCTGCTTATTTTCAGTAGGAAATTAGGTACGTGGTAAAACCAAAGCAATGAGAGGGTACTGAGATTTAGCTCACCAACTACCCCTTTTGAATCATAGATTGTCGTGCGCTTACGATAGTTTATTCCAAACTCCAATTTACGGTGGTATATAAACAGTTTACAAAACGAGCTTCAAAACAAGGCGTGAAAGTAAAGCAAACTGCCGATTTCCAACAATAGTAACAATCGATTTGATCGGGAATTGTATACACGGGTTTTACGAGACGAGAGGAGATATAGTCGTTTTCAGGAAGATATTCATCTAGCCACCCATGACATTGTAAACGCACCTTTTAAAAACAAATGAAAAGTTACCAGAAAGTTACTAGATCGGAGATTGGTGCGAAGCGAGCTTAACGAACGCATTTGTCGGGTTTTAACCTCAAATTTTGTAATTTTTAAACATAACTACTTTATTTCTCAAATTTTGCTCAAATCCAATTATTATTCAGCGTTTGTAATGTAGGAAAAGTGGCTTAATAAACGACTAACTATCACCCAGAACTATTAACACAATTCATCGCATGACCCGGAAAAGTCATCTGCAACCTCCAACTTCTGCAAAATAGGATGCCAGAGTAGAGTTACAAATACAAAAATTGAGACATCAAAACCACATTCAAGCAGTTGTGAGTATTGATGATTGATTATTGCCAGTTAAAGCGAGCGTTAAATTAGTATGCATATGCAGAGGGAAGAACTGAACTGGATCATCAGCCATGAACAAGATTTCCAAAAGTTCCGAATATACTCGCACAGAAATTACTGTAGTGTCCAGATGCCCTGGGAATAGACCATACATTTAACTATGCTTATGCCTATGCCTTACATAATATTATATAGTCTACCACTTTCCAAGATTAAAATTGAATGCAGATTGCAGTCAAGTAAAAATTGTTCCAAACAGCAAAAGCCTCTGAGAAAAGATGGTTTTCTACCAGACTGAATTTAAGTACTGCCATATGATTTGGATTGTGTGATGATCTGTGATGAGAGTCCCAGTGGACCTATATGCCACATGCCATCCATAATTATGATCACTTTGGATCTTGAGTTAATATTGGTGAAGATTACCCCCCATGATAAAGAAAAGAATATTTCGATGAATTTACTGTTATATCATTTCAGTTGTCATTTGGCTCCATTGTTGGATCAAAATTGACCCTTTCATTGATTTGTAGGTATTTAGAGAAGTGTATTTTTGTTTTGTTAAATATATATAATTTTACATTATAAATTAATTATACTAAAAGAAGTCTTGCCTAATTGTGCATTTAGTTTCTTAAACTACCTAAATATCAAGAAACTAAAATGTTTGTGTGGTGGTTTATTAATTGTCTAATTTAATATTAGGTTTGTTCCAACATGCTAGAGAACCATTGCAGAACATTTAAAAAATCATTTTGGCCAATGTGGTATATACCGGGTGACACAAGATGACAAGTTGGAAACACCTTTTTTAATGTTTGTAAATAGAGAGTTGCTTTTTTTTGAGGAATTTGTCACGTTAATTTTTTCTTTATTTTTCGTAAGTACCTAATCGAACAAACCCAGTTTCGTCTATGTACACAACAGAGAACTATCGAAACAGCAGGATGCACGCTCCTGAATCGCTACGTGGTCTACCTGGTCTAATGCGGCGTGTAATTGCAATTACCAGATGCTGTGCCAGCGAATGCTTTCACTGCTTTAATTCGCGTCTCGCTGAGTCTAAATCATGTCGTTTACATCACAGTTACTTAATTATTCACTTCCTTTGTTAAAACAAATAGACGAGTAACAACTCTTTTATTTGTTTGGGCGATTTGTCAATCGGACTAACCGCCCCATTAGCGGCAGCAATAGTTTTGCTCCAAATTCGCCGCTTTTGATAATAGCGACCACGATTTTTGTAACATATTTTATTGCTTTCTCGGATTTAGTAATTAGCATTTTAGATTTGTCTTAATTACGCCAGAAAGCCTTGAAGGCGTTGAGCATTTAGATCATTTCCAGTTTCTAGCGATTGAACCTGAGTTATGCGAAAAACCCGTCCATGATTCTTTGCTTTGTGGGCAATACCGCTGATGAGTGACTTTATCTATAAAATTTATAGAAAGGCAAAGTCAAATATGTTGGTATATTTATTCCACATATTTATATTCGAGTTGCAACTCTACATCGAACTTTGGTCTTTGATCTAAGCAAATCGGAAACGTAGTTTTGACATGAATCCCGACACAAATTTTCCAGTCTTTGCAAAAACATTCGCAAGGATCAGCCTTATTTCCATTAATCTTTCTAGAAATGTTCCAATTTTCACATGCCATACAGTTTTTCCGAGATTTCATCCGGATTTTCCTTAGTCTAAGCCTTTAAAGTTGATGTTTACGTTTCGAAATGTTTCAGCTGTCAGTTGATTTTTAGTGCGGGAGGAGCAATGATCTAGGAGATATGGACAGAGCCAACAAATGCCGATATTTCCCCAAAATAAACCTTTTTTTTAGCGGAAATTCTCCATTTTTGAAGTGTCCGTGACGTAATTTCGTCGTCAGGGCACATCAATTGGCGAATCTCAACTGCAAATGATTTGACGTAAGACATCAAATGACGTCAAATCTAGCGAATATCGCCGCTATTTTTAAGGTTTGCCCACTGCTAAAAAGGGGGGTCAAAACTGTAAAACAAAAGGGTCTTTCTAGATGTAATATCTCGTTGGGGAGGAGCCAAAAACTCAAATCGTTCACCCCATGATGATTCGATACGATTCGACTTTTTTGAGCCAAAATTTGCAAAAATCTGCATCGTTCGCTTCAAAATTCAATCAAAACTACTTCCAGCAAAAAAACTTGAACTAACCTAAAAATCGACCACCGAAGGGCTCTCTACAAACTATTGAACCTACGGGGGCTTTCTTTGGTGAGCGATGAAAGAAAACATAAAACAAAAACAAACAACCGTTCTAATTAACATCTGAACTGAAATTAATATTCTGAACTAACCTGAACAAACAACCGTTCTAATTAACATTTGAACTAAAATTAATATCCTGAACAAACCTGAACTGAAATTAATATTCTGAACCAACTAACCTGAACTCACCTAAACCTAACCTGAACTAACTTGAACTAACCTGAACTAATCTAAAAATCGACCACCGAAGGGGTCTCCACAAACTATTGAACCTACGGGGCTCTCTTTGGTGAGCGATGAAAGAAAACACAAACAAAAACAAACAACCGTTCTAATTAACATCTGAACTGAAATTAATATCCTGAACTAACCTGAACAAACAACCGTTCTAATTAACATCTGAACTAAAATTAATATCCTGAACTGAAATTAATATTCTGAACCAACTAACCTGAACTAACCTAAACCTAACCTGAACTAACTGGAACTAACCTGAACTAATCTAAAAATGGACCACCAAAGGGGTCTCCACAAACTATTAAACCTACGGGGCTCTCTTTGGTGAGCGATGAAAGAAAACACAAAAAAAAACAAACAACCGTTCTAATTAACATCTGAACTGAAATTAATATCCTGAACTAACCTAAAGTTAGAGATAGAAATCTTCTGCCGGCTTAGTTGACTTAGTTGGTTCAAGGCAGCAGAAAATGAGTTGTTACTTGACAAGGTTATCTCCAATATTGGAAAAGTTTTGTCAGCAAAAAGATAGGAATATTCGCTCTAAACTTGCGAAAGTTCGCTTGTATGTTCACCCGAAAATTCGGAGTTCCTGAAATATTCACGCCTTACATCTCTACCCCAGAAAAAAAAATGTTGAACAATATTATTGGTGCGCTCCTGAATCGAAACCATTTTGATCCAATATACTTGCTTAATTATTATTGGATGATTAAATAAGAAATATTAATACTCGCGGGCTTCATTTCGTTAACTATAACGACAGACTGAAAAAGCTTAATTTCACAGTTCGCGTAACATGGTAATCCCGTCTTATACAGAAAGGTGTCTTAACGTGATGTTTTTGGAATTTCTTTGAGGTTTGTTCGATGAAGGAATATGTAAAACTGGTTTTTGCTCATTCATATCCACCGGCCGCTAAACGCAACTTTTTATAACTATATTAATGCACCTGGATTTTAATTTATGTTAAACGTGCATGTATAATTTACAGATTACAATTCTTTTGCGCCTTAATGGAAATTTCACCCTATTAGTTTATACAATTTGCTTTGGCTTATGCGTGACATGAACTTTTGCAGTGGCAGTCTCGTTTTTTAGGTCTATTTAGCTTAAATTTCATTTTACAGTACCTAGTTCAGTTAATAATGCCGGTACTGCGGAAATATGAACGAGAAGAATTTGCAACAGCGACCAAGTGGCACTACTGGCCCTCCGCCATTTTTATAATTCAGTACTGTATAATAACAAAAACATCTCCTCGAAGTAAGATTTTGGTCGCTTAAAATAAAAACTGTTAAACTAAAATAGCAGTAACAACGGTTGTTGTTCTAAAATTGAAATTGTTTGGCCTAAAGTCTATAAAATCCAACTTCACTTATGCCACGAAGATATTCAGCAATAGCCAGACCAAATCGGTCAGAATTTTATCATGGTCTCTACAATTAAATTTTGGTTATTAAGCATAGCAAATCCAAGGACTTAGAGTTGTCTTCGTTATATAATAATTTAATTCTCTTCAGGCAAATTTCACTTTACATTCCATCGGCCATTGCAGCAACGTGATTTACAACATTGTTGCTTTTTTGACTTTAGCAGCTTCTTCCGTAAGCAATTTGTTCGTTTTGGTTTTTGTTTTTCTGCTAAATTCTAAAATTATCATCTAAAGCAATAAAGAATCTTCATCTTTATATAAGTATACTTGCTTTCTTTTTACTCATAACTTTTACTCATAACCCTGATATTGTTGTTTTTTTTTAACATCATATTGAGTAATTCTATTTGTGCGATATGAAATAGACCAATCAGCCCTTAGCTGACCTTACTATCTAACATAAATCTATGCCTTATTTGTCATAAAACTACTAGAGACAGCTAATAAAATCGATATTTCTATGTTAAGCATTTAAGGCGCTCAAATCGGCACCAAAACCTAAATTTTGAGATCAACATCGAGAAGTTCAGACCTGTACGTAACCCGAACAATAGTTTGGTAATTAAAGCGATTTCGTGAATATCGTTAATGAAAATTAAAATCTTATTCTCTCATCAGATTGAGCTTTTAATTTCTCATCCTTTGAATGTAATTTCGAGCAATTTATGCCTTAATTGACTGGGCTACATGTCAATATTCAAGATAACCCTGTCAAGTAACAGCTACCTTGAATCAACTAAGTTAACTAAGCCGTCAAAAGATTTCTATCTCTAACCCAATCGGAAATAATTATCAATTTCGATAACTTATGTCAAAAAATGCCATTTTTTACATTTCTACAGGGAATATATTCATGTAAAATTGATATACTTTTAAACTCATGACGTCGCTTGCTATTGTAGTTTTTAATATGATAAATTTTTTTTGATTCTGTTTTCCTATCTTTCTATTGAAAAAACTTTTTCAATATCGGAGATAACCCTGTCAAGTAACTACTCATTTTCAGCTGCCTTGAACCAACTAAATCAAGTAAGCAGTCAGAAGATTTCTATTTCTAACACAATCGGAAATAATTATCAATTTCGATAATTTATCTCAAAAACTTCCAAATTTTTACATTTATACATTGAATATAAACATGTAAAAATGATATACTTTTAAACTCATGACGTCAGAGTATCAGAGATATCATTTAAACAGTTTTTTTCACTTAGAGCGGCCATCTTAGATTTTTACGTAAATAACTGTTGCAAATCTTGGCAACCTTGTACATACCTACCACTCAAATAAGAATTATGTACCATAAACTGTTCTCTAATTTATAACATAATTTCGCTATTGTAGCTATACCAGCTATTTTACAACTCGCATCGTACCTACCATCTAAATTTGAACCATCAATAGTACCCTCAATAGTACCCTGAATCTGTATGCCTTCCATGTAAAATGCATTCGGAACTGTTTTCTTATAGGAAACAAACTCATACATGTATAAACCTGATGTTGGGCTATAGCAGGCGAAATGTCGAAACGTCCGATATGTTTGGAATCAGGGTCTTACTGCAACAGTGCCTGAGTTGTAGCAAAAAGGTATCAATCATCAGTAAAAAACAAGTTGGTCAGCAGAAATCTTGAGTTGGTTTGTTTATGGTGTGCTTTAGTGTAGACGCATCGTTCATTTTTTTTTTTTTACAGGACATTCCGTAGGGACCTTGAGGTCAAAATATGGGAATCTTAACGCAGATACCGTAATGTGGAAAGAGATACATCACAAAAAAGAATGTTGGAGCTTTTGGAAACAGCGTGTATTTTGGCGACGTATAGCCATACTTGGATCTAGTAGTACAAAGTCACTGTTTTATTTATACCTCTTTCGTTTTAGCACATGGTGCAAGAAATATACTATAAAATGCCAGTCAGATTTCCGACGCCTTCCTACTTGATGTCCTACTTGTAGTGAATGGTTTATATGCCAGACTCAACAAACTAGTAAATTACATCTGGAGAAACCCTCCTGTTTTGGTTCCCCATTTCAGCAGTGGGGTACCACCTAAAAATGGCGGCGATAGCCACTTGAATTGACGTTTTAACTCAACTCATTTGAAGTTGTGATTCACCAATTGATGTGCTTTGACGACGAAATTACGCCATGAATACCTTAAAAATGGCGGCCTTCTGACCAAAAAACGGAATCATTTTATAAGGAAATATCAGCGTTTGTTGGCTCTGTCCATATCTTCTAGCTCATTGACCAGACTAGATTATATACAGTTGGCTGCTCTAGACCGCTCAGAGAGTATTCCCATCTTTACCTTGTTATTGAGAAAACAAAGATGGGAATACTGAGAATACTCTCAGAGCGCTCCAGAGCTGTCACCTGAAAACGCTGAAACTAACCGCTTTTTCTAAATTTGAAAATGTAACGATAATTTTATAACAACATAATTCTGGAAATGTTTCGTTATAAAAGTAGGTATATACAGGGAATTGAAGGAAAGTAAAAAATGTATGATTGCAGTTTAATTTAATTGTTAATTAAGAAGTATAAACCAAGCATTTATAAAAATTGATATATAAACGTATCCTGAACTAACATAAACTATCCTGAGATAACCTGACCTAACGATTATATGAAAAGAGGGTTCTTTTCACGTAGGGATATAGAACAGTTTTTTTCTTCCTTATAAACAAATTTTTTTCTTCCTTATAATATCGGTCAGTTCAGGTTAAAGTTGGTTCAGATTATTAAAGATACCAACTTCATCACTAACGGACCTTTTTAGAATATCTACAAGGAAGGTAAAAGTTCCTTAAGATTCCTTCTTGTGGGTGCGGAGATGAGGTCATCAGGCTGAGAACCTGAACTAACCGGATTGTTTAAAATATTGCAAACCAGGTATATTGCTTGATTAGATCTCACTCAACTTTGGCACATTTTGGCGACGATAAGTTTTATTTTTACCAAGTAGTTTTTTTTATAATTTATATTTTACCACCGCGTTAAAAAAACTTTACTTGTAATGATAATTTAAAAACCCCCATCTCCATCTTTACTATTTCAATAAATAATTGTCACATTCTGTATTGCATCAAATCGTGCGTTGAACGCAAATCGAGGTATTCAGGCCTCAGTAATTTCATTGCGGGCCTAGGCCTAGTTCCCAGCCCAGTCATTACCATATAGCACAGATTCGAATGACCATTGAACGGAAATGCTGTTTTTAGAAAAAAAAATTAAATTTTCTGCGGTTTCATATTACTAAAATTTCAGAGAAAACAAGCAGGTTAGGTGCATATACCAGAAAATACAGAAAACTTAAAACACATTTGCCTCATTGCTTTCGACGATAAACCGCAAAAGCGCCAATACTTTTTAAAATTAACATCAAGTGACAATAATATAAAAGTTTGACCGGTTTGCTTATGAAATATTTCTATGTTTTTGTTTTTAATACCTGTCGAGAGTGCTTTTTTAAAAGTATTTCCTAAACTGGCCAGAAGATCAGTTGGGTATTTATTAAATGGCGCAACTCGGACGGTTTTTGCGATACTATTTGTCGAGTAAAAAGGAATAACTTGGATAGTTATATAAGATGTGTTTTTAATAATAATCCTTGCAAAATAATTATACTTATTAATTTTTACTTGTTTATCTATGAGGACGTACGTAGGTATTTTAAATAACTGAGGAATTTACCAATAATAGACAAAAAATTGTATGTTTGGGTCAAGTGATACTCTCGTTTATATTATTTGACTTTTTTAAATATAATACCTACCCAAGTGTTCATTGAAAAAGTCATCAAGTTGGCTATGAATTTTGAAAAAGTATAAAAACATGTTTCAAACTACTGAAAAGAGTTTTTTTTTTTAATTATTTGCGGGAAGAAAGGCCGAAACATTTAATGGTAACAGATTATGGGCCCAGAACGTGATACATGTGTAAGCTAGGTGGCAAGTTCGGTCAAAGAAAACAAGGTGGGACTTTCTTTTGTGTGGGCCACCAATTACCACAGGGATAAATTTCATTTCAATCAAGATCGGCCAGTGTCATTCATTCAATTTCATATTAGATTCAGGTGCAACCAGGCATTTAGTGATGGAAATTAGAGCCATATATACGGAGCAGTGAGGTGTTACAGCAGAAGATAAAAAATGGGAACACACTAGTGGCAACCAAGAAGGATATTCTAGATGCAATTTGTCAAGGTATGAAAATTTCTAGAGATGTTTCAATTGTTAAGGGACTTTCTCACAATTTACTCTCTGTATCTCAGCTTTTAAAAAAGGATAAATTTTAATACAAATTGTGCCTACTTATCACAAGGAAATTTATGATGATAATGTATTGCATCCTCTCAATTTACAGATGGTTTTGCAGGTACAGGACAAATAAAACTCCCTTGTCGTTTGAATAAAGGCCAACGTTTCGAAGTTTAATTTACGTCTTCTCCAGGACTGGAAGCAAATACAAAAAACAATTGAAGAGTGGCCAACAAAAATATAAGAATCAAAAAATGTTTTGTTATCTTTTAAGTGTGATGCGATGGGAGACCGATTCTTTTTAAGAGTTGCTTTTCAATCTAAAGAAGCTTGTTATAATATGACTGAAAATAGGTCTGATGATTTGTGGCACCAAAGGTTAGGTTTAACCGAAGGGTACTCGAGATGTTTTTTATCACTCAGAAAAGAAAACCTCTAAAATTGGTGATATAGTGCACACAGATATTGCAGATCCTGTTACTCCAGAGATGGTGAAATGTATTTCCAGGTTGCAAACCTGTTGGACGATTATTCTCATTTTGTAATTGTTAAATTGTTGCAAAATAAAAGTGAAGCAGCTCAAAATGTTTTTGATTTTATAAAACTCATTAAGACTCAGCATGGAAACAGCACTAAAAAGATATGATGCGATAATGGTGGTGAGTTTTCATCTGAAATGTTGAAAAGCTTTTGTCGACAAAGATGAATTGAACTTAACATACCATTGTCAAGGTCATTAGTATCGCTTCTTAGTTTTAATAATTAACGTACCTTAACTGATTGCTTCTGTCTCTTTATTATTTGACACCTTTCCCCCCTCGTATTTGCCCTTGACCGGTACTGCTGCTAAAATCGATAATTTCGTCTGGGTTGTTCTTCTTGACCTGAACTTCCAAGCAGGAGCTGAGGAGATAGCCGCGGATCCGAGTTCTACCTTCCTCGTAGTGATGTGCATAAAGTATCTATTCGTTACTTGAGTACTCGATACTTCAAGATATTCCAAGTACTCGAATCTTAGTTTGGAAAATATTCGTTACTCAGATTCGAAATCTCGTTAGATTCGAAACCCCATAGAACGGAGCCGGTCGGGGCGCATATCGAATAGGCGGTGGGTGACAGAGCGAGGGAATTGGGCGAAAAGATGTTTGTATTGGAGTTTTATAACTTGCTATGGTATTTATGGTACCCTTTTATAAGTACCTACGTGCCTATTGTATGCCTATTGGGCTATCTGGTTAAGGTCAAGACGTTGGGATTACGCTTGTTTTTCATATTTTGGGTAGTTTTTGGAGGACTGTGTCTATAAAGGGTTAAAATGAATTTTTTGTTTATTTTTATACAAAATTTTGCTGGAAAACTAAGTGGTAAACTAGTGAAAAACAAAGTAGAAAACTAATTAAGAAAAAAACGATATTGATTTTTGCACTTAGTTATTTTTACCTAATAGAAATGACGTAATGAACCCATATCTATACCAGTTTTGAGTTAAACATTACATATAATGACTCATTCTTTTTTTTGTAAATTCGAGAGAATACTTCATTTTATTCTTCATCTATCATTATTTAAATAATTGATTATAAATGTAACAAAAATCGTCAAATTCAATTCAATGATCAGCAGTTTATAAACAGAAAAGTTAACATTTATTGGTTAACTTTTCCCGAACTCTTTTAAAAAAGTTAATAAGATTTCTAAAAACTGTAAATTATAGGAAAATTTCCTATAATTTACAGTAAAACTAATTGTTTTCCTGAATGTGATTGATGAAATGTGATTTTGCGCAAAAAATATAAATAATATTGAAAAATAAAATTGTGACGAGTACGCTTCTAACCAAAGATCAAATTGTTAAAATATGCTAGAAGTGAGAAAAAATTGAAACATCTGTTTTTCGCTATTTTGTTTTCAGCACTGATGATTTCACATTTTTTTTTCGTTAAATAAAATCGGTCAAAATAACCTGAACATGAGATCTTTATATGTAATTCTCACTGGGGTTCGAATAAAAAATAATTAACAATAAATGTATTTTGTCTCTTTATCGCCTGCTTGACAGCACACCCAGGTTCTATTTCTAATGGGGTTCCAGAATGGTCCAATTAGTATTGCAAGGGCCGAATCGAACCGAGTTCAGTAAATTTGATATTGATTACAAAGTAACGAATACCGAGTATCAGATACACGAACCTAAAGTAATCAAAAGTACTCGATACTCCCAAAAGTAATCATTGCACATCACTACAAGCTATTGGATTTTTGGCAAATTCAGGAGGACTCGGTCCATTAATTTTAACTGTTTTCTAGTTTCTAGTTTCCTTAATATATTCGTATTCCATTGGTACCATTATTCTATAGAAAGGTGTGAAAGTGAAAATGAAAATCTCTGGCCAATTGAATTGGTCAATAGATTTTTTTGACCAATCAAGGTTGTCAAAATTAGAGGTGCCGCACATTTACGCCAAAATTAGATCACGTTAAGATATATGCATCCTTGTCCAACACCAGGACAAAGACAGAGCAGAACTGACAGGCAAGGAAAGTCATTAGTGTCAATGTCAGCCAAACAAAAATGCAAAGGTAGGTTAGATTGGTTTGTTATTTAATGATTGATGAATTAGAAGTAAAAAGACTGTTAAATCTCTTCCTGTTATACAAAAACTAATCAGAAACCCTGAAAGAATGATAAAATCGCTATTCAAACCTTCAGGAACATACTCGGAATAGAGATGCCACAACATGTATTGCATGTAAACAAAGCTGACAGAGTACTCTGTAGTGCATAAAACTAATAGTTTTATAAAAATCAGGCAGGCCAAAGGAAACTAGACCTCAGCAGCAGCACAAAACCGGGAGAGTTCAATTAGTGAACGAACAGCAAGAGCAAATGGAGCAAAATACGATAGATACTAGAGTGAAAGTAAAAGTGAGTAATTCAAATGTGTGAGGCATAACTTCAATAAAGAGGCATAAGCAATCAGTTAAGGTACGTTAATTAATAAAACTAAGAAGTGACACTAATGGCAAAAAATGACCGTGACATAATGTAGCTTATTGTTTAGTTTAGTTCTCGCTATAAGTTAGTTCAGGTTAGCTTAGTGTTTTGTTTAGTTCAGTTTTCACTATATCAAATGGTATGTTAGGCGAAATGCGAGCCAATTTGAAAATAAAACCGGTACGGTCGCGCTTTTATAAAATTGTCAAGGCAACATAACTTTGGTTAGTGCTAAACGCTTCGCTGTAAGGTTAAGGACGCACTGCTTTAAGGCTAGCTTTTAGCACTAACACTCAACAATAGACAATAGTTGCGGCCTGAAAACATATGTAGCCCTGAAAAACTAAATTATATTGTTTGAGACTGCTGTCTTCAATCTTAGATTTCTCAGTTCCTTTGAAAGAGAAACAAAAATGGACTTTTTCTATAATCCATGATAATGTTTTGAATTGTTTATAACATCATTTACGGGTAGAAGCTGAGAAAGACACGAAAGGAGCGGATTCTTTTGACGGACCGGCCCCTCCGTCTCCCAAAGGTATTCTGTAGCAGCCCTCTGAAGAAAAAAGTCTTGGCTATACTGGAATCGCAAAAATGTAAACATACTACCTCGACGACCAGACTGTGTAAACTGAGAAGATATAGTTCTTTCTACGTACTCTTCATGCATCTTGCGTTGAAGCTCCTGGTGGATGGTGTGTTGCCAGGAAACTAAGCATGTGTATATAAAAAGCAAAACTAAAACAAATACGTTAATAACTCACAACCAAAGTAAGTATGTATCTACCAAACAAAACAAACGACTCTGCGCAAAATTTGTACTTGCTCTTGAATTCCATTGTAAGGGCGTTCACCAGCATTATTAATTCTGCAATGATGTAGAAAAGAAACCCTAAGGTGGATACCCAACCACTGAAGTCATTTTTCTACAATTGTCTTAGTTACTTAATATTAACAAAATGCACATTTCGAAACTGATAATAATTACTCTAAATATATAATATGCATGTACGCAAACTAAAGAACTCACAAATCCCATTATGCCAAGATGAAAGCAAATGGGAAACATTCGATAAGAAACTCCTTTATCGATGAAATGCTCATCCAACCAAGAATGAAGGCAGCTAATCACCAACAATGCCTGAAAATTGCACAGTTTATTGTTTTTCAAAATACCTTAGTACCATTCGACGCTCACCCATAAACAGACACAAAGCCCAACTGCCATTCTATCAGGATGGCAAAACCGTTTGAAGCATTGAGGTATCATTCTTTTATTTAATTGTTTTCGAATTGTCTATTTGTCAATAAGTTGTCGCATTAATATGTCAAACTATATGAAACGGGTGGCAAGTGTCGCGCCGTGTCCCCCCCCCCCCCTTTCCCTCACTCCGATAAGCTCAGTGGTCGCCAGAAACGTGCTTGACGGGTACACGATTTCTTACTAAAATTGAAAAAACGACCACAAAGGAAACTGTACTAATGACGCAGTGTAGAAGAGAAACGAATTCCGCCAGGTCGCTGGGATACTCGATATTATGGTGAACACAACACTACTGTAATATTCTAAATTTTTCAACATCTACACCTACTCTACAAATACTTAATGGCCGGAAGTGTCTGCAAACCATGCGTTATCTGCAAGAAAATGGCCTATTCACGAAAAGGGCAGAGGTGTTCTAGTTAATTAAGGCCTAATTTGCTCAAATTTACATTTAAAGGATGCGAAATTAAAAGCCCTATTAACGATATTCGCAAAATCGCTTTAATTACTAAACTATTGTTAAGGTCTAAAAGGTTTTCAAGGGCCCTAAATAATTAAAAGGGAGCCTCTGCCGGTTAAATAAAAAGGGCAATTGTAGGTTTCATGTTTTATGGCTGGAATTCCCAAGAAATTAAGAAATGCTCTTCGACGAAAATTAAAAATATTGCAACCATATGGGCCTCATGGGGCTTCAGCCAAAATTCCACTTCTATCTCTTCTGGTTTTACTTTTAACTCCCCTAAATAAAAAAACTGTCTAAAAATGCAGAAATGAGACTTCGAATCAAGCGTCAATCTAAAATTACAAATTTGGAGTCTCTGAAAGGGCAAATTTGGAATTTTTAGAAATATGAGGTTTAGAACAAGGGTCAACGTCTGCTGAAAATTACACAAAGTGTCTAAAAATGCAGATTTTGGAGTCTTTAGAGAATCTCAGAGTAGAAATAGAAGGAAATATGAAATTTTTAGAGAAATTCTGACACAAAGCGCTTAAAAACACAAATTTGGAATCCTTTAGAAGATTCAGTTTAGAATTAGGGGCAAAATCGGTTAAAGACGACTTGGATTGTCTAAAAATGCAAATTTGGAATTTTTTGAGAAACGAGACTTAGAATCAAGGCCAAAACCTTTTTAGAGAGAGACAGAGGAAAATTTGTAATTTTTAGAGAAATGCTGATTACGGTTAAAGTAAACTAAATCGGTTTAAAGATTACTTAATCGTCTAAAAATGAGTCTTAGAATTACGGTCAAAATCTGTAAAAAAAAATGCAAATTTGGTATTTTTAGAAATATGCAGGTTAGAGCTAGGGCTAAAGTTTGTTAAAAATGACAAAAAGTTTCCAAAAATGCAGATTTATTGTTTACACGCTTTGAGAATTTTCGTGTAGGACCCAGGTCTGCGACCTCAGCAATCAGAAAACAGTTTGTTTTGTGATCCGATTGGTTCAATGTCATTCCAACCAATAAAAAGCCTAACTATTATTTGTTAAATTGTAGGTAATTTGTGATTGGTCTACGAACAGATCATATTGCCTGAGGTCAGCACATTGCACTGGGTGATGGTATTTTAAGTTTGGATATATTTTATACATTTTTAACTTGATCATTTCACTCATGCATGCTTCGCCCAGTTGCATCAATCTCTGGACTCTGGAATGGCAGATTCTACAGTTAAATTCAATAAATTTATTGCCATACATATTATAATAATACAAATTGTAAGGGTAGTAAAACTACAGACATTAGCACATTTTAAAATAGGTAGATAATCCTAATGCCTAATGACTTAATATTAAACTGATTCTTATTTTGATATACTATCTACAATCATTGTTAAAGGTCATAGCAATTAAATAGGTTTATAAGTTAAGGATAAACAAGTTATAACAATTCCTCACTTCCTCACAGTCAAGAACTTCAAAGGAAATCATTAACTTTTATCATATGAAAATACTCTATTTTGCAATGCATCCTTTCCACAATAAACCACCACAAGCCATAGAAACTATAAAGTAAATTATCACAATAGCAACAGCTCCCATTATCACGTACAGTTTTATATTTTTCCAAAACATGGAGCGGGCCAAATTTCTACTCGTTTGGCGGAAAGAGACAGACTATAAAATAATTAACAATCTCAAGCTACATTTTCATATTTTATAATGTACTCACCCCACTATTTAAATTTTCAGCCTTATTAACCAGGAGTTCAAGTTTTTCACCTCTCATAGCCACACTATCTATGAAACAAAACAAAAATTATATATATCATATTGTAAACGGTAAAAATGTAATATTTAAATAAGGCGCCAATATTTAGTGTATAGTGGGTTGGCAGTTGTGTATTGACCAATCCAGAATTACGTCATCTGATATGTATACCCCTCAAGGCAATATGGCGGGCCAACCTATATAAATGTCGGACGGAACTTAAAACTTCATCTTGATCATCATATTTCATGTTTGATTTGAGGTATATTTATAATATATTCCTAAATTTTCTTTTAGGTAAAAACTCCAAGACAGAATGTACCTATAGTTTTGTAGCTGAAGTACTGAAGAAAATCCTAAAACGTCAAAACAATTATGTTGTTCATAATTAATAAATTGGCTGCTGTTTTGCTGTTTTTACTATTTTTTTATACTTTAATTTATTTATTTGTCGTTATAAGTTATATAAGGGTAAAAATAATGTTAGTAAAATGCTAATAATAACAGAAAAATTTGGTTTTAATGAGGATATATTACCCAAAAAAAAACAAACAACATTAAATTATAAATTGTCAATTCTTATTCGTCATTTCTGTATAAGCACAGAAAATTTAGTATGTTTGACTACACTGTTTGTATGCCCCCAAAAAGTTTGTCAAAATCAGCTGTTTTGTAATGAATTACGAGACAGAGTGTTTGGTTGTCATTGTCTTAAGTGACTTACATCAGGTTAGACAGATGAGAGTTGGTTAAAGGAAACTTTTAAGAAAGCACGTTTGTGACGTTTGGCGAATTATGTATTTTTTATTGTTTGACTTAAATAAATCCTTTATGGAACAACTCTGGGTTTAAATAGCAGATACTCTGCTACAATATTACAAGGAATATGTAGTTACCCAGCAAATAAAAAATTTACTCATGTTATATTAAATATTTTAAGGGGCAAGTGCATGTGTGAGTATGTGTGACCCTTAGAACTAGCGCACCTCATCAAACAATATGATTTATTACCTTGTTCACTGGAACAAGGATGATGATGGCTTGAAAACAAAACGTCGGATTTTAAATTTAAAAAAACTACATTGAAAAGAGCAAAAAGTAGAAAAAGTTTTTTCAAAATTTTGATTTTTTTTTGTTTTTCAAAACTTTTTATAGACTTCTAATCGCACAACTTTACCCCAATTTAAATTTCTTTGTATCTCTTCAAATAGGTAACTGAGATCCTCAAGGTTAAACTTGAAAAATGGTTATGCTGTATATATTATCAGTTCATTTGATTGCTCCCTTCTTGCTGATTTTAATGATCGAAAGTTTTATACTTTTATTTCTAATGGTTTTCAAAGAATTAATAACAAACAAATTTTTCCAATAAGGACTAATTTGTTAGAACAAGAGAGTACATTCCAGAACTAACAAAAAAAAATTTGTTTAGTTGCATCTTTGTAATACATTACACCTTATGGAAAATTGTTGTTTTTTATTAATTCTTAGAAAACCAGTAGAAGATAAAGGTATGAAATTATACATCAAAAAGGGGATATCAAATAATCCAATAATAAATAGGATGTCTATTTAAAAAAACCTAACTTTATATTGTAACTTAAAAATTGCGCTCAATAAAAAATTCACAACTGCACCACTAAATTATGTATGAAAAACTCTAAATCAATTCTATTTTACTTTAGGTTTTATTTCCCATAATAGTCGACATACAGCACTATGTGAAAAGTGCAGTTTTTTCAAAAACATCCAGTGTATGGAAAACAAATCAAGCAGACTGGGAAATAATGATAACATTAAATTTATCATAAAACTTGGATCAAATTTTGCACTTTGTAAGTACTCATTAAGACATATCTTATTTGTTATTTATAAGTCACGGACAGTCAAAGTGGTGTCACATTGTTTTAAGTTTCTCACCAAACCAGCTACAGGACCATAAATTGTAAAAAATGGTAATGTATACATAAATCATAAACTTACCAATGTTTTTTACCATAATATTCTTTAACTCATCTAATTCACTGTGAACTTTAGAAATTGTGTCAACATCATGGCTTTCTGAGTAATGCTTCATTTCATTGGCCAATACCCTAGCAAATTCTGAATTAAGAGAATATGCAATAGCATTGTCAGCACTGGGTCCATACAATGCTTGAAATCTTCTTTTGATTTCATTTAGAAACAAAAATGCCCTACTCCTTTCAAATTCCTGAAAAAAAAGTTGTTTATTAGTTCAAAAGATGACTCAAATGTTGAATTATATACGTTATCAGTAATGCACATATAGATAATTCGGTTTTCACAGATATAATGAAACAAGTAACTCCCATGGGAGTAAGTGAGTTTGTCATTGTATTCTGGGATTTTGGCTATGATTTGCTCAGTCACTTCTGCAAAGTTTCCAGCACAACTAGCGTACTTTGCAAGTACAGTGATTCCTCGTGAGACTACGCTGTAGAGGATGGGCATCTGCAAACAAAACAATACAATGCAAAATGAGGACAAATGAAAAAAGGGCTTACGTTTTTAATTGGTGAAACACCATCAAACAATTATGCTGGCTCAACTTAACAATGCATTCAACAGGTTGGGAAAATTGAATATAAGTACACCGTTTGTGATTAATTGTGTATTTTAACGAGAAAACAAAACTGCTAACAATTAGGTACAATCATCAATCAGCGCAATCAAAAACAATTCTAAACACAAAAATGTCAAAGAAAGACAGTCAAAACTAGTCAAAAGGTTAAAACAGCATTGACCTAGGACATATGGACATAACAAACAAATGCCGATATTTCCCTGAAAATAATCACTTTCTTGGCCGGATGTCCGCCATTTTTAGGGCATCCATGACGTAATGTCGTCGTCAGAGCACATCAATTGTCGAATCACGATTTTGAATTATTTGACGTAAAACGTCAAGTGACGTACCTCAAACGTACAACGTATATGGATAGGCACATTAACAATTTCTTGGGAATTCCGGCCATAAAACATGAAACCCTAAAATTGCCCTTCTTTTTGACCGGCAGAGTCGCCCTTTTAATGGTTTATGACTCTTGAAAGAATGGTCAGACCTGTGCGTGACCCGAACAATAGTTTAGTAATTAAAGTGATTTTGCGAATATATTGTTAATTAAAATTAAAATTTTATTTTCTCATCAGATAGAGCTTTTAATTTCCCATCCTTTGAATGTAAATTCGAGCAATTTATGTCTTAATTGACTGGGCCAGGAAATTAACGGTCAATTTAAATAAAAAGCTTCAATTATCAATTAAACTATGTCATGTGAGGTATCATTTTGAAGAGAATCATTTGTTCTGCCCAATATATAGTCGGCATATAGTCGCCACTGGCCAGGGTGGTATCAATTTTTCTGCAGTCAGTACCCTTTCGAAAATAAGAAGTACCGAGTGGGTGGTTCAGAGGATCTTCTCTTCAAAACTCAAAAGAGAGAGACGGTTTTGGAACTTGCTAGAGTGATGAGAATTATGACCTAAAGAGAGAACCGGGAAGGTGGAAAAGTTCGATTATTTTCCGCGAGAAAAAAGTCAGTCCTTGGCGCCACCGTTCTGATTATCGCCAATTCGTCACTTTTTCCCCCCTTTTTGAAACCCGTTTTAGTAAGCCGCACTAATTATTTGTATTTTTAATATTTTCATTAGTGCCAAAACAATTATTGCCCGCCTACGAAAAGTTTCGTAGAGTGTTTCTTCGGTTGTGCCAAATAGTGTCAACGAGAAAACGGATACTTTGGAGACGCAGAAGACTACCGGTAATTAAGTATTTGTAGAGTAGTTGTAGAAGTTGAAAAATTTAGTATATTAAAGTAGTGTCTTGCTCACCGTAATATCGAGAATCCCAGCGACCTGGCAGAATTCTTTTCTCTTCTGCACTACATCGTTAGTTTAGTTTCCTTTTTTGTTGTTATTTCAATTTTAGTAAGATCGTGTACACGTCAAGCACGTTTCTGGGGACCACTGAGCTTATCGCACGGCGCGACAGGATGTAATTTCCGAACTCAACTATTACAAGTTGATTTCGGTAATTACCCGAGCGCTCGGAATATCATTCTTCTATCTCAATCTAGCTTGTTAAGATTTTGGGAGACGGTCTCTGTCCGGAGCGCTCCGATGGAATTACCGAACTCGGTTATAACAGCGTTTTCGGGAGACCGCTCTGAGAGTATTGCTATCCTTACATTCTTATTAAGAAACCAAAGGATGGGAATAGTCAATTTTTAACTTCGTATGTCACCGTTGGTGTCACTAATTGTGCCGGTTCCACGACAATGACAAAATATTGGGAGTTTTGTTACGACAAAAGAGACATGCTTATATAAATAGTTATCTAGTAAATCACTATAAATTGTAAAAAACTTCAATAAGTTTTAAGCTTAAAAGCTTCGAAAAATGGCCTACAGCGTAGCCAAACATAAATTCGTACCTAAATCGGAAGTGCAGTTGCAAAACAGTACCATAAAAATTGCCGGCTTCTTTATTAAACGCTTTGGCCAAAAACACCGAACCAATTTTGCGGAAGTATCGACATTTGTTAGTTCTATTCATATCAGGTTATTGGTTCCCATCTCTAGTGTCAACATTTTTGTCATCTGTCAAAGTGCAGACATTTTTCTTGAGCGCAGCCGCAGCTGTTAGTTAATTTGCTATTTGCAATTCATTTCACCTGTACGTGTCATCGCATCCGGACGTACCTAAACTACACAAATTTTAACAAAGTAAAATAACAGTGAAAATATATATATTTCCGGTAAGTTATCCCAACTCTGTTAGTTCGATCAATACTTATGTAGCAAGTCCAGGGTCTGGTCGGTATTAAGCATTACAGAATGTTTGAGGTTTTTCCAAACATACAAAAAAAGAGGGCATAAAATAGTAGTTAAAGCAAAAAAAATTTTGAATATTGCTATTTGTACCAAAAAATAGTAAATAACAAGTACAACTGGACTGACCAAACCAAAGTAAAAACATAACTGAACTAACCTAACCACAGTATAAAGAATAATACATTATATTATAATGTATTATTCTTTATACTGTGACCTAACCAACAGAGCTCACACAACTCAACTAACATAACCAAAAGAAAAACAGAAGGGTAACACATATACTGCAATAGGTCCCTAGGAATGTACAAGTGATGTTTGTGGCTTCAGCGGCTAGAAGAATAATAATATAAATTAAAGAAAGAGTAGGCCTTCACCTGGATTTAGTGATATAGATAGTATACAATCTATTATATCTATTGGCTATGTATGTTTGACAATCCTATAAGAATGAGAAACCGAGACTTGACAAGTCTCCAGTTGTAAATGTGTTTCCCTTTCCTTTCTGACTCCCACCTTGCATACTAACAAATAATAATGATTTAAGTTGGAGAAATGGTATCCTAATAAGCCAATGAATTAGATGTGCCTTTATAGCTCAGTTGGTAGAGCACCTGTCTGCAAACAGCAAGGTTGCTGGTTCAAATCTGGCTGAAAAACTTTTTCTTTAATTTACATTATTATTCTTTTGTTAGCTGAAGCCACAAATGTCAGTTGTATGCAATTTTAAAAGTTTACTCCACAAATTTTAATCCCTTGAACTTAATTATGAATGCAACCCCAGAGGAATTAAATGTAAAAAAAGAAACAATTTTTTTGGTGTATATTTAATATTTTTTCTACAAATATGAATATTACACATAATTTTTCGCTTTAAACTACTTAATTTGATTTGATCTACTAATTTGATGCCTTCTTCGTGGTAAATTTGACAAACCTAGATATTTGGTAATGCCTAATACCCACCAGCACTCAAGTCCATTAGGTTTAACTATATACATTTTGTTTATTTTTTAAAGGCTAAAGTTTACTTAACATTACCTTTCACACATGGCCATTTTTCAATTCTTTCCAACCAAAACCATACATTTTCGTTCAACTACCTGGCTGATATCCAAAAGGTTATATTATGAAATTCGGCCAAAATCCCAGGTGAAAATATTCCAACCAAATCCCAACAAACAGCCAGTTTCTCCAAAAAAGCATCCTGCTGTCATAACTGCTATGGACAAGCCATTACCTCCAAGAGCTAATCAATTAGGTATTCAAATGCTTTCAGAAAGAATATACCATCAAGTTTTCCTTGAAGGTTGTAAAGCATCTCCAACACATCATGTTGTTGAATTGAGTAAACATGAGTTGTCAAAACATGGCATGAAAAGTGAAGATATAGAATTTCAACCTGAAGTAGATTTTAAGCTGCCTCCTTTGAATGGTGCAAATATTGAAGAACATTTCTTGAATATTGGCAATGATCAGGTTCAGAAGTATATGGAATTGGTTGCCGATTTATTAAAACATATTCCTGATGTACCTGGGCATTGGTTAATGCAAGAAGGTTGGACATGTTATAAACCTGGGCAATTGCCACAGAAAGTCGACTATCCCTTGGAAGATGCTTTAGTTTTTGATGTTGAAGTTTGTATGATGGTGGGCAAGGCCCCTACTTTGGCTACCGCTGTATCAAACAAGGCTTGGTATGGCTGGGTTAGCCCCACATTAATTACTGGGACTTTTATTCCTAATACTACACATCAATATCACTTAGATTCATTAGTGCCTTTAGAGAGTAAATCTGGAGATGTGGGATTGAATTTAAATCAGCATCAACTTAAGCAAAAAATTGTTGTGGGCCATAATGTTTCTTTTGATAGAGCTAAAATTAAGGAACAGTACTGGATTAATAAAACTGGAACTCGATTTATTGACACAATGAGCTTACATGTGTGTGTCAGTGGTCAAACAAGTTATCAGAGGGCGATCATGAAGTCTTTGAAATTTATAGAGGAAGATGAAGAATGGAAAAACAACAGCTCATTAAATAACTTAATAGATGTGTACAATCTTTACTGTGGAGCAAAGCTTAGTAAAGAAAAGAGAAATATTTTTGTTGAGGGTTCTCTTTTGGACATCAAAGAAACCTTTCAAGATGTAATGAATTACTGCTGTGGAGATGTTAAAGCAACTTACAACATTCTAAAAGTGTTATATCCGTTATTTGTTGAACGATTTCCACATCCAGTTACTTTGGCTGGAATGCTGGAATTGGGAACAGCATACTTACCAATCAATGACAAATGGAATCGATACATTGCTGATGCAGAACAATCATTTGAAGATTTGGAGAATGAAGGTAAGATGATTTTGGTGAGAAGAGCAGATGAAGCTTGCCAGTTACTACATAGCAACGAATATAAGAAGGACCTATGGTTTTGGGATGAAGACTGGGAAATTAAATACTTAAAATTAAAGACTCTTATTCCTAAGAATAAGAAAGATGAGAAAACTGTTTCAGAAAAAAAAACCAATTTGGATGAAGAGTTTGAAGAAGATGGCCATGAAGAGAGGTTTAGTGACTTGTGGAAAACACAAGCACTTCTGCCCAAAAACAGAACACATCTGCCAGGATATCCAAACTGGTGAGTGCTGCAAAACAAAAATGTCAAAAATCATACAAGATTTTGCAGGTATAGAAAGTTATGTAACAAACCTGGATCGACCCCTGACTGGGTTCCAGGTGCGCACTTAGTAAGCACATCTATGAAGATCACTCCAAAATTGTTGTCACTCACATGGGAAGGATATCCCCTACACTATATAAAAGACAAGGGATGGGGATTTCTAGTTCCATTTTCAGCAGATATCGATGTGAGTACACAATTACCATTAAAGGAGTTATTGCAAAAATGTCCCCTGTTAACGGAAAAAGCATGCAGTGTGGAAGGAAGTGATGCAATGGCAAATATAGCTCAAAGAGTACATGATCACTTATCAAAGAAAGAATACTATGTCCCTTTAAAGAAAGATAAAACTGGAGGACTGTATAAAGGTACCTTAAAATTTTATAGGAAATTAGAAATGGGTTTTTTTAGAAGATTATTGAAATTAAAGAAATTTAGAAAGGTCTTTTGCCTTGCATTTTATAACTCCATTTGGTGAAGATAAGAGATAGGTTAAGTTGGTGAATTAAGAAATAAATTTCAAAATGTCATTACGATCTGCAACCAAATGCTCAACAACAAATAGTACATACAGTATTTATTATGCTAAACAATCTTATCCAACCCATCCCTCTTACTCCAGTAGATAAAAATCTCCAAGGTACTTCCTTATATTATGGAAAGTCAAAGATATCAATTGTATAAACTTGATGGTGTATATTTTCATTATTTTTTTGGTAGTATGTAGTAACTAAAATTTAGATGATTGAATCTTTATAATTTAATTACCAAACAAAAAAAGTTGATATTCTCTTCAGAAAACTTTAATCAAAAGTTTACTTTTATTTTGTGTGATTGGCGTCACGATAGAAAAGTGACAACTCTGATATAACACTTCAGAAAAGAAGGAGTATTTCACAGAGGAATTAGCCATCCGGTTTGAGACACTGGATGCTCGATATTAAAAACCGCTTTTAAATTGATCTGAATTGTGTTGAGAAATAGGAAATATTACGTTTCTTAAGGATACTGCATGCAAATCTGCGCTGTACTTAAATGAAATAGGGTTGCCGCTTACTTTTAGGTATTTTTTGAACAAATTGGTAAAACTGCATATCAACTTGCTAATTAAATTTCAAAATTCTATTAAGTAGACATATCTATTAGCTATTCACAAAAGTTTGCCATCTTCGTAGCCTTGGACATTTGACTTTGACGTTCTTGTCAATCTTCTTGACATTAGCAAAAGGGAGATGGGTAGAAAACAAATGAAGATTTCATGGCTACTAAGATGCCAAAAAATTTTGAATGGGTAATATAGAACGACTTTACATATTTATTTAAGTTTTGAGTGTGGCCACAAATGCGTTTAAACTCTATTTCTAAAATATTTTCATCTTTACGATGTTGCCTGTTCAGCTGAAAAGCAGTACCAGGATTTCGTCAAAAAAACTACTTTACCATTCCTATAATACCTATCTCACCTGTTTTGCAGATATTTAATAATTTCTTGTTTTCATAATCAAAAATAAGCCTCTAAATAATCATAAAAATTTCACGACCTTGATGTGAATGCGGGGACTTTGTTAGCCAGAACCATGTGCCTAAATACCACATGGGCAGTTAGTGACGAAAACCTACAAGGCGGTCCACAATTAACTTTCACCCACCACTAGAACAGATATTTTAACGTTTGTCACACCATTGTCACTCACTCAGTGTCTTTTGAGTTTGGTTTTCGAATAGCCAACTGTTTGGAAACACTTAACGAAAAGCTTTATATGTTTGTGAACAGTTGCTTTACTTTTGTCCTATAGTGTATGTATGCCAAATCTGTTTTCAGGTAAGCTTACTTTTAGTTCATCTTGTATACTTTTATATCTACGTAAATTTTTTACCGACTCCAAATCGCTGCAGCATTTTTCTAAAAAAACCCATTCTTAATTCCAGTTTTTTTTTTTTTTTTGAGTATATGAACTTGATTAAGTTCGGTCTGTGTGGCACATACCATTGTTTTAGGAACTGGTATTTGGTGCAATGAAGAAGTTGAAGGCTGTTGCTGGTTTTTCAAACTTCCACATAAAGATGGCACTGCATATAACGTTGGGAATCCCTTAGCTAAAGATTTTCTAAATAAGTTTTCTGAAAATGTGTTGGCCGGTGACTCGGAGAGTGCCGAGGAGGTGCTCACCCTCGCCAGGAAGGTTTCTTACTGGCGCAATAACAGGTCCAGAATTCTTGAGCAAATGATTGTCTGGTTACCTGAGGAACATTTACCTAAACTTTTGAGGAATTCAGGTTTGTTTGCCTGACTTTAACTGGGATGAATCTAAATGTTTGATCCTCAAGTTCAAGGAGCGAGTGTGGGTGCCATCGTACCTCAAGTAGTCGTATGTGGAACGTTAACGCGCAGGGCAATGGAACCCACTTGGATGACCGCTTCTAATGCCCATTTGGAACGTATTGGTAGTGAGCTCAAATCCATGATCCAAGCACCTCCGGGTTATAACATGGTGGGCGCTGATGTTGACTCGCAAGAATTGTGGATTGCTAGCGTTTTAGGTTTGTTGATTAGCTTCAATCACGATATAATATAGACAGATAATGGCACGGCCAATCATTTGTTGATCTGTTGACGCCGCGCGAGAGAGAAACGTATAGAGAGATGAAATATAGAGGCCTACAGCTGCTACGCTTTCATGCAAGTGCGTTCGAAAAAAAAACGTTCAGGGGCCCACCCTTGCCCAGCCAGTGTAGGGAGCTGTTTTTTCATCGTGCCAAAAATCTTGATGTAGGTAGTTGATAAAACAGATAACTTGATACGATAAAGCAAGACATGTCTTGAGTTGTTCTGAGTCATTTTTAATTGATTTTGGCCCTAATTCTAACCCGCATTTTTTGCAATTTCTTCAAATATTTCAAATTTGCGTTTTAAACGCTTTGAGTGATCTTTGAACGAATTTGGCTTTAATATACATATATCTGTATTTCCAAAAAATTTTCATAATTGCATTTTTAGACGCTTTAGCCATTTTTTTTACTGATTATGGCCCTAATCCTATCTGCATCTTTCTAAATACATTAAATTTGCATTTTTTGACATTGTAAATAATTTTAACCAGTTTTGACTCTTATCTTAACTTAATTTTTTCCAAAAAAACTATAATTTTCATTTTTGACTAGTTAAACGATTTCGGCTTGTCCAAAACCTTAATTTGAGTTTCCCAAAAACTTTAAATTACAAATATTTTTGATCACCTTTTTCGTATAAATAGCCCCCAGATTAATGCGTACCTACTAATGGCCTCTATGTTCTGTCTCTTTTTAAGGCTACTAACGAAAAAATCCCGCGCTGCAACGCTTCGTGCGAATACCTCTATATAATATTGTGATTGTATGTTATTGCGTTTGGTCAATCAGGGTATTTTGGTTTTGAAAAAATTTTTAGAAAGTGAATTTATGAATTGAAGAAAATTTTTTTTTGTTCTCCTAAAGTTCTGATTTTTGGACTGATTGACAAAGCACCTAAATCGCTTCAATTGCAAAACAAGTGGTGTTTGTTCTTCAGGTGACGCTCATCGTGCAAGGATGCACAGTGCTACCCCTCTAGGTTGGATGACGTTGTCGGGAACCAAAGCCAAGAAAACGGATATGCACAGCGTAACTGCGCAGGCGGTGGGCATATCCAGGGATCATGCCAAAGTAATCAACTATGCGCGAATATACGGGGCGGGGCAGCAGTTTGCCGAACGTTTGTTGAGACAGTTCAATCCCTCGATGAGTGAATCTGAGGCCAGAAGTAAAGCTCAGAAAATGTTCGCCTTGACAAAGGGCAAAAAGCTCTATATCTTGAAACCGGAATACCTAACCGAGTTCGAAGACAAGCCCTACGGCAAATGGCAAGCGTTTGAAATGGCAAAAGCTTGGGGAAAAACCGTCACTGAAATGTTTTCGGAATCTAAGTGGGTTGGAGGGACAGAATCGGCGATGTTTAATCGACTGGAAGAAATAGCAAATGGTCGAGAACCCCGCACTCCGTTCTTAGGCGGCCGTCTCACCCGAGCTTTAGAAACCAGATCCGCAAACGAAGATAGGTTTATGACTACAAGAGTAAACTGGGTGGTCCAATCTGGGGCGGTAGATTTTTTGCATCTACTTTTGGCATGTATGAAGTGGATCATGCGCGATAAGGTGCGCTTCTGCATAAGTTTTCACGACGAAGTTCGCTACATCGTCCCGGAACAGTATAAATACAAGGCGGCCTTGGCCCTGCACGTCTCCAACTTGCTTACCAGGAGCTTCTGCTGCTATAGATTGGGCATCCACGATTTGCCTCAGTCTGTCGCGTTTTTTTCCAGTGTGGAAATTGATTCGGTTTTAAGAAAGGAATGCAACGATGATTGTGTGACTCCCAGTAATCCTCACGGCTTGGAAAAAGGATATGGAATTAAGCATGGCGAGGCATTGGATATATACCAAGCCATAGAGAAGGCTCAAGGAAAAAAGAGCACTTGGTATGAAGAGAGTCACTCGAAGCCAGTTGATCGAAGGTGAATATCATTATGAAATTGTTCTATATGAAAGTTGAAGAAAATATATATACATATACGGGGTGTTCATTATAAAACTTCATCTATCAAAAATAGGCGAATGAGGTATAATATGTCCCCAACTTTTTTATTATGACCCCCCCACTTTGTGATTTTTCCTAACACTTAAAAACAACTTACCTAATTCAAATTTCATAGAAATAAACAAAGACATTTTATTTACATTCGACATTACTTAAAATAAAACTGAAGAACTATCTCACGGCGGTCTCGATTCCTTTATTTGTGATAATTGTAGTTTTCAATTGATCAGAAATCTTGAAGCTGTGATATATGCCATCTTCAAAAGGAAAATGAACATAAATACCAATACATTTCGTGGTGATTACTGAGCTATCCAAAGATTTGTCAGACAAATAAATTCCACAGTTTTGACAATTCTGCATATCCAAATCGGGAATTTTTTCAAAGCAGTGCACATTACAATCGTAACAATCCGCGGCTTCGAACCTTGAAGCGTTTCTGAACAACACTGTTACTCTTTTGCACATATCCAGATGAACAGTTTCAACATGGTTTTCTATGACAGTGGTACAGTCTTCGCAGTTGCAAATACATATTGTATCGTCTTTCCTAGCTGTGTTCAGCAATAGATCTTTATGACTGTCTTTCTGATTTTGAATTAACCACTTATTTCCTTGCTTCTCGAATATTTTGCGCTGCAAACTTGAATCTTTTGATATGTTGGACGGAGTTTGATGCACTTCGTCTCCTTTGCTGTTTTCGTTTTGTGAAGACTGATGCTCTTCAGGCTTCTGAGAGTCCCCTAGAACATGGCTTAAGGGTAGTGTTGCGTTTCCGCTCCACACTATACCTGTCTTAAAAAAGTTGACCACAAAAATTGAGAGTTCTTCGTAGGTTTCATTCCAGTGCTTCAACCATTCAAAATGCGTTCTGCCCATATGCTCAATCTCGCATTGAGCCTTCTGCTGGTAGAACTGTACATATTTATGCAGTTTATGGATGAATCGCTCTACATCCACTTCTTTGATCCACTCGAAAACTCGGACACTTTTACTCACTAAAGTGATTTCAAACACGTGTTCACAAGTTTTACTCTCGAAAGCTTTCACCTCGGAGATCTCCCGAAATAGTTGATCGGTGAGACACTGCTCGGCTAACGGATTTGCAGGCTTTCGATATCGACTAAAGTTCTGCACCAGATCCAGTGTGTTCTTGAACACATTGTCCACGTTGAGACTTTGTTCGAAAATGGCTCCGCCAATAGTTCCGGAATATCGTAGGTACTGGGAAAACGTGTTGTTGTAAATGCTGTTGAGCGTGTTTGCTGCTACGGTTCCACTCATAATTTTGAATAATTGACTATTTTAGTTGACAAACGTGGGGATGTCATGTATGGTCAACCGTAAACTTCAAAAGTTTGATTGACAATTGACAGTTTACATATTGACCTTTCCAGAATTACGTTATTTGACATGTTTGTCCCCCAAGGCAATATGACAGACCAACCTATTTAAATATCGGACGGAATTTGATCTTGATCATCATGTTTCAAGTTTGATTTGAGATATGTTTATAACATATTTTCTTTTACACAAGCTCCAAGACAGAATTTATGGCTTTAAAGCTGTAGTAATTTATCATTCCAGAATTGTCATTTGGCAAGTGTGACATCCCTTAAAGAAGGCAATATGAGTTTTTGTTTCAAACCGGTTCTGGTTCCGGTTGACATAAAAATGGTCACCAATCAGATTTGTTGAAAATCAGATTTCCAAGTTTTATGTAAACCCACACGTTTGAATGAACGAGGGTTCTGGTTGACATGAAAATGTCAACCAAAACCATTATACTAGCAAGACAAAGTTTACCTCCATATATCTAAAAAACTTTTATTTTTCAGAAATGTCAAGAGCAATAAAACGCAAACACGTTCTTCTTGAAGCTTTCCAAGACGACTACTCCCTTCCAAAAGCACACCAAAGTATAGTTCGAGTTTTACACAGCAGGGGCAATAATCTTCACGAGGTCGAGTCTATTGACGGCTCTAAATTTCTTGTATCCATGCCGACCAAGTTTAGAAAAAACCTGTGGGTCAAGCGCGGGGATTTCGTTCTAGTGGAACCGATTGAGGAAGGCAACAAAGTTAAGGGCGAGATTGTGCGAATTTTGACTAACCAACATATCAAGTATTTTAAGGAAGATAATGTGTGGCCAAAAGAGTTTACTCGAAACAGCCGCGAAAATCCTTCTGAAGATGCGGATGAGGAGTTGTTTGTGAATCCTAATAGACCTGTTATTAGTGTTGAAGATAGTGACTCTGATAGTTCAAATGATAGTGAGGACAGCGATTCCGAAAGCTCAGGACAGGAATACAGCTTAGATGAGCAAGATCAAACTGAATGTGATGAAAAAAATTCTAGTTCTACTAAGAAAACTTAGTTGAGTTAGGCTTTTTTATTTTTTTAAATTTTAGGTGTTAAGACGCATTTAATAACTATATGTTGATTTTGTATAATAAAACAGTGAGGTAAGCTAATAAAGCAATTGTATATTTGACCCTACTTTGGTAATTTTTCTAAATATAATGTAAATTGCTACATATCATTAAGCCTACTTGTCATTCTCAAAATCTGCTGGATTCTTTCGCATCAACCGGCCATGCTCTTGTTCAACTTGATCATACACAATGTAGGAGATGGCTAATGCTGAAAAAAAAAATCTTCAGAGAGGCAAAAGTTCAGAGGTGAGTCAATAGTCAATAAAAATGCTCTGCCAAAAGATTGAGAATGAATAACAATTATCATGACAATGATCCAAAATATACATCAAACTGTGTTTGCAGTTGGTTATTTTATAACTGTCAGCATGTCACCAGAATGCCAGCACACTCACCTGATTTAAGTATTATCAAGAACTTGTGATTAGATTTAAAAAAATTTCAGAGTGTTTCAATGCATAACAGAAATTAATTATGAAGGCTTGGAACAATATATATCTCTCCAGATTACACTAGGAACTTTGTAGAATCAATGTCCAGGTGACTGCAATCTCTAATTAAGAATAACGGAAGGCCAACAAAATATTAGCAATTAATTTGTAACTGCAAAATTACATATTCATGTTAGTTTTCAAAATTGTATCATTTAATGTTAAGTGAACTATTCTAGTGTCAAAAAATTAATTTGTAAATCTTCATAACAATCACTTTTAATACATTTTCGATTTGTCGGGTTCTAAATTTAAAAATTTTACTTAAAAAATAATCAATCTTTAGTGAATAACAAAGTGCATCATTTAAGCAGTGAGTCACTGTATTAAGGGCTTCTAGTCACCTAGCTTGAGGAATGACCGTGAGATAAATAATGAATACTGCTTTCTTGCTTGTCTACTTACGAGGAACAATATAAGGTACATTTCCCAGTATTCTTCGAACAGTGTTGGCAAAACCTGGATTAAGGGCTCCACCAAAAGCTCTCAACTCAAACGGCGATAGCCGGTAGGTTATGATTCCCCTGTATTTCCACAGTCCTCCAAATCCGTGACCCATTGTGTATTATGGTCTGCAAAAAGAAAGTTACATAATATTTTTGGTTACGTGCAAAGGAAATACGATTTCAAATAAACTTTCGAGTTTTGACCGCTTATTGAACATAGTCCTATCGGGGTTTATTACTTACATATTTGTAAAATCTAGAATAAATGCAGTAAATTAAAAATGTATATAAAATTAGAGTTTAATTTCTCTGCTGAAATCTTCGTTTTTTTTTATACCTATCTCCTTTCACCACATGTTGAGAAGATACGATAAAAACGTCAAAGTCAAAGTTCCAATTGACCATTTCAGAATTGCGTCGTTTGACAAAAGCCCTTCAAGGCAATATGGCTGACCAACTATATTAAAATCAGATGTAACTTAAAACTAGAGATGGGTTTTCACCCGGTTTTTTCATTTTTGAGGGTTTATTCCCTGCACACATCCGGGTTTATTCCATTATAACCTCTAAATTTAACTTTTTTTCAGTACGCCTAACTCTTACCAATTAAGCAATAATTTGTTGGTTTGTGCAGCTTGAAGCTTTTGATCAATTGACCAGTGTTTTAGTTTATCAAAAAACAAACCAGAATCTGGATTTATTGAATTCTAATCTAAAATCTAACCTTAAATCTTGAAACTGCAGGGTGCTTTCAAGAAAAGATGGGAAAAAACCCTAAATTGGGTTTAAAGGTTTTTTCCCTTCGCCCATCTATAGTTTTAAGTATAGATTTATAATCTATAATATAAGATAGAAAAAACCTTTAAACGCAATTTAGGGTTTTTACCCGGGTTTTTCCCATCTTTTCTTGAAAGCACCCGGCAGTTTCAAGATTTAAGGTTAGATTTTAGATTAGAATTAAATAAATCCAGATTCTGGTTTATTTTTTGATAAACTGAACCCTGGTCAATTGATCAAAAGCTTCAAGCTGCACAAACCAACAAATTATTGCTTAATTGGTAAAAGTTAGGCGTATTAAAAAGTTAAATTTAGAGGTGTCGCACCGGTGTCCCCCCCGCCGATAATGATAATAATAATCCGTTTAATCGGTGGATGCGTGGGGGGCGGCTGTGTTCGCGGCTACTGCTGCTGCTGCTGTTGCCGTTGCCGCCGTGTCTGCGGAGATTCGACTACGTGGATGTTCTAAGTCCAACGTATCTTCGTGTGTCAAATCTCTTTTACCACGCTGCAAGGGGGACCCAACTCTTGGAAAGGATCTACAGTCCCTTAGGTCGCTAAATTAAATAACGTAAGATTTAATATTTTTTGGGATACCAGCAAGGTTTTATTGTTTACGACAAAACCTGCAAAACGCCAAAAAAAACTAATTGAATACTAATTAAGGAAGAATAAAATTAAAAAAGACAATTCTTAGTTTTCTCAGGAATCTGAAATAAAATAGCGGCGGACGTAAATTTTTCGCGATAAGCTCAGTGGTCCCCAGAAACGTGCTTGACGGGTACACGATTTCTTACTAAATTAAATAAACACAACAAAGAAAACTAAACTAACGACGCAGTGTAGAAGAGAACAGAATTCTACCAGTAGCTGGGATCCTCGATATTATGGTGAGCAAAACACTCCTATAATATACTAAATCGTTCAACTTCTACAACTACTCTACAAATACTTAATTGCCGGTAGTCTCCTGCGTCTGCAAAGTGTCCGCTATCTGCAAGAAAATGGCCTATTCAGGAAAAGGGCAGAGGTGGGTTGACACTATATGGCACAACCGAAAAACACGAGCGCGAGCACTAACCGAATTAATTGTTTTGGCACTAATTAAAAATACAAATAATTAGCGCGGCGGACGAAAACGGAATTCAAAAAGGGGGAAAAAAATACGAATTGGCGATAATCAGAACGGCGGAGCCAAGGACTTTTCTCGCGGTAAAATTCGAAATTTTCCGTCTTCCCGGTTGGATCGTCGTTTTTAGCTCGTAACTCTATCGAGTTCAAAAAACCGTCTTTTTCCTTCGAGTGTCGAAGATCGTCTCTCTATCACCCCTTCGGTACTTCTCAGACCCTAAAGGGTACTGTCGAAAAAATCGATACCACCCTGACCAGTGGCGATTATATGGCGCTTGGGAGAGCGCGGGCATAAATTTAGAAAATGAGCATTTCTGGAAAATCTGCTAGTAGAAGAAAATTGAAAATGTGA
This sequence comes from Taphrorychus bicolor, assembly GCA_951812265.1. Lineage (NCBI taxonomy): Eukaryota > Metazoa > Arthropoda > Insecta > Coleoptera > Curculionidae > Taphrorychus > Taphrorychus bicolor. Next base: position 102,795 of record OX638302.1, on the reverse strand, counting down.
TCATTGGACAGAAGAAATGATGCTCTTCCAAATGACACCTCACATGACATAGTTTAATTGACAATTAAAGCTTTTTTATTGAAATTAACCGTTAATTTCCTGGCTCAGTCAATTAAGACATTAATTGCTCGAATTTACAATCAAAGGATCAGAAATTAAAAGCTCTATCTGCTGAGAGAATAAGATTTTAATTTCAATTAACGATATTTGCAAAATCGCTTTAATTACTAAACCATTGTTCGGGTCACGTACAGGTCTGAAATTCTTTCAAGGGCCATACACCATTAAAAGGGCGCCTTTGCCGGGTAAAGAAGAAGGGCAATTGTAGGGTATCATGTTTTATGGCCGGAATTCCCAAGAAATTGTGAAAGTGCCTGTCCAACACTAACAAAAGAAATGCTCTTGACGAAAATAAAAATTATTGCAAACATATGTGCATTTAGGGCCTCATGGGTCTGGTTTATTTAGAAAACCAAAAAATAGAAAAAACTTCCATAAGATTAAAGCTTAAAAGCTTCGAAAAATGGCTTACAGAGTTGCCATGCTTCCACACATGAACTCATATGCAAACAGAGAGGTCAGTTTGCATAACAGAGGTTATAATGGAATAAACCCAGAATTTTCCCTGATGTGTGCAGGGAATAAACCCTCAAAAATGAAAAAACCGGGTGAAAACCCATCTCTACTTAAAACAAACGGTTTGGTTGCCCAAGTAGACTAATGGAATCCGCGCGCGCAATTCTCCGCTACATTGACAGCTGTTACCAAAAATGATGAGACGCCATGTTTAAGGCGAAAACCAAACGTTTCGTTGGCTATGTGCTTTTTTCGCAAAAAAATGCATTTTGCAAGGCTTTAATATTATAAATAATTGTGTTGTTTACAATGGTGGGATGTGCAGCTTACGTTTGTAAAACCAGCGGCTATAGAAAGGAGCAACCATGAAATTATCTCAAATAACTCTAAAACCAGTTATTTTACATCCGAATCTTCGAAATATGATTTAGTATACAGCGCAGTGAAGTCAGTAAAGCCCAGTGCAGACGATGCAATTTATCGGGGGGTTTCATCCCTGCGACAAAAGTTGCAGGGATTTTTTCGTTCAGACGGTGCATTTTAGTTGCTGCAATTAATTGCATAGCAATAGAAATTGTTCTATTTTCCATGCGATTTGTCGCGGGGATTTGGTTACGTTTCTAGTGCCTTTCCAGCGAAAACTTAAAATTTTAGGTTGAACAAAAAAGTGTGGTTAGGTGAACACTCTGAATCATCAGTTTTTTCAAACTCCTCATTAATTAATCGAAAGGCCCCTCCAAAATCTCTTTTTAACACCCAGGGCCGCACCCATCAACTTTTAGGCATAGAGATAGTTTACAAAAATAATAAGACAGAATGGATTTTTTTTGCTAAGTTGGTAGCAGTCTAGAAAAGTTTCAAAAAAATTGCATAAAAAAAGTTGCACTGTCTGAACGCAAATGCAAGAAAACGCGGGGATTAAAATTGCTGCAACTTTGCCCCCGCGATAAGTTGCATCGTCTGCACTGGGCTTAAGGCCATTTTGGGAAATATTTTTCTAATCCTTTAACTTGTAGACAGTTTTTTTATTTAAATTTTTGAGCAGTTTTTCCAGTGACGTAGGAGATGTAATCTCAGGGTTATCAACGACTATTAATTCACAATTATTTTTATTTGTTTAATAGCAAGTCGATGTTTGCTAATAATATTACGTATAATATTACCATTGTTACAAATAGTAAGTAAGTCCGATTATTATTTTTAATAAAATATTTTCTTATGTGCTACAATACCAATGCTACTTCACAGGCATTTGCACACTTGACAGATTGGAGCAATCTGGTAACGGACGCCGGCGTCGTATTCTACTTCCTCTGTCTACCTATTCCAAGAGTTTCCAGAAATCTCAGAAATCCAATCTCCAGAAAATCAGTTGTTCTGGAATGGTCAATGCCAACCAATGACTTAGAAGATATGAACAGAGCCGATGATTTATTAAAAATGTTTTCGTTTTTTGGTCTGAAGTCCGGCACTATATTAAGGTTCCTATAAAAAAAAACCATCGAAGAAAGCCATGGAATTGATCAAACTTTTCTGAGGTAAGCACATAAAAAAAATTAAAATTTTATGACTTTTACAACTTTCAATTTTTTTTATGAAGTCGTCATCTCAGACCTAATACCCATTCAGTTATTTTTGTCATCATAGTTAATTAAGTACTTTTAAAACCTTCATTTTTTTATACCTATCTCCTTTTAGCCCATGTTGAAAAGATAGGATAAAAATGTCAAAGTCAAATTTCCAACGCCTACTTGACGACAATAATACCTAAATGGCTTATATATCGTTCCGATTCCATGGCCTCCTTGAGTTTTTTTTGTTTTAATGAACGCATAATATCTATATGACTCATTTTTAACCACAAGTTTGCATTTAGACAAATTTGGCGACATAGACTCGCGGATGCATGACATACTTCTAGTTGTCTTCGGAGAACCTTCAATTTAAAACCATTTACGATTAGGAAAAACCATAAATATACGGAAATTTTATTAATTGATAATTATTCCGAATTAATGAAAAATACATCAATCAATAAGTTGGATATGTATCTATACCTTTCATTAAACACCGGAAATTCCTTTCTGTACTTACGCAGACGGTCGTCTTAATAGTAACTATGGTGGCATGAGTAAATTTTTTTTAGTAACAAAAAAGTGTAATTTGCATAAAATGTATGTAAGGGTAACCTATAATATCCCGAATAAATTGAAAAGCAAATTAACAAAGTCACGAGGGAAAACAATTTAATTATCATACATTTTTAAATATAACTATAATTATGAATGTACCTATAATGTTACGTTCTTAGGGTGTTGCAATCGCTTCATTCTGATCAAAAGACTTAATCTCGAATATCTCGAAAACGGACATAAATATATTTTCAAAAATAGTTTTATTATTTGATATCTTTGATGCGAACGAGTTCAAAGCATCAAAGCCCTCAAAACAAAATTCAAGTTACTGGCACTATAATGAAAAGTTAGGATGTCGTTTAGTATTTCAATAAGATACACAGCTGGTGGCAAGAACTAAGCCTATCCTATTATGGCCATTTCCACCAAGCAAATTTTAAGGAAACTTAAAGTTTAAGGGCCCTTAAACCATATGTATTAGCATGAGTAACTATGGTAATAATGGAAGCCTTAACTAAGTATACTTAAAAATTGCTTGGTGCGATCGGCCATTACCCATTTAGGATTTTTTCGTAGCCATGCCATGTTCATTTTTTTTCTACCTACCTCCTTTTCGCTCATGTGAAGAAAATTGCCAAACAACGTCAAAGTAAAATTTAAAAGGCTAATGAGATTTTCTAAACCTTTGTGACTAGTTAATAGCTACATCAAGGTTAGAATAGAGATTTTAGAGGGACATTTTAAGCGCGTAAATCAATAATTATGAAATATGTTTCCAATTTGTCGAATAAAAAACATAAACACCATATGGGCTTGCGGTAATATTTTATTATTAAATAAAAATAACGGTAATTACGTGACAAAAATACAGTGTCATCACAACATTAGGTAGGTACCTATATACTTGTTGACTACCTATACAGGCGATCTTGAGTTCACAATGCGTGCACCCGCTCCCCTCTTCTAAATTTTTCGCTGGTCCTTTATATAAAGCAGATATATTGTCATTTCGGCGAGTTTTAAAAGCATTTAACCATAAAACATATAACATTACCAATTATTTGGTTTTAGCTCACGGTCAAAAATACCCTCACGACCCATCCATCTTGTGCGAAAATGTCGTTTTTGACGAAGTGGCGGTTAGTGTTGCTTTTTGGCTTTTTTACCAGTGGTACCAGTATAAATTTAGAAAGTTTGACGTCACGAAGCCCTATCTATGGTCTGTCTTCAATCGCTACGGGAAACTTTAGTGATTGTAGCAAGCAGCTCGCAGAACTGAGGAATGCTGTAGGCGAGGGAAAAGTTTGGGCTCTGAAAGGTTCGCTTATATTGTACATTGAAACCAGATAAAATTTTTTGATAATTATTTCTAATTTAATTTATGCATTGACATGCTGTTTTATTCATAAATACACGATCATATAACACACACTTGCACTTTAACTAAACTATGCACAACTTAAGGTTTGGCACAAACATATTTTTCTTGTAATTTTCAATCAGCTGTAACTTTTTAAGCAATGAATTGTTATAAATACAATTGGCAGGGTCCAAAACCTCAGTTCCTCTAGATTAAAGATTCGGATAATTTTGAAAAAAAATCGACGTTATCTTTATTATATAGGTTTAAAACAAAGTGGAGCAAAAATTGCAAAGTTTTGATATTCTGCCATTTCGCAATAAACTTTTTTTCTTTATCGTTTTCAGGTAAGGAGTAAGCCAACTTCCATATCTCAGGACCTTTTCGCCAGATTTTTTTTTAAATCACTCTGAATTTTTTTGAAAATTATCCGCTGCTTTCGGGGTTCTAAATTTAGAGGAAATGAGATTTCAGACTGTGATAATTGTATTTAAAACAATTCATTGCTTAAAAAGTTACAGCTGATTGAAAATGACACGAAAATTTGCTTGTGCTGAACTTTAAGTTGAGCAGCTTAGTTAAAAATGCGTAATATTAGTTGTTAGAAGCTTCATTTAGGAATTAGTTCCTAGTGGTACCACAAATGGCTCATGTCTTTAAAAGCGCATCAACTCTAAGATATTATTTTAAAAAAACTAAATACGAAGCAAAATGGGACAAACGTTTATTTACATTTATGTTTCATAAAACGTGACAAGGAATTACAATAATTTTAAATTAATTTATTTGACAACCTGTATATAATTATATTTTTGTTTACTAGATACTATTTTAGTTCCAAAAAAACAAAAACATCAAAGATCTAGTTCTGATTTTACGCTGTATTAACATCATTTGTCTCTATTTTGTCATCAACGTACTTATTAGGGCCGATAGTTTGAATTTCGATTAATATACCTATTTAAACATTGATTATCTATTACTTATATTATTATGACTGTAACATTTGACCGATGATTACTTGATCAAGTTCGTGATCGGGATACAAAATACCGGCCCCTAATCAACTAAAATACGTCATTCGACTCATTCGACGCAGGTATTCATTACACAGGAGGGTCTTACTATAATGAAACCAACCATGAAAACACTTAAATATACATATAATAAAGTACAGACAACCTTGAAGATATATTCTTACCGACCTCAGCTCAAACGAGTCGTCCTATAAGAATTAACATAATATTTCAGGAATTGCAAACCCTGATTAACATTACTGCAGGAAAGAAAAAAAAATTATACATTATTTAAATTTAAATGAATAGTCCATATTCTCATGAATAAAGGGTACTTAATAATAGGTGCACAATCTTAGCCAAAACAAACAAAATCTAAATGTTCAATATGAAAGGGTCTTAATTCAAGTTTTACCTGTTGCACCTGAATGATTATGATATGTTTTTAGCACAAAACTTGTCAGGGTCATTTTTTGCCATTAGTGTCACTTCTTAGTTTTATTAATTAATGTACCTTAACCGATTGCTTATGTCTCTTTATTGAAGTTATGCCTCACACATTTGAAGTATTTATTTTTACTTTCATTCTAGTATCTATCGTATTTTGCTGAATTTGCTCTTGCTGTTCATTCACTGAAGGAATTCTCCCGGTTTTGTGCTGCTCCTGAGGTCTAATTTCCCTTGGCCTGCCTGAATTTTATCAAACTATTAGTTTAATGCGTTACAGAGTAGGGATGGAACGGACGTCCGGTCGAGGTACCGAGTACCGGCCAGTCCGGCCTCTCCACCGGACGTCCAGTTTGGCCGGACTTTTTGGCAAATCCGGCCGGATAATTTTATTCTTAATAATTCTTAATAACCAAGTTATGGTACTAGCGATTTATGATCTTTGATTTATTTGTGATTAAAAAAAAAATCGATCTTTAAGTGAAAAATTAACTCTATTTTCAGCACTTTTGCTTTTTTATAGTCAAACCTGGCGATATGTCCTATGTTCGTCCGCTTTCCTTCTATATCGTTTTAGATCCGTTTGCCAGATTATACGGACTAGCCAGATTTAAAAAAAAAAAAGAAACCCTCAGCGAGGGTTTTTTTTCCCTACAAGTTTGTGTCAAAAAGTGCGTAAAGCGTTGAAATTTGACTTAACTCTATGAGTGACATCTCTCATTTATTTCACAGCGTTTTTCGACCATTCTAAGAGTATTGCCATCCTTACATTTTCATTGACAAAACAAAAGATAGAAATACTCTCAAAGCTGTCACCCAAAAGTCCCCAGACTCAGTTTTGTCCTCAGTTTGACATTGGAATACAAAACTACTCTGAAATACTCTGATTAAAGTCCACTTTATTGTGTGGGGGGTTTTTTCTTTATCCTAGTAAAAAAATTGTTTTTTTCTACAAACGTCAAATAATGACGCATTTTACGCTTTCATTTGACAAACGAAAACCTAGCCTTTTTTGAGGATCAGATTGTGAGTTTACTTTTCCGCGCGTTGCCCAGGACAGCAAGCGAAAAAATCTTTTTCGCTTGCTGTCCTGGGCTATAGCAACTACCACCACTCAACCAATTATTTAAAACGTCATTGTCACTTTGATTTAAATTTTCAGATTGTTTTCAGTTATGCTCAGTTGTGATTCACATGATTTGAAATTGATCGTTTGAAGAAAAAACGTTGTATGCATTACGAGCAAAAAGTAACTTTTTTGCTCTCGAGTGATTGCCGCTCTACGAGCAACGTTAGGCAAACTTCACTCTACGAGCAAAAAAGTTGTACTTTTCACTCTTAATACATAAATAACTATTATGTAAAATAAAAATTGGATAAACTATTAATAAAATAAATTAGCTTTTGGAGTCTTAACGGTTTTTCCTGAAAATCCGCTTCATCCTGACAACAATTTCACCACAATTGAAACCTTTTGACCCAACAATATGTTCAACTTTAGTATTAGACGCAAGTGGACGGCCTCCAGAGGGTTTTCTCTATGGTAACAATTACTGGCTGGGATCTCATGTAGAATGTATAGAAATGCAAAACCCCAACCCTTTCGAGATCAGAAACGACAAAGTCAATCACACGACCACACCTTTTGACTATCCACCCTACGAGTTAATTTTTGCAGTGCTTAGGATGAGGCACAACAGCACCCTCCAGTATCACATGAGGCTGCCTCTTGATGTAAGATTATAATGGACTCTATAAAAGTTTATATAAGTATTTATACTCTCTAGTATACAGTTCAACTGGGTTTGTGCATACCAAAATCATGCTCCCAAGAAGATATTTTTAACTTATCTGAACGGTTCTTTGCAAACAATCCACTGGAATTTCAGCGAGAATACCAAGTAGCTCTTAAGGTAACTCATGTAAAGATTCTTCAGGAAGATGGCTTTTGGATGCTGAAGTTGCCAAAGACTATTGTATTTCTGTGAGTAATTTAACGATATTATTATTATGAAAATAATAAAAACTTAATGTTTTAGTGTAATAGTGACAGTTATTTTGACTCTGACAGTGGTGGGGACCATTTATGACGTAAAGGAACACAACAGAGCAAAAAACCTTATACAGGGGCACAATAACTTAATTGGTACAGGTTGCAAACAATCAGGATGTAAGTAATACTTTTAAGTTACTTTGTTCAGGACCACTTAATAATATATTGATATTCAGCTTGTTGACAAAAGTTAAATAAATAATCCCGCTCGCCATTTAAGTTATACTTGTTGCCTTGGCAACTAGTAGGAATAGACAACAATGCAATATCAAATGCCGCAGAGTAAAAAATGCACTGGTGGCACCAGTTTTACCGTTAAACGCGAGTGTCACTTTGACATTTCGTACATTAATGAATATACCAGTGGCTTGGTATTAATTAATAGTGTTGCCGTTTTCAGTACCAATCGAATTAGTGATTCCGAGCAATGAAAATGACAATTTTCCAATTGAAAATACCAAAACATGGGCCCAAGTTCTAAAATGTTTTTCCTTTTATTCCAACGTAAAGAAATGGGCAAGAACAAAAGTATCTGGGGATTCTTTGCATATTGCCAACGGTTTGAGATTCCTAGCAATGGGTAAGGCTAAGTAGATAGTAGAAGTAATAAATCGCTTAACCAACAAAGTTGTTCTTAGTTTGGGTTATATTGGTACACACCACCTACTTCCAAAGTGACTTTATTAGCAACCCGCCTCACGGATTCAGACTAAGCGAAAGGTTTTTGGCTCAAATCTTCTCAAATTCCACATACTGCGTCGATACTTTTCTTTTTTTAAGGTAAGTTTTGGCGTGCACTGTGCACTCTCAACTCCCACTACCTAAACTATTTTAGTGGCTTTTTACTCGCCTTCACGTTTTTCAAAAGAAGTGCCTCCCTAGAGGAGTCCAGGCAGACTGATTATCTATCAAGAATAGGCCAATTCTTTTATATGCTGGTCCATAGAATATTACGGTGGGCAACATATGAGAATACTCTCTATAATTTATAAGCATTTATAAACAATTTTAGCCTCACCCCAACATATATCATAGCGCTGCTCTTATGCAATCTGACTTATACGTTCTACAGCAAAAGCTCGGTTTTCTACTTCTCAGAAAATTCCCACGAGATTTGCGACCAATACTGGTGGAGGAACCTCTTGTATATCAACAACTTATATCCCAGATCTGAAATGTGTCTCAGTTGGTCCTGGTACCTCTCCATTGATATGCAGTTCTTCGTCATTGGTTCATTCTTGGTGCTGTTGTCAACAATGTAAGGGGTGTCAATTTGACAAGGTCATCTACAAATGTCAAAAGAAAAAGATAAAAGAACAAAAGGTTTGATTGCATCAAAAATTAGCAGCGTTTCTAATTAAAAATCTGAATTTAAAATCAGCCAGACGTTTTCTAATAAACGCGGGTAACTCTTATACAATTCTCTGACAACTTATTTAGATGCTTGTAAAGTTTATGTCATGTAGATTTTCAAGTTTTTTTCTTTTTTTAATTGTACCTTACCGTCTATAAAGCAGATTAGAATCAAATTCTTGGATGAATCACTTTTCACTGTGTAACAAAAAAATCTTATTTTCAAAGAGTTTTCTTTCTAAAGGCCAAATAATTATGGCACTTAATGATGAACCCCGACGTTTAGCATCGCTGTAAATAATGTATTTTTAACCCTACCATCAGGTTCAGAAAGTTTTCCTATCAATTCAATTTTTTTGCTTGTTTCTCAGTGAAAAGTGGCTCATTCTAATACTTTTTTTATTTTTTTTATGGACTGTAAACAACTAAACAACAAAAAGACCTTGAAAGTCCAGATGACATAAACTTTACAAGCACCTAAGCTTTTCAATGATATCAAAATTAAGGCAAAAAACAAGATAACATGTTCTTTACAATCACCTTTATAATGATGAAATGTTTTAGGTGTTTCAAGGCTGCAGCTGTTATGGTAATTTTGACAATAATAGTTCAAGTTTTAGCTACCACCTACACATCCTACAGCATCGAATATGTCCCTACGTAGGTCATTATACAATACATAATCTATTAGGTACTTGATCGCTAATGTGGAATTCTTCCAGATTGGATGATCAGCTAGAGCAATTAGACACCCTATATGACTTACCATGGAATCGAATAGGGCCCTACATGGTAGGGATTGCAACCGGGTACTTGCTCGTAGTGAAGCTTCAGAATAAATTAGTTTTAAGAGAGGTGACTATATATCATGTGTTCCTTTAACAAAAAAAACTTAAGTAAGCCATGGAATTAGACCAGTAGGTGTGAAATGACTTTGTGTGAAACTCAAAAATATCATAAAATGTTTTGATTTTCATTTTTTTTATGAACTTATCTCAGACAAGAGTTTTAATTCCATGTTTTTTTTTTGTGAACAACCTTTAAAAAGTAGCGAAAAGAATCAATCTTCATCATTATATGAAAATTTCAGAGGACAAGACTTACTCTATGGGTAGTATTTCCACTATTGAATTTATGGATTCTGTTTACCTTGTACACAAGGCAGCTTTCTGTGGAGTTTTCTGCTTTCTATATGGGCGTCTCAAGAACTTTATGGGGAGTTGGAATTGCCTGGTTTGTAATAGCTCTCTCTACAGGAAATGCCAGTAAGATTGGTTAATCTTACCAAAAACTCTCTTGGTGACTGCGCACTTTTTTAGGACTTTTAGAAAAACTTTTTTCCTATCGTGCTTGGGTACCACTTGGGAGGCTCACTTATTGTGCCTATTTATTAAATCCTTTAGTAGTAACTATGACTGCCTTAGGGTACGAAACTGGAATAACAATTTCTGTTCCACAGATGGTATGATATATCTTCGTTCCCTTTTTGCCTTCACTTGACACCATTAATAGTGATTTACCTACTTCATATTGTATCCTTTAGGAAACTTTTACATACCCAAACAATACATTAATGTCCAGTGGATAAAACATGTTTGACATTTTCATTTAGGCAAAGTGCATGTTCAGTTGCCACGGGTTAAAAGTTAACTTATCTCTGCCTTTGAGCTATATACATCAACATATTATTTAGGTGGTTATTAAAATACGTACGTACTTTGTAGGTACTTTCCACCTTTGTGCAATAAAAATTATTATTATATTCCATAAGCCTTACTAAATCTCCTCATATACACAACAACCGACTTTGCATTACAATAATTTTTAACTGTTGTGTTTTATATTTTTATTATCCTTATTATTACAAATGTAGGAATTCATTGAATTAATAGGAATTGTTTGTTTACCTGACTTTGATATAGTAGGGTTCGGTAATTCCACCAGAGCGCTCTGGACAAAGTCCATCTCCCACAATTTTAACAAGCAAGAGTGAGATAGACTAATATCCCGAGCGCTCGATACCCGAACTCAACTAGTTATGACAGTCAAAATAACATTTGACAATTCCAGAATTACGACCCATGACATGAGTGCCCCCCAAGGCAATATGGCGGACTAACCTATTTAAATATCAGACGGAACTTAAGATTTGATCTTGATGATCAAGTTTCATGTTTGAATTGAGACATATTTATAGTATGTTCCTAAATGGTCCCTTTTAGGCAAAAGCTCCAAGGCAGAATTTATAGTTTTGCAGCTGAAGTACTGAAGAAAATTCTAAAACAGCAAAAGAAATCTGAAATATGCTCTCCTGCTCTCCATAATTAATAAACTGGCTGCGGTGTTGCCGTTCTTTCTATTTTTTCATACTTTCATTTATATGCGTTTATAAGTTATAACAATGGTAAAGATAGTGTTAATAAAATGTGAATAATAACAGTAAAATAATGCTTTAATGAAGAGATATCATCCTAAAAGAACAAAACGACGTTGCATAGTAGTCATTTCCTGTTTTCCATGTTTGACTACACTGTAAGCTTGTCAAAATTAGTTATTTCGTATATTATATCCATCATTAATTATGGAATTAACCTGAATTGAGTATCCATTGGACAGGACTGTGTTGTTTGGTTATCTACTTCATTTTAGTCAGATAAATAGCTTTTTACTTCACTGTATCATTTAACACAGTTTTACGTATGCAATATAAATATCAGTCTGGAAAATAGCTTATTACAGTACTGGTCACCGTAATGAAATTATACTGGATTTTTCAAAAACATTTGCGCGCATGTAATTAATTCTTAATTTTTAAAGCATTTATTAATTTTTCTTGTTTTTTAAAATTCCGTACGTACCTACTCATTTTAAAATTCCAGACTGGGATATCTTATTAATCGAATACATTTTGCTCCTACTGTAAAATTGTATTTACCGCACTACTAAGGTCGGTTTAACCGGTTTTATCCAATTTCTTAATGGTAGTCATAAACGTAGTTTTCACTTTCGTCCATAGCAACACAGCGTTGCCATAAATGTTTTGTTTATAAGGTTTTTAATGAATAAAAGTTAAGAATAGGGTTACTCTGTGATTAAGAAGTTGGATAAACCTTATAACGTAAAGTATATTTTTAGGCTCTCGCTGGAAATGGCACTTTTATGCTGACTATGTTAATGTCGTTTGTGTTTTCCACCTTATTCGAGTCGCCATTTATTCTGCTGTCTAAGTTATTATTGAAGAGAGACTCACCAAAGCCAAAATCTGCTGAACAAGATATACCAAGCGAGCAAGGCGATACAGCAAGTTCCTGCACAATTAGTACAATACCATAAAATGCTTCTATAAATCGCTTAAGTGTACCGGAGGCTGCTGATGAGAGTGTATCTGTGATATCTGTAATTTAAATAAAATGTAATATTTTTGAGATGCCAGCTGGATTATTTTTTTTTAGACGAAACCTGCAAAACACCTTTCGAAAAAAATAATAATAATCGAATGTTGATCATTTAAAAAAAAATAAAAAAACCACTACTCAGAACCTGAAATAAAAGACGGCGGGCATTTTTAAGGTATCCCTGACGCAATTTGATCATTAAAGCACACACATTGGTGAATCACAACTGTATATTATTTCACTTAAGACATCAAGTGATGTCAATTCAAACGGATATATTATTTAAGATTATTATAATTTGAAAGTACCCAGTGTACCCACTTTTGACCTTAAGAAGGCGGCCAAAAATTCTAAAACAGCAGGGATTCTCCAGGACGCTTATTCTATAGGAAAGAGTGAAAGTGAGAATGTTTACAACCTTGATTGGTCAAAAAATTCTGTTGACGAATTCCATTGGCCAGCAATTCTCACTTTCACTTTCACTCTTTCCTATAGAATAAGCGTCCTGTGATTCAGGGAAAGTCTGTCATATGGGTGTCATGACCGTCATGTCACATGTCATAATTGTTATTCGAACGTTAGTGAGGATTAGAAGGACCTCATGTTTTTGCAATTTTGATTGTTTCGACGCTTATAACTTTTAAACTGCTCATTTGACGGAATTTTCATACCAGGGGCGTAGGTACTATAGAATAAGCGTCCAGATGTAATATACTAGAGTCGATTTCAAATAGATATTCATCTAGTGAGCTGAGAAATTGACATATAAATGACACATTTACATGGACGGAATAGGACGAATCTGTCAATTCCTCAGCCTGCTAGATGAATATCTATTTGAAATGGACCATAGTTCGTTGATGACAACTGTCACCTTCTCGTTTGACACTAATGCTGTCAAATAGTGTCACAAGTCAAAACTGTCAAAGTAACGATTGAAAGCGGCAAGGGAAAAGGGAAGGGGAATTTCCATTTCAGAAAATTTTTGCCGCTTCTTTCTCGCCTCTGCAAAAATACCGAAAAACTATGGCATCCAGTGAAAATACTGGTATAACTACAGGGCAACCCAATTTGCATAAGCAAGACCTATCGAAATTGGTAAGTTTTTATTATGAATTCCATCAATGTTTGGGCAAGTCCCTCTTAAACGTGCTAACCTAACCTTCGTAATACTGCTCAAGTGGCAGTGGCTTGGCTTGGCATCTGGATTTTAATTTCATCATTATTGTTAGTTTCCTAATGTTGCTTCATTTTTCTTTGTATCTATTTAGCATTATTCCTTAGATGATTTGGCAAGTTAACTTATTCATTCCAATGTGACTCAGATAGAGGATTTTAGCTTGACCCCTTATTTCCTTGAGTTCTAAATTTTGTACTTAAAACTTAAATTTGTGAGAAATAATCACATTTCCTGTCATTATTTGTTAAATTAAATTAATGTTAAACACCAATAATTTCAAGAAATAATGTCATGAAGTATTTTTGCATTACTTAAATGTTATTTTAGGATGTTACCAAGTTAACTGCCTTGTCTCCTGAGGTCATTAGTAGGCAAGCTACTATTAATATTGGTACAATTGGTCATGTAGCCCATGGAAAATCCACTGTAGTCAAAGCTATATCTGGTGTGCAAACTGTACGTTTTAAAAATGAGTTGGAGAGAAATATTACAATTAAACTGGGTAAGTAAAAGTTGAGTTTTAAATTAGTATGAGAACTTGACCTTTTCCCTCGAATATCTTTTGTGGTTATTATAATATAAAAATTAGATTTATAATCACTTAAGATAGTAGTAAAAAACATATTTAAGTGGCTAAAAGTTTGATTTATAAATTCTGCAGTTTTAAAAAAAGTTGAAGTATTACTGATAATTTTCCTCAATTGCACCTTTTGCACAATTTTATTGACCACAATTTATATTTACAATTTTACAAGAAAAACATCCCAGAGTGAAATATTATCTGGTTAATTTTAAAGCCTGAGGGGTATTTAGTGAGATTTTTTCTCAAATTAAATACAACATTAAGAAATAAATGGGTAGTATTAGATTACTTGGAACTCAAGTTTAATAAGTCATGGTAGTAACTATCTAAAATTTCCACTTTTTCAAAAAAAAAATGTTTGCTTTCTAAATCTAAAAGAAATGCAGGTTTGGACGTAATCAGTGCAAACATTTTCTTGAATTCGTTAGTAGTCCTGTTATAAAAATGACCATGAAATATGAAAAGTTAGATTTGTATCTGGATTATTAACCTTTTTACATAATATGGTATTTGTTAGCATTTTTTATAATTCTTGCTATAGTATATCTCAAACTGTATTTTAAGATACTTTTAAGTTTTTGTTATAATTTTAGTATAATCTAGTACCTATCACAAAATTATTTAATTTGTACCTGTTTGATTTCATTCAATAATCATTGCTGTTTCAAGAATATTGAGTTGGCAAGGCTGAGTAGTTCCCATCTTTTTCTTAGCTATCAAGCTTACATAATACCAGAAAAGTAAACTCTAAACAGACCCTCAAATCATTGTTCAGTAACTTGTCTATAGGAAAAAAAATTAAAAGTATCTTGATTTTTAAACCAAATTAACCTTATCTGACTGAACTAGGACTGATTATGTTTTCTTGCCTTGTAGACAAGCTACAGTACAATGATCAGGGTCGGGTCACATGGCCAATAAACATAGCAGGTCACAAAGTGAGTATGGAGCAGGCTCTGCTAGATTTAAAGAGCTGGGAGCAGAGAGGCTTGAAACGAAAAAGGCCCTGGAACAGCTCTACATCCACATACAAACAAAAGTACATTGTTGAGGCAATAGAAAAAATGGAGTTTGATGAAAAGGAGAAGGAATTTTTGTTTTTGGTAAAATGGGAAGGCTACCACTTTGAGTGTAACACCTGGGAGCCGATGGAGCATCTTGAAGGTGCTGAAGCAGTTTTAGAGAATTTTTTGAGTGAACAATTAACTGATGAGGTGTTAGAAGCAGTGGGAAAGAAGTTTGGTTTGAATGTTTTGCCTGTTACTGAAGATATGCTTTTGGCTGTAGTTCCTAAAGGAGACCTTACATCTGTTCCTGAAAAACTGGTGGCTCAAAAGCACCTTTTAAAATTCTTAAACATAGCCGTCCATCCTCATTATGTTAAAAAAATAGAAGATGGTAAAAGGGCTGTATTAATGTACCTCCTGGTGCTGCGGCGGGAGAAACAGTTGGCCAAAATTCGCCGTTGGCAAGAAATCATAAACAGAATGGACAAATCCGATGTCTTTATCCAAGTGGAAAATAACGCCGATTTAGAACTTCCTCCGGAAAACTTCTGCTACATAAATGACTATGTACCGACTGGAAGCATAGAAATCTCAGAAAACCCTGAAGTTCACTGCGAATGCAAAGAATGCGGTCCAAGCGTGAAATCATGCTGCGGACGTCAAGTTAACAGGGCGTTCACATACACAGCTCAGCGCCGAGTGAATGTGAATCCTGGAAACGCGATTTTTGAGTGCAACAAACTGTGCAAATGCGATTCGAGTTGCCGTAACCGGGTGGTCCAGCACGGAAGAAAAGTCCCGCTTTGCATATTCAGGACGTTTAACGGTTGCGGCTGGGGAGTTAAAGTTCTAAGAAAAGTGCCTTGTGGGGAGTTCATTTGCGAGTATGTGGGGGAAGTGATTGACCACGAGGAAGCAGAAAGGCGGGGGAAGTTGTACAACGCCGAAGGGAGAACCTACTTGTTTGACTTGGATTACAACTCCCGGGACAATTTGTATACGGTGGACGCGGCCACCCACGGCAACGTCTCCCACTTCATAAACCACTCGTGCGACCCCAATTTGGGGGTCTACGCCACCTGGATTAATTGTCTCGATCCGAATTTACCCAAATTGGCGCTGTTCGCTTTGCGGGAGATACAGAAAGGAGAGGAATTGAGTTTCGATTACATGATGAACATTGATCGACCGGTGGCGAAGACGCCGGAAAAGGGGCGTCCGAAATTGGACACTCCGGAAAAGGGGGTCGCCGCTGCTTCGGACAGGCCTACTTGCAAGTGTTTGGCGGATAGTTGCAGAAGGTACCTTTTTTAGACACCATTTTTTGATGACATGTTATTGGTGAAAGGTAGGTTAAGTAATCATTTGTTCCAATTCGCTGGCCTTAAGTTTGTTAAGAAGTAATAATTATTACTTAAACATGACAATTATTTTCATATTTTAAATTGTAAGTGCTAATATCTAATTTATGAGATTTTAATATTTATGTACGAAAGATTTCTTTCAAACTTTAACATTTTCTTTTGTTTTTTTTTAAAGGCATTTCACAATTCTAGCTTATGTTATTGGGTATATATCTAATGGAATCAAAACCCACTAAATCCACCAATTTTTGGAAAAGCAGGAAAACTTAAATAATATCTAACAAAAACTTTGTTTTGAATTAATTGAGTAATATTTTTTAATTATTTATCGATGTTATATTTTTTACGATCTGATAAATCTGTACCGTTAGTTTGACTTATTTATTTTTCAATTACTTCAAAAATATTGTAAATAAAACGCGGTTATCACATTTTTGACCAAACGTGGATTTAAGGCCTTTTGATTCTAGTCTACTCATATTATGTACCTAAAATTTTAAAGGTAGCAACGGACGGTCTGCTTTAATGATAAAATATGAATGATAGTTTAGAAACTTCAAAAATATTGTTGTGATTGGTGCACAACGCATTGTGTATTGAAAACAGTGTATACACTAAACATGACGCCTTGACGCGGATATAAGACTTGGTGAGCACGCAAAATTATGTCGGAGATACTTATAAAATATAAATAATTACTCAGGTACGCTGTCGTACCTGAGTAAAAACGTCATTGACTAATTATAGACCATCTTTCATTGACGTATAGTTAACGTACCAAAACGCGTTCCACCATAATGAAAATTGTGTAGCATTGTGCACCAATAAAAAATCAAAGATTTTCAATGATGCTTATAGCGTTTTCGATTGACAATTTTAGTGCAAAACTAGTATATTGTCATACTACTTCACTGACATTAAATAAAAAGACACAAAAATACCTTCATTTTGCACTAATTCTGCCAATCGAAAACGCTATCAGTTGTTTGCAATGTTTGCATATACCGGGTGACACAGGATGTATGTAACAGCCCAACTTTTCCACAATTTTTATTTTAAAAATTTGAAATTTGATGGTGATAAATAAGTCATAAATGTCCTTCAGATTCCTTTTCATGCACTTAGGCACGACTTCCGGTTTATTCGAAAGTACCGCCATAATTAATTTTTTAAATGGAACACCCTGTATATTTGTTCATTTTCGGATTCTCCCTCGAATTCTAAGTTATTAACATGTAACATAACGTATGCTTATCTCTTAGCGTTTTCGAAAAAATCGCACTCGAACTTTCCATATCGTCAATAATAAATGTGGATTTTTATGGAAACAAATGAACAATGTTTTTAAAATATCAATTCTCCATCTTTTTTCCATGACAGGTTGGAAATATATATTTGTTAATGTCTATTGATAGAGAGCCTAAAAAAATGGTAGTCTATGAAATCAGGGCTGATCGATGTTCATTTGTTTCCATAAAAATCCACATTTATTATTGATGATGCGGAAAGTTCGGGCGCCATTTTCTCGAAAACGATAAGCATACATTATGTTACATGTTAATAACTTAGAATTCGACGGGGAATCCGAAAAGGAACAAATATACAGGGTGTTCCGAATAAAAAAATGAAATATGGCGGTACTTCCGGTTAAACCGGATGTCGTGTCTAAGTGCTTGAAACGGGATCTGAAGCACATTTATCACCACGAAATTTCAAATTTTTTAAAGAAAAATTATGGAAACGCTGGGCTGTTACAAACATCTTGTGTCACCCGGTATATACGTATATATAAGGAGCACCTCCCAATAGATTTGGATAGATAAATGACATGTATACATGGATGGAATATGACGAATCTGTCAATTCCTCAGCCTGCTAGATGAATATTTATTTGAAATGGCCCATAGTTAAATAGCGACATTTGTTGCCACATAGTGTAGAGACTACTAATTTATTGTTTCTGCTCCACTCTAACGAGATTAGATTACAAGAGTCCCTTTTTGAAACTAAGAGTGAAAAGAGCGAACAGTTTTTTGATAATGTGCAGGAAAATGCGCTTATTCACTATTGGGGTGTAGCCGTGCAGTTCGTTAATCGAATGTGTAGTATTTTGCACAATTGTGTAGCTTGCAACAACCCTGTACAGAGGCCGTCTGAAAAACGTCAATAGTCCCTACAAATTCGTACGATTCTGTCGTCTGTCATCTGTCAGGGCATTTATGTTGTCTATCAGTTCTGTCACTTACGTGGCAGAACTAATAGGCGGACTTTTTAGTTTCAATTGACAGCCGGCTAAACAACGATTTTTACAGAATTTTTTATTTTCATTTATTCATATTGCAATACGTTTATTTTGCATCTAAGTTAAGACACCTATTACTTTTATGACTAGTTTGATATTGAATAAACGTAGGTCTCCTTAGACCTTCTGCCTATATTTCTTGTTATGATCTGAACTTTGATTTACTAGTGTTAAGTTTAATATTTATCATATATCTATCTAAATAATCTTAGCATTTTTTCCCAATTACATTTTACTTTTGTGATATTAGTTTCAGCAGTCCATTCTAATTGAACGAAGTATGAATTTGGAAACATTTTTGATGTTATAATTATTAACAGTGACAAAAGTGTCTTTACTTATAAATTCCTACTTGGACTGCGCCGTACTACTTTTACTGCCACATTAAGTGTTAGCTTTTGATTTATCAACTTTTATTTTACAATTATTATTATTATAAGTTTCAAGATTTAAGTGCTTATTTTCCTGATAATTATATATTTTTTTGGTTACTTTTAGGTAAATAGACTTAGAATCTTCCGTTATAACTTATGTAGGGTGGAATACGTTTAGATTTCATTATATCGATATATATATACATATATACTAGATTATGAAACTCTTTTCTTTGTTTTTGTTGTCAGTTTTTAATTTTGAGATTCTTGTTTTCATTCAGTAACAAAATTAATATGATCTCACTCCTTCCTCTGCTAAAACCAATAGCATCCCGAATTCTTAAGAAAAGAAAATTGCAAATTTCACTCGTCCTAAAGGACTCGTGAAATTATGGAAAACATGCAATCGTGAAAAATTATCGGTAATTTTAAAGCTCTCGTGGTATTACCCCGATTACCCCGATATATATATATATATTTTTTTCACTTATACTATTAAAAAATCATGGTTAATTTTAAACCACTAAAACTATCTAAAATTTTCTAATTTATTGTTTTTGGTAAATTTAATATTTTTGAACCAAAATAAGAGATGATGTTTTACTTCGTACTGTTAGGACACTTTAAGTAGGTACTTGATTTTAGTCCAGTAAATAACTTTTTACAGGACTGGATACGGTAAAGAAATTTTACCGGACTTATAACGTAAATAACTAAAAATGCCTCAAAAATTGTTGAAAATGACTCAAAGTGTTCGAAAATCTAAAATTAGAGTTTTTGGAGAAATTCCGTTATTCGAAAACATTAAGCAACACTGACTCAAAATTTCTAATTTGTTACTTTTGGTAAATTTAATATGTATATCAGATTTTAGATCTTGAAAACTTGACAACCAATTCGAATACAGGAAGTTATAAACATGTTGAACTCTAATGGGAAGTCATTTAATAAAAACTGAACTGTTTCCATTAATTGAGAAAAGGTATCGCCTTTATATCCATGAAGATAAATAGATAAGGTCACTTCAATGCAATAGATTTCTGTGTTCCTCATACTAACGAAAATTGGTAATTTTGTAACACTGGCCACATTTGATTTCAAAATTATTGTCTTTTACTCAAACTTTGTATGAGAATTTAGATTTTGATAACTCGGTAACCAATTCGTATACAGGAAGTTATAACATGTTGTTGGAAAGCTTATTAGCTCGTTCATACTTCCATTGTGTCAGCGATAGTATATATTTCTTGCCAATTGAACTCTAATGGAAAGATATTGAAAACTAAAAAAAAAACTGAATTTTTTTCATCAACAGAGAAAAGGTATTGCGTAAAACCTACTACCCGTTATACATGTCTACCTAAAATCATAAATTCGATTTAAGGATACGCCAATGCCAAAATCTACAAATGCGACAATCCCAAGTGCCCCCGGCCGACCTCTTTCATTTCCGGGTCTTCCTCGAAGGACGACAGCTTTCCCTGTCTTCGTCCCGCTTGCCCTGGAAGATTCCAGCTGGTGCGTCACGTGAGTTTCGTGGACTGCCCCGGTCACGACATTCTTATGGCCACAATGTTGAACGGAGCCGCGGTGATGGACGCGGCTTTGCTATTAATCGCAGGTGAGTGGTGAGTTTGTTATTCAACTTTAAGGATACTCAAGTTGAAAGGCGACAAATATCAACCAAGTATAAGGATTTGACGATTTAAGATGTTTTTTTTTTTTTTCTAAAAATCGACGAACTGACCAAATATTAAAACCACCGGTTTCACGAATACTCTATATAGGTCAGAACTGAGAACTGATGAATTTCAAAAGGATATTGACATTTTTGAGGTCAACAGCTAATATCGCGTTTTAATGAAAATTTATCCGAAAAGCTAAAAAAAAGGTGAGTGTTTTTGAAAGTTCAAAGGGACCGTCACTGAGTGGGCTTTCTGGATATTTTATTCTGTGACCGCGTGGTCGGGCTTCGACGTCATCAGTCAAAATGAATCCCGACACGAAATTTTCAAATCAACCAGTCTTTGTGAAAACGTGTTCGAGGACTGGACATTTTGCTAATAATCTTCCTAAAAATGTTCAAATTTTCCCCGGCCAGACAGTTTTCCACGCTTTTCGGCCGATTTTCCTTAGTCTGAGGCTTTAATGTTAATGTTTACATTTCGGAAAATCTTAGCTGTCAGTTGCAGAAGGGCGCGGCCGACGAATGCTTCCGAAGTCCGGTGGACGACGATTCGGAACCATTCGGGATTTTCGGTCAAAATTTCAAAAAAATCTGCGTCTTTTGCTCCGAAATTCAATTAAGACCATTTCGCGACGTCGGAACAAAAAGTGGTCCCAAGTCCCAAAAAGAAAACATTCCAAGGTATGCCCTGGGATAGAAAACCATTCGATTAGATGCACGGTTTCAGTACAAATATGCCTCAAAGTGGCAATTTGAAATTTAAAGTATAAAAATTCGTCAAAATGGTTAAGGGTCCATGTGTGTGGTACCTCTCTGAATTATTTCAGATTTTTTGCGGCAAAAATGTGGAATCTACAGGGTGAAATTTGAGAAAAGTATGTACAAAAATGTGGTACAGAAAAACTTTTAGTAGCTCGCCCGGTATAAGAGCTACAACAAAACTAATAACTGATATTTTTTTGTCTCCACGTCTTCTAATTGTCCATATGCGACGAAGCTGGACCGCCCCATAGTTTTCGTAAAAATTGAAAAAACTACCTTGCTATTTTGCATACTTTTTCTTAACTGTTTTTCAACATCTTTGGCGGGATAGGATTAAAAGTGCCTCTTTTCCCCTGGTACCATCGCGAGTCATCTAACTAAGGGGGTCCAGAAGGCCAAGAAGTTGACCATTACAAAAAACAATTTTAAAAACCGTCCCAATTTTGCGATTTTTTGTAAATTTTCCTATTGAACTTAAACCAAGTATTCCAAACACTTTCAAGGATACCATAGGTCAAGATTAAAATAACATTTTCCAAGGATTTAAGGACACTCAAGACACTTATTCCGATTGGCCTGTTTTTTACATAATTCCGAACTTGTTTTTACAGGAAACGAGTCTTGTCCGCAGCCGCAAACAAGCGAACATTTGGCCGCCATTGAAATTATGAAGTTGAAGCACATTATCATTCTTCAAAACAAAATCGATTTGGTCAAAGAGGGCCAGGCCAAGGAGCAACACGAGCAAATCGTCAAATTCGTACAGGGAACCGTAGCCGAAGGGGCTCCGATAATTCCGATTTCCGCTCAATTGAAATACAACATCGAGGTAGATTAAAATACGCCCAAAATGTCGACTATTTGGATTCGATAACTTTGTAACTTGTAAGGTTTTGTGCGAGTACATCACCAAAAAGATCCCGATTCCGCAACGCGATTTCACCTCCCTACCCCGCTTGATCGTGATCAGATCCTTTGACGTCAATAAGCCTGGTTGTGAAGTAAACGACCTTAAAGGAGGTGTAGCTGGAGGCAGCATTCTCAGAGGTGTACTGAAGGTGGGCCAAGAGATTGAAGTTCGTCCCGGGCTGGTGAGCAAAGACTCCGAAGGAAAGCTGACTTGCAGACCCATTTTTTCAAGGTAAGTTCTCACGTGGTTAACTTTTCTTCGGTTTAACAAAAGAAAACTTTTAAGAATTGTCTCTCTGTACACGGAGCAAAACGAGTTGCAATTTGCGGTTCCTGGAGGGCTCATTGGAGTCGGTACGAAAATCGAGCCCACCCTTTGTAGAGCCGATCGTTTGGTGGGACAGGTCCTGGGCGCAGTCGGAGCTTTGCCTAATATCTTTATTGAACTCGAGGTAATATACCTAATTAATAACAGGTTTAAGTAAAATTGTGACTACGTATTAATATAGGTAAGTTACTACCTGCTAAAACGACTATTGGGCGTGCGTACAGAGGGCGACAAGAAAGGTGCCAAGGTGCAACGTTTGACAAAGTCCGAGGTTTTGTTGGTCAACATCGGTTCCCTAAGTACAGGAGGGCGCGTGGTGGCCACAAAGGCTGATTTGTGTAAAATTGCCCTCACTAATCCGGTGTGCACCGAAATAGGAGAGAAAATCGCTCTTAGTAGAAGAGTGGAGAAACATTGGCGTCTTATCGGATGGGGTCAGATCAGAGGCGGGGAGACGATCGAGCCGACCACTAATTGAATTTCTTTCATAAGCACCTTTTAAATTAACTTATTGCTTTTAGGGCATTTTATATTACTGCTTAACATTTCGTATAGTTATCTTTAAAATAAATATTTTGTTCGCATTCTATTGGTAGAGGTGTTGAATTATGTTTTTGTTCGATTTAGTTTCATTTAGAGTTTATACCTATAGATTTTCAAATATACTGACCAACTGGAGAACGTAGTTTTGTTCGTCATGGCAATAATACACTCTAGTAAAAAGCCTTAAAAAAAAATTAAGAAAACAGTGTAAGGTGTAAAAAAAAGTGGTAGTGTTGAAAAAAAGTGTAGAAAAAAAGTTTAAAACCAAACTGAGAAACTTTCTTAACGTCACCCATTTTTCAAATTTGCACGTGGCGTCTAAGTAAATAGCGAATAACACACGCTCTACTTCACTAGTAAGGGGCTCCTTACGCAGGCTGAACCAAACGTACGTGCAAGGCCCTCAGTCAGGTCGCCTCATTCACGCGTCGCCTAGCAACAATCCACTCGCCACCAATTCGTAATTTTAATGGCGGCTAGCTGTCAAATTCAACTTTCATTAATTTTCTGACTTGTTAACATTTATTTCTAATTGTTCCAAAATGTCTATTCCTATAGCGTCGTAGATAAAGTATAGTACGAAATGCGGGTTTTAAAGCATTTACGTACTCATGGAAATACGCAGTCGCCGCTGCGCGGCGTCGTGCGCAAACTTTCCATGCGTACGTAATAAGCTTCTTACAACCCTTATTACGTAATATACTATTAACATTCTTAGAGCCAGTAGTTTGAATTTCGATTAAATTATTTGAACACTGATTATCTATGACTTATAGTATTATGACTGTAACATTTGACCGATGATTACTTCATCAAGTTCGTGATCGGGATTCAAAATACCGACCCTTAATGTTATAAATTCATTAACATACAGGCGAAATTATAACAACTTACTTTGATTACTAGAAACGAAAGTTAACGCTATGAAATTTTCTCTCACTAGAAGTAAACATTGCGTTTTCAGCTTGGAAAAGATGTGACAAAAGTTGTCTATTTTTACATGGTCGAAGAAAAACACCTTTTAAATATACCTAGATCAATTTATTCTTTACAATTGACAAAAAAAATACTACTTATTATAAAACGTAAATGAGCAAAAAAAATTTCTGCACCTCATTTCCAAGTTTTGTAATTTGCTGATTACAACACCAAATATAACAAAAAAAAAAGAAGAAAAAAACTCCAAATAAGCACTTTTGCATAACCTAGGTGTAAATGTCATCAGCAATGAAAAAAGTACCTTGAGAATTTTTAAAATTATTAAAATTTTAATAGAATTTTATTTCCTCAGGAAAAAAATGATTGATGCAAATTATTGAAAAAATGAACAGATTTTCGAAAATAAAAAGATGGTGGAATGGATAATTAACAACAATAAGAACAAAAATATAAATACTACTAAAAACTTTATCAAAACTAACACTTTTTTAATTTTCTTTATAGACAATACAGGAATTACCAAACCCTAGCGCCTTACCGCCCACCTAGCGCTTACCGTTATTTAAATTTAACGTTCTCACGGGAATTTTAAAAGTTGATGCTGCCTGCTGCTGCAATTGATACGCTAGAGGATGAATTTTGAAGCCAAAGAGCCTGAAAAAAAAACAAACAAAATGATTGTCAAGTATTTAATGGAATTAAAACTCATGTCTGAAATAAGTTCTTAAAGAAATTGAAAATCGAAACATTTTTGAAATTTTCGACTTTCAGACCTACTGTTCTTCCTACAATTCCATGGCCTACTTGAGGTTTTTTTAAATGAAGGATTGTACTAGCTTTTCAAAAGTAGTATTTACTGTCATTATGTCATACTTATTTTTCTGTAAAAAACTCATAGCCAATTTCATGAGTTTAACAGTTAGATTAGTATTAAAAAGATATTTAATAGCATAGGAAAAATTGTAAAAAAAGGGTACAAAAAAATTAAAGTATAAAAAAGTATTAAACGAAAAAAAGTGTAAAACAAGATTTTGAAAACAGGTGTTAAAACTAACAAGTGTTAAGACTAAAGAAAAATGCTAAAAAACTTAAGAATAATCTCAGAAAATAGGTTATAAAGCTGCAGTTAATGGAAAGGCTCTTGGGAAAGTTGAAGAACCTTTTTGAACAAGTAAATGAGAAATACCTATGATGACAAACTAAATGAAGAAAAAATGAAAAGAATAAACAGAGAAAAACTAAAAACATAACAAGAAAATACCATTAAACATTGAAATGAAAATATTTGCAGAGACCACATATAATAATTTACAAATATTTAACAAGAGTAAAAATCTGGAAAAAATGAAGGAGAGCAAAACATTTCCATAAAATAAAGAACAATTCGATCACACACTGGATTAAAAATAAAAAAGTCATAAAAAGTGAAATGGGAGAAAACCGAAAATAGAGAAGAGTGAAGTACCTAAAAACGTACAAAAGACCCACAAAAGCAGAGAAAAATGATCAACAGACAACAGATACAAACACAAAACTAGTATATAGAAGAATCAAAAGATTCTAACAGAAAACTTAAGAGTCTGAAAAGAACTAAGAAAATATCACAAGATCAAGGAGGTATAAAAAACACTGAAATGAAGACAATAAAGAAACAACAAAGTCCTATAGCAATTTGATGAGCTTTACTACTAAACACCTGTTTAAAAGAGAACAAAAAATTAGGCACTATTTTGAACTTTATAGCCAATTTTATGATTTTTACTATTAAGCGCCCATGCAATAAATTATGCACTATGCAGTGCCCACTTACCTGGGGACAAACTGATTAGTGGGTCGTTTGGGTCTGTATTCTGGGTGAACCATGAACAACATGTGTGGGAATCCTGTCCCAAAGTAGGCGCCATCTGTATGATGATGTCTTGATGACTTTGGAGTGTAAACGTCCATGCATTTGGGACAATAAGTTTTGACCATGGCTTCACCTAATATTAAAATTGACAAAAATTCGACTTTTGCACACTTTTACCACATCAATCCTAACCAGGAACATCGGACAATCCAACTGGGAGAAGATGCTGAGATTCGCAATACACCCGTGGACAATAGCCAAAATCGCCCACTTGATACTTCTCAATCATTTGAGCTATGCCACGATTTGTGAGGATATATCTGGCATGAATTAAGCCATACAACATCTCAGCTGCTTGCTCTATAAGGTCTGATTGATTGGGATTATCGTCCAATTCATCGTCTGTAAAAAAGGATAATCAAAAAGTTGTGTACCAGTAGTCAAAAAAACCATAAAAAATTGCCATATAATGCAACTACCACTTAATTCCCAATGTCTGTACATCAAAATTCACCAGTGACTCTGATCTCCTCATGGACAGCACTTAGTATGCAAGGTGTTCACTATAATACTTCATTTAGTTGGCAGTGAAATGTCAAAAGAACAGGATGGAGAAACAAAAGTCCATTTATTAGTACTTCACTATTTGCTGTTGTTCAAAAAAGCAGGATTCAAGCAAATTCACTGTTTCAATTCGCTTCTACACAGGTAAAAGTGGTTAAGTCAAAATTTTGTGAAAATAAGTGGAAGTTGCATTATTATATGATTTGAAAATTATTGTCATTGTGTAAAGAGAGCTAAGTCATTTGAGGTAAAACTGGTAGCCTATTCAACTGTGCTCTTCAGGTTAAGCCAAACATCAAGACTGCCACTTCCACAAGATTGTGACTTCCACTTTTTGTCACCAAATTTTGACTTAACCCCTTTTACCCCCACAGCAGCAAATAAAGAAATTGTAACACTTGAAGGACTTTGTGGGAATATTTTAATAACAGGTATAAAAAAAATTTAAGGTTTCAAAGGTAACTAGATGACAAAATTAATTGAATGGTAATACTGTTCTAATTCCATGGGCAAATTTAATTTTTTTTTGTACTGGATATTAGTCACAATTCTGTTGTGTCTCAGATACTCGCACTATTGCTGAAGCCAAACTGATGTAGTGTGAAATAAGTAAGTGTTTAATTTTCTAAAACCTGCTAATGCTAATAATTTGACTTTTCACAGTTTTGACCTTGAGCCTATGGACCTATTAATTTGAGTAATATCACCCTATGTGTGTGGGTAGGGTTTAGAAAGTTATAATGTATGAGGATGAGATTTAAAAAGTTGAAAAATAATTGTGTGACTGTGTTCCTATAAGAACCTACATATATAATACATAAAATGTTTACTTGCCAGGTTCTAAATCTAAAATCATATCCAAGGCTTGTCTGTAATGTGGAACTTGTTCATTGAGCCCCGTTAAATTGAATTTGTCCTGTATATAATCTTCATCCACCTGAAATAAGTATGGAATGAGTGTGAGTCGTACCTAGGGTGTAACAGAGATCCATTCCAAATTATGCTTACCTCGCAAAAAAATTCATTGCCTCTTAGACCACAGAACCATGAAATCCAAGAAACTTCCTCGGAGCTACTCATTTTTCTAGGAAATAACACCGAAAAATTATATTTTAGACAAGAAATTTTAACCCTTTAGCTAAAGTCAAGTTTCCAAATTCCAAAGACGAAAACAAAACGGAACCGAATGCAAACGAGCAACGAAGCAAGAGGCAAGATTATCGCAAAGCTACGTTCGATTGAAATGTCATCCATTTGGTGATACCCCTCTAAGCATTCTAATGGCTAACGTATGACAGAGAAAACCATATGAGACAGATATAGTCAGACTGAACCTTCCCGAGGTGAGGACCTCGTGAGATTTATAACAAATTTTGACCCTTCAGTGTTAGATTTCGTGTCTCCAACTTAATGTAACCCAAAAACAGGAACGTAAAATTGTTAACATGCATTTGCCTGTGATAAAAAGCTGAAAATATTAAATATAAGTACCTTTTAATGCCTTGATTAGCCACGCTTACGGTAAGTTCATCTACACCCAAAAGAAAGGGATTTTTGAGATGGAAGCGACATCTGCAGTCTGCACTGTCAATACAACTACGTTCTAGAATTTGTTTACAAGACGCCTTTGATCACCTATTTGCGATTTAAATTATCTTTGGGGCGCTACAGCCAAATAATTTGAAGTTCTATAAAAATTACGTAAGTCCTGAAAAAGAAGCCGAAAACAGCTGACGATCAACATGCCTAATAAATTACTCGACGGAAATGAACTGGGCATGCGCAATGCGCGAGATTTGAAAATTATTTGAAAGTTCTACGTTGCCAATTTGTCGACACATCTGACCTCACGCGATTAGATAAATTAGTAAAATCTTACTAAAATCCCCAATAATGGCAATAATTACCATTTTAGCATTTTCAAGTTTATGCAGGATACATATTTATATTATAACAGAACATATGATATTATAAAATCGTTAAAATTCACAATAAATTGAATTTTTTAACACTCACAAACGGTAATGATAATTACATCTATCAACCTTGCATTTAACCCTACTTTTTGGGGACGCTTGGGAGATGTTCAGGAGTTCAGGGGTTTTGCTTGTATCCAGGCCCTCCTCTACTGAGCTCCTCCTATAGGAGTTCCATATTATTTTACCCATACCAAGACCTATACCTAGTTCAGGTGTTTATTTTATGCAAAACTGTAAGAAAGCATCAATGAGATGGCTTCCAAGGATGCTAGGCATATTGTGTGTTTGGTTTGTGACTATTGTGACGCGTCAAGGGCCACAACTACCAGAAGTTTCTTTCGGTAAGTACTTAATCTTTATTTGCTTTAACGAATCTTTGTGTGTTTGATTCCATATGGCTTTACTTATCCTATTAAATATTCCATGTCCTTTGAAAACAAAATAAAGTTGTAGTACCTATAACTAGGTATGCAGGTCCATGAAAGACACTTAAATTCTCAGTGGGATTTTTACAACAACGCTAAAGCTTTTGATTTCTCTTTGTGCTAACTGAAAGTGGAATAGTTCTCTAAAACAGAATCTAGCCTTCAATGTAGCCTTTACTTAGGTACTATGTAGATACCTATATTCCTTTTAAATTTTACATTTTACAAAACAGAACTTTCATTGAAACTAACACAAACTTAATCTCAATCCTAAATGATTGTCTGAAAAAACTGCATTGAAGTTTTAAAGACTACAGAGACATCAAGGTTCAAACTGTTTCTTGACAGGAATTTTGAAGGCTACAGAGACACCAACACCACTCAAAAATATTAAAACTTGTTCAATGTAGTGCAATCGGCTGATTTTTCAACAAGAGTAAAAGACGTTTCGAAGCAAGTTATTTGGGTAATATAATGTCAATGTAGTCTTTTTAAATCCATCGGTACGCCTTCAGAACATTGAAATCCCGTTGCAACTAAGGCAAACTTAATCACAATCATAAATAAATGTCCAAAACAACTGCATTGAAATTTTAAAGACTACGGAGACATTGAGGTATAAACTGTTTCCTGACAGGAATTTTGAAGGTTACAGAAACACCATGTTTTGGAATAAATTTAATTTGTCGAAAGCAGTTTAGAGAGTGACCTAACCTGAACTAACTTGGGTAAGGAAAAAACATAACTGAACTGAACTAACCGAAGCAACAACTTAAGAGAACGGATCTGGACCAACCTAACCAAAGGGCTCCTCATAGAGAATAACTTCTCTGTCCATCTGCTCTCACTGTTCACTTTGCTCTCCGCAGTAAAACCAAAGGTAAAAATATAACTGAATTAACCTGGACTAATCTCAACAGAGAAAAAATGTAACTGAACTCACCTGAACTAACATAACCAAAGGACTCAATGAAATGTCATATGAAAAAGCAGAATGGTCCTAATAGAAAAACACTTGGCAACGGCGAATTGAATTCGGAAATATTAATTACGCCCATGTATGTATAAACCATTAATTTATTATTGACCAAAATGATTATTGATCAAAAAAGGCGCTAGAAATTTGACTTTAACATTTTTATCCCATCTTCTCTACATGTGCCGAAAGGAGATATAAAAAAATGAAAATTTCAAAGATAGAAAGAGGAAATGTAAAAATTAAGTGAATTACTTATACTTTGAACTCGAAAATGCACATATGAGACTACACAAGTAGGTAAAATTGATCAAAAAGTAGTACAATCAACAAACTTGGAATGGAATAAGATTCAACAGCACGACGAGCAATCGGAGCAAGTGTCACAGTCAGAGTTTGAGGTAATAATTATCATCAACAAGGGAAAAATGAAAATTGTCAAACTTGTGACAATGTGGCGAACGCGCCAAGCTGAAGTACATTGTAACGATAAAAAGTACAATTTAGCCGCCAATATGGTTACACTTTCTTGCCTTCCTATAACAACCCTGGTGCTGATTATGTATAGATTCGGACTTCATACAGAGACGATTGCAAAATCTCATTTCTTAAATTTCTTTGCCAAAATCGAAAATAGCAAATCGTTCGCTGTAAGCTATCACACGATTAACATTAAATTAACGAATATTGAATGAACTTGTTCAGAAATAACCCGTAGTAAAAATTGCAACATCGCATTAATAATAATTAAAGTAGGTAACCACGGCCACCAGTACCACCTCTAAACCACTGTGGTTTAATGTGTAATAAAATAGCTACTCATGAAAGAATTCAGCGCTTTGAATTCTGCACGAGAAAGGTTTTCGAGTACAGCGGTGGCGTGTAAAACGCAAAAAAAAAATTGCATATTAATTTGTATAATATATGGCATAATATATGTATATTTTACGGGGTTTATGAAAAGCGGATACCGAAAGCTGGAGTTACTATATCGTGCATTAGAAAATGTCTCCTGAAAGGCTATACATTTTTGACAGAAAAAGATGACATTATCAAAGTAAATAACGTTTTGTTACTTCATCTATTTGTTTTGACATTTCTTAGCCTACACGTCCCTATACTTAATATAAGCTAATTAAAAATTACAAAAACTTATAATGCAAACATGACGCCTTAGTTTCGAAAGTTGATAATTTCAGAAAAAGTTGTTGTATCTTTTGTAAAGAATTAAAATTTCAGGAAAATTTTAATTTTTTACAAGAGAAGGCAAAATTTTCTATTGTACAATAGAATCTCTTTGGTTGTCAACGAGAAACCACTACCGAGTTTTTTGCGTTTATTTACTTATTTATGTGTGTTCCGTAGTTTTTGGTAACTTGTATACAATCTTGGTTTTGTCTTTGTTTGTCCAATTAATTATTCCACAGTTAGTACTTCTCATCATTGAATAATTACTGTTGGATGCCAATATAGCCACTTATTAGTTTCTTGCAGCAAATTGTTCCGAGACGTTAATATTTTCCTTTTTTTTTAACTTTGGCAACGTTGCTATTAAACCAAGCAGGTTTCCGTTCACTTCACGTTATACACAGTAGACCACAACTTGGTTGTAGTTCTACATACCGTTGCCATGGCGCAAAACACGTATTAGTTGTATACAGATGGATGACATACGTGATTGTGATTATGATATGTTAAGAAAATCTCGTGTCCATCGATGGTGTTCCCTTTTTGACTAGCGGGGAACGTAATTGGAAAAGTGACGGAGACGCGAATCGGGGCGTTTCGTTTTATTTTCGCCAGGACTCATCAGGCTTTGGTTTCAGTGGTAAAAGTTGCGTTGTAGTGAAATCCGGTTGACTTTTAAAAACTAGCTGTCGACATCCTGTATGGTAACACTAAAGTTAAGGTGCAAGTGGTTCTATAAATTTCTTTACAAATCTTCTCTGAAAACTGAAAGAGATCTTGATAGTACTATAACATAGGAGGCAGTATACCGTTCGATGACCGTGTTAAAATGTGAACCTGAACGTATATCGTACATGTTTATGGATATTTCCTACAAAACGAGAATCAAACTCTTTGGAGAGTATTTTTGTTGTGATAAGTATAATTATTTTGAAATTTCGAAATATGTCGTGATGCTTTTAAATAGCGATAAAAAATGTAAACAGTTGATGGGTACATATAAGTCAAAGATACCGGTCTTTGTAATATAAGAATACGGTCAATAATTGGAATAATGGACCAAATAGCTATCCAAGACTGGCCTGGACCACCAATTGATTCAAGCACTGACAGCAATAATTCTTGGATGCCGGCTTATGGATATCAAACCCCCTCAGCGTTGCTCGAAAAGGAGGATTTCATAGGGACTTCTGGTAAGCCTCATCAATTTCAAATAATCACATTGTTTATAAACAATTACATTTAAAAAGTTAATTGTATATTATAACAATATTACTTTCAGACTCTTTACTCTTTTGATTAAATTACATACCATCGTGTCGATACAACTTGTTGCCAAAATTCTGTTATGATAAATACGTTATATTTAACATTTAACGCTATCTTTTCTGAAAGAAAAGAAACTTCACATCCCAAAGCTCTTTTTATCTTTAACTTAACTCTTAACCGGACCACAAGAGGAACGATTTTCGCAACAGAGACCATCTTATTAGAGATTATACCGTTTAAAAAAAATGGTTAAAAGAGTCTATTTTGCATTTTGCAATGTATGGCCATGTTGGCATCTAGTATCTACCTAATACAAGATCTCTGATTATTTTTAAGTGGCTCTTTACGTCAGTTTTGTTGCCATTTATTCTATCTATAGAGTGTAGATTAGTAAAGCTTATCGCAAGTTTTATTGTGGTACCTATACGTACAACGTAGGCACTAAAAATATGTGTTTGTTTGCTGATATTGTGAAACACTCCTTAAGGCTGTGATGGTGGAATTTTGTTAAAATTTCATGCAAATTTCTATTGTTAATTTTCCATTAGTGAATGAAAAAGATTATGTTTATGAGATGTAATTTTCTCTTATTGGCTCTCTAAATTCAAAGTGGACATAGGTATGCCTTTTAACAAGTTATCGCACTAAAATACGGAATATTCATTAGAAAACGACAATCTAGATGCTACGAATGTTTGACGTAATTAAACTAAATAGACTTTTGTTAGTTCATCCTTTTCGTTTGACATTTCACAGCTTACTAGATGACGGTTTCAAATAAACACCCCCCTATACCTTATTATAACTTCCTTCTTTTATTCTATTAAAATACAAGCATCTAGTCGTCTTTGTCTAGAATTTCGTACATGATGCTCTAAGATGTGGTTTCTTTTAGATCTCTTGCTATTACATGCTCTAAACTAAGCAGAAAACAATAAGGAGTTTCTCGGGGCACATCCTCTAATAAAGGAGAGAGTTTATTTCCCAAAAAAAAAGACTATATGCAGCATAACAAATTAATAGTGGTTACTCCTATTAATAGACAGATTTATTATAATATTTTGCAAATATGTTGCGTTTTAAAAGATGACTAAATAATTATTAATTAATGTTATACGCTAACAACAAATGTCTGCTACTTAACGGTAGATTAACAGGTGTCTACAAATTCTTTGATTGTAATAATTATACTGAGTATAATGTAATATGGTATTTTGATGATATTGAAGGAATGATTATTTTATATTGCTAAATAACTATTTTTCTTCAGTCAGTGACAAGTTTAAGTCGAGGTTTAAGATAACTAACTTTGATCATATCTTTTTACAGTGTTGTAATCTACTTATCATTATTTCGCAATCAACTAAGTAAGTGCAGTAATTACAATAAATTACAAAAAAATCAATATTGTAGTTTGAAGTACAGGAAAATATGCGCTGAATTCTTTCCTTTCACATATTACCCATACTTAATAATATATATATATATCAATAATAATTACTAAAATGCACGATTTCTTTTCTAATAATTATCGTATAAATAATGCATTCGATTAGTAATCGAGGACGGATGTCCTTTAAGTACTTTTTAGTAGATAGTGTAAAAAGGCAAAATACAAAAAAATTAAGGTAATAACTACAGAAATAGTTTCAGCAGGAAATGCATCAGATTTACGCGTTAATAGCTTGGTTTAGCTTAGGCGATTTACGTGAAAAAATAGAAGATAAAGCTAACTTCTATAGAAGTTCTATAGAACTAAAGTTAATCGAGTTAACCACGCGACTTTAGACTTTAGGAAGTTGTCTGAGCAAATATATCTGGTTAAGGAGGTCAAAACAAACGTACATTTAAACGGCTATTCAGATTTTATTGCTATGACTTTTACCAAGATGTTATTGCAGATAATGTTGCTTGACACTCGAATGGTAAGCCATTTAATTTTTATTAATCACGACCTGAGAAAAGAGAAAGAAGTTTTGGGAACTTTCTTGTTTCGAATGGATTTTTGAAACATATTCTTGCAGTTTTGTTTTCTGCAAAGGTTTTGTACCGAACTGACTTAAAGTAAATAATATGCAAACATTTATCTATTCCTCGATTACTGACTCCTTACTGCTGATTTTTCCATTTGCATACCTACATAATGCAACCACTCTCTCTTTAAGTAGGCTGGTGATTGATGTTATTCGATCTTCTGGTATGTATTTGATTTTTTCAAAATTCTATTAAATGCGTTTCACAGACTATAAATAAATTGTGGTTGTTTTTTTTTTCAATGTAAATGGCATATTAGAGATATTGATCATTCCGCCCTAGGGCATAAATTGTACTCAGTTCTAACAGGAAACTTGAAAGGATTCGTTTCAAAACACCGCCGGTGTGAACTTTTACTTACGGTAGGTAGGTACTGGGTTTTGGTTTGCTAACTCGCCACATTATCTGTCGGCAAGCCTTTTATTACCTGATAGAACCTTGACATTTTTTCACCATACATTTGGTATAAGTAAGTACATAAGTATATTACAAAAAATCAGCATAGAGTTTTTTTAGCTGGATGCTGATGGGCAAAAATGAAGAGAATTAAGGCACCTGAGATTAGTGATTTTAGTCAAAACAATTTTTATCAAAACTATACTTCCTAGTTAGTTACCTACGACTCAAAAATTGTTCAACGTCTGGTAGTCATATGCGTGAACGATTTACAAAACTCAAGTTCGTTGTACCCATCACTTTGGTTGCAAAAAAGTGCTGTTAAATGTTTTATTTCAATACATTCGTTCGACTTCGTTACTAGTGGTATTACGAATATTGAGACGCAAGTTGTGAATAATTGAATATATTAAACTTCTAAATGTTTAAGTTCACATTCAGGTTTGTAGCTTAATTGATGTTTTTAGTGATATTTAGACGACATAATTATCTATACATTAAGCTTTTTTTAAGCCAGCTTAACAATAAAAGCTTTTGTCCACGATCACTTAATAATATACTGATATTCAGCTCGTTAACAAAAGTTAAATAGGGCTCATCGAGGGGCTCATATAGTCAGAGGGATATATTAGTTGAAACTGCGCTCTCCATTTGAATTATATATGTTGCCTTGGCAACCAGTAGGACTAGGCTACAATGCAATATCAAATACAGCGTAAAAAATGAACTGGTGGCACCAGTTTTGCCGTCAAACCTGAGTGTCACTTTGACATTTCAATAATTTTATACACCAAATAAAATAAAATTAGAAATAAGAGAGTTGGTTTCATTTATACATCATGCACCAAATAAAATTTATGTTATTTGGTGCATGAACGCTAATAGAGGTATACATGAAACCAACTCTTATTTCTAATTTTATCTTATTCGTTATTTTATTTTGTGCATAAACCCACCTTTACACTACCTATAGATTTCATAATTTGTAATTGTTAGACATGGTCGTGGACAAAGTATAGTATTATACTCGTTTTTTATGGCCATTATTCCCACGAGAGACTTGCGCCCCTCGTCTACGGCTCGTCACGCAAACGTCCCCCTAAGGGAATAATAGCTGTCATGAAAAGCTCATTTAATAATATACTATTTTATTATTATTATTATCTCAAACCACATAAATAATATGTAGGAACAGAGTGTGCCATTATAAACGCCACCCATTTGAATTTTAGTGGCTTTTTCTGTAGAAAAAAAATGAATTATATAAAAGTTGAAGCATTTTAGCGAAAAATCTGAACGTAACCTATATCGAATATTATAAGTACGGAGTGTCCCAGAAAATTGTGACAGAGCAAACATATATTTTTTTTAAGCGACACACTTTATATGTATATTGTCACGAATACAAGGGTTGGATAGAGCAGATTGAGGCGAATTCAACAATATATAGTTTGTTAGGTTTTTCTTGTTGGAAACTAAAAAAAGGAAAAGCAAAATTCAAGTGAAGATAATAAAAAGTTTTCTGGGTATGTAGGTGATGATGTTTTGCAGTGTTATTTTTGTAAGGTCATGGTACATATCAATAATTTCCCAGTTTATAATTATTAATAAGAAAGGGCAATATAATGGAATTAACTGAAAAACAATGTTAATTGTATCCTCTAATTTTAACCTGAAGTTGTTAAATGTTATTTTTAATTTACTTTCAAAGCAGATTTGTACCCTACTAAGGAGATCATTATTGGTTATTTCTCGGTTTGATATTACATTACAAAACTACTCTGAATACAGTTCACTTTATGGAAGCTCTTTGACCCAACAAGATTTATTTTTAATACCTATGCCAAAAAACGTAAAAATCCAAGTTTTTATTAGTTAGGACCTTCAAAGAATTTTGTTTACTACAGAAGCTGGTGTAATACCCTAAACATAATAAAAGACACAATAATTCACAAAATAAATAGAATTAATACTGATCATTCAGAATGGATTACCACATCAATAGATTAATTAATGGGGTATAGATTATGTGTCGAAATGGATGGTGATCATTTCCAACACTTACCCACATATCAACATTAGTTTTTAACATTACTCATTCAACTAGTTATTGTTTTGTTAAAAATAAATGATTTTTTTTAAATTTAGGGGTATTTATTGAGCAATAACTTATTACACTATAAACTACAGCGGTGTTGTATGAGAAATCTGGGTCAAGACAAAAAACTGCTACAGTTTAGCATAAAACTTTTTTTTCAAAAATGAAAATCAAGAAAGTTAAAGTGGCTGTTGCGAGGGGTGTTGGTTATAATGGGATACCCTGTACTTAAAGTTATTCAATGCAAGAAATGTTTTAGGTTATGTAGCTTCAAATTTGGTTTATTTCATTAAAAATACGGGAAATATTTCGAAATATATGTGTGTTCATTAGAAAAAGTCGAGCTGGCTATGGTTGATGACTCTCTAAAAGGATGACATCATGAAAGTAAATAGACTTTTGTTATTTCATCCTTTTTTTTGACATTTCACAGACAACGTGATGACTTTCTTGCTGAATAATCTCAGCAGTATTACTCGAGTGCTTACTAGTCTCAAGTTTGTATACGCAAGCAGGGCTGGACTATATACAATACCTAAAAAAGTTATTTTTACCAGGATAGTAAATAGAAATAAATAAAATAAAATAGAATAATTAAAATCAATGCTTAAAATATGACATTACATTTAATAACATCACCTTAAAAAAAAAGAGAGAGAGAGACACACACACACTCTTGAACACCCTGTATCTTGTATTAGCGAGACTTGCTGGATTAAGCACCTGCGTTGTGTTGTCGAACTAAGAAAATGTTTATTCTTATACTGTTATACGATTAGGGCTAGAGATAATTTATTATAATTTATATTGGGAAAACCCCTCAGCAATTTGGCAACACCGATGATATTTCCACAGACACCTCACAAAGTAGAAAAATGTCGTTACATGCGGCCGTGAACAGTTAAAGTCATCATCATAAAGAATGAGAATACCAAAGGTGCACGAGCGGTTTAAAGGTGTGTCTTCATGATTTTATACTTTCTGTTGGATACCTTTGCAATACTTTGCATAACTTGGGTTTGGATGAGAAATGCCATGTGGAGGGCGCGTTTCGGATACCCAATGGAATTCCTACTCCTTTAATTTACATATTTCTGGACAAAACTAACCAGTTCAAAGACAACGCGTAATTTTCTATTAACACAGCCTAACAATAGAGTTGACTTCTATATACAAGTTTTTTTTTTAATTTGTATTATATATATATTACCAGTTACCTAAGAAAACAATTACAATTTAAAAACAACCGGCTGGTTTCGTAAAGTCATTTCAGGCCTGTAACTAAACGACCTAGATAGCCAACGGGTAGATCGATTTTATCTTACTTTACTATAGTATACAGTTCCATACAGAAGAGACTTGGATTGACTACCATCGCTAGAAAAGTGATAAGTAATAAAGCACAACTCAATCAGAAAAGAGACATATTGACGATCTCATATAATTATTGCGACTGCTATTAAACACGTTTTCAGAACCTTATTGAAAGTGTGTTGTATCATCCATCTGAAAGCAGATGATTTATTTCTTCACGTAACCAAATCTCTTCTCATACTTTCTACCCGTTTCCTTCTACGGCATGCCCCCGTATCGGTTCCTTGACTTTGACCGTCATTTAGCAATTTTTAAAACAGGAAATTGCTAATTAGCCACCGTTGGGATAATATTTTAATCTACTCTATTAGATTTATGAAAGGTTTTAAGGCAAACTTCTATTTTATTATTATACTAATATAATTATTTACTCTTTGGTATTTCAAAAATAAAACCAATACACAAAACAACTGTTGTACTAAACTTATTTATACGGCTTTTTTATACCGCACAGTTTTCTGTTTTTGTAATAATGCATCAACCTTCCAACACAAAGGAACATGCAATTAAGTGCGAGTATGTGAGTAATTTTAAGCAATTGTCTGCTTTAAAATGAATTTGAATATTTCAGCAAACTACTTCTTGTTGGCTAACGTTCTCAGTCACATACACACACACATACACAAAAGGGAAAGAAATCTTGTGATCAAAAAGATTGTTAAATATTTGATAGGCCATGAGTGGTTTGAATGGTGCAACTCAGAACTGTACGACGAATGGAATTTCACTTTGTACTTAATTTTTAAAAGAAAATGATCGCTGTCACTCTTCATTAATTGAACATCATATTTATTAATAATTATCGCTGCTGTTCTTAATGGACATGCAAGAAGCAGATTGAATGTAGATTGGTATATTTATTATAATGTGCATTAATTTAATTAGATAGAGGCCAATAGTTTGTAAGCAAAAATTTCTCGTATCTAATACATATATAAGCTCACCGGAATTTAAAAGTAAATATTTTAGGGAGTAATTGTAATACTGAAAATAAACAGAAAACTGTATTAGCAGGGGTCAGCAAATGGACTAAATGTGTTATAAAACTTCTTATAAACAATAACTCTTGAAAATGGTGAATTTTTTTTCACTATATTCGAGGGTTCGAACCCTCTAAGTCGAGGGTTCGAACTTTAACTGCTAATTTGGATTTTTATGGTTAATTCAAAAATTTAAAACAAAATTAAAAATACTTTTTAAATATATACTAAACAGAACCAGATAGGCTATTTTTGACTAATTTTTTTGCTTGTAATTTTTCATATAATTCAAGTACAGAAATTGACTAAGTGTAGTTTTTTTTTTAAATCGATGCATGCGAAATTCGAAATAAAGCCTCTAGTTTTAGAGTAAAATGGATTTTTTCGCTTAGAAATAAAAAAAAAGCAAATAGAGAGAGTACATTGTTTAAGCAAAATTAGACAAGACTGCAAATGCATTAATATTGAAATCGCGGAAGGCCACGGTGCTTGATCGGGAGAAATCACACTTCTGCAAATTGCCATGCCACAGCCATATATCATGATGAACTTTTATTTCAGATGCCGAATACTTCCTGCACGGCACCGCTGGGCAGTACATGTACTTGGAAACCATCCAGGAAGAAACGTCAGATGACCTCAGGTCAGAAAGTGATGCAGAGTCACGTGACTCTCCTTTGAGATGGTTAGCCACTGATTCGGAGGATGGGAGTGTCATTTGTATCGACAGAGTCATGGGTAAGACTTTCTGTTTTTTAGGTGCGTATTGAAGGTTTAGTTAACAAATATGTAAACGAATATACGGGGTGTTCATTATAAAATTTCATCTAGTTGGCTGTGAAATGTCAAAAGAAAAGGATGGAAAAACAAAAGTCCATTTACTTTGATTATGTCATCCTTTTCTGTCAAAATTTCATAGCCTGCTAGATGAAGTTTTATAATGAACACCCCGTATTTGAAACCAGTCGGAATTTTCGAAATTAGAAAACGTCATTTTTATAGACTCCTAATTGCGCAACTTTGCACTAATTTAACCTTCTTCGTGTCTTGTCATATAATCGAGATAGTCATGGTTAAACTCGAAAAACAGTCACATTGTTTACGTAATTAATTATAGAAAACAGAAACAGGTCAAGATATTAACCCGCGCCTTTTTGGGAAAACCACTACCATTAGAAACTTTATTGAAATTACTAATTTGTATTAACTGAATTACAATGCAAGTTTTTCATTATTTTCAATGCTCAACGTTTTTTTTTTATTAAGTCTTAATGTTCCCGTTATTATGGCGACTGCATTTTTTTTATATTACCGAGTTTGTTTAGAAAAGGAGGACTTTAGAAACTGCTTTTTATTTATTATGGGTTAGGTAGTTGAAGATATGTCTTTTAAACAAAGACGTTATGTATCAAAGTAACTATGTATTTTCTTTTGCCAAAATATTTTAATGGAGAAAGCAATGTATTAACGTATACTCCACGCTTTGAATGTAACTAAAAGTTTCTATTTTTATCGGGCAAGCTTTACATTACCGACCAATCGAAGCATGTTTCTTAGATTAGTGTTCTCATTCAAATTCACTGTGTTAAATCCACGGTCAGCTGTTGGCATTAATACAAATTTTAAATGCCATCGGTAAACGACTAAATTGCTTTTATTCTACTTAGTATTGAACGGTATGATCTAAAGGTAATATACGTGTTTTGGATTACCTAATTGTCTGTCTAGTCAAGTGACGCACATACTTTGCCAGATAATCTCAACAAAGTTTTAGATAAAATAAATGTTTGTGAATGATTATTTATTTACGTTTTTATTATGCTATCTTGCAGATGATGCAGAATGTGAATCGGACAGAGAAATTGCCTGTCCTCCAAAGCGCAGAAAACAGGACAGTTTTCTTAGTCTTTCAGGAAATGAGGACTACGATGAGGGGTCTATAAGCAGATCGAGTAGCCTTCTTCAGTTTGAAACTCTAGAAAAGCAGTGCCAGCAAGACAGCCAATCGCCCAGCCTTTTCACCCACTTCTCTTTTGAATCTCTGAATGGTATTCAAGAAACTAAGGAGTTTTGCTCCGAATACGACAGAGATATTTTTACGCATTTTGGAGATGAAATAACTAGGTAAGACTTAACTTATTGTCGGAATCGGGGAATGTTAAGTACGTATCGGTCTTGCGTATAACTATTATAATCTTGACACTGTTAAGAAATAAAGCACGCTGTTCGGCGTCTGTGAAGGCAAGATTCAGTTTCGAATCCAAATAGATCCGTTTCGGTCATGCATTTTAATCAATTAAATACACTTTTTAGATCTAAACAAAGCGGTAGTCGCGATTCTCTTTTATACAATGCGTCAACACGGTACAGCAGCTCAGACTCTGGGGAGTCTGATATCACTGTAGAAAATTCAAGGTAAGACATATAACATATTATATTTGGCCCCACTCTTCACCGCAATATCATATTCTTGTTACAGATCATGTGACAACCTGAAAACCTGGAAAAGCCTCGACAATTTGCTGCTTTCCGGCAGTAATAATGGACCGAAGAAGTTTTCGAGTGAGAATTTGAGTGAAGACAGTGGTTATGGAGATCAGCTGTTGATTTCTTCACTAAATAACGGTGGTCAAGGCCAGATCCAGCTGAATGTGAGCGGTAGTGCCACTAATTTAGAGGAATCTTCGAAAGGCGAACGTGAAGGAATGGACAGTAAGAGTTCCGGAGAGGCGGAGTCGAAGGAAATCAGGAATGAAGCCGCTGGGTTCGGTGCATATGACTGTGAAGTTTATCAGGTGAGTTTTGTTGAATTGAAAGGTGTCATTTTGTTACTGTGTTCACTATACAGGGCGTTTCTTTTATGCATTGATATCTCGAGTTACAAGGTCTCTTAAATTAGAAAAAAAGGTGTCTTTTGTTGTCAGACTGCACTTCGAGATTGTAGTGTTTTCAATAGATTCATTAGACAAATGTTAACATGTTTCAATCACCTGTAGTTCGTTAACTATTTCTGATAGAAGATTTTTAATTAATAGAGAGTGTAATAACTTTTCAATCTCTACAAAGTGGCATACCGCATGACACTATGCAAATTTTAATAACTGAGTTATCGTTACCAACTCAGTTTTTTTTAAGTAAAATCCTGGAATTTTTAATTCATATTTCGAAAGCGCTCGTCATTCCTGAAAGATCAATGTATTACTTGAAAAGAATCTTGATCGCCTTTACCTAGGAAATCAATCATTATAAGAAATTTTTATTAAGTCAAGTTCAGTTACTTATTATTTATATGTAATGATAATTGCCTTTGGTTAAAAATGACAAGCGTCTAAAAATCATATTCGTACTAGTTAATATACTACGAACGTCAATCTTTCCCCACGGATTAAAAGTGCAGTTTCTAGTGACCTATGAAAACCAAGATTAGGCTCACTGCTTGCTAATGCGCACATTCTTCTGCGCAAGACATATGCGGAGGACACGCCCACTAAAAAAATTGCGTTTTCGGCCGGACGCCCTAGTGCGCTCTCGGAGTATTCTCATCCTTCTATTCGCAATGAGAAAACAAAGGGTGGTAGTAATGTCGCAGCGCACAGAGCAGTCTACCGAAAACTCTAGATGAACAAAAGTTTGAGGTTAGGTCAACTCTGAGTACTTTTTGACATGAAAAGAAAATTTGTAATAACGAAAGATCGAAGATTTGTTTTTTTGATTATAGGCTCGTATTTATTTTAAAACAAATAAGTGTAATAAGTAATAAATACTCGTCGGCCGGCTTGCAACATCGCTTGGTGGTAGTGAAAGTGGACCGTTCCCGTCAAAGATCGCATAGGTTCAAATACTTTGTCCTACAATAATACCAAGACTATCAAGTAATCAAGTGTATTGTGTATTGATTTCTTGATACCTGACTCGTAAGCCAAGGCAAGGAAGGGCGCCAAAAGACCATCAAATGTATTGTGTATTGATTTCTTGATACCTCACTTGTAAGCCAAAACAAGGAAAGGCGGCAATATTTTATAGTATGGTTAGACTTTTTCTGAACATAAAAATGGTGAGTATTGGGTCTTTTTGAGGTTTTATGATTATAATTAATTAAATTAAATTACATTATTATGGTTTTGTAAATGTGTGGATAATGTGTAAATGTTACGCGCGTACCCGCCAAAAGAAAACCTAAAATTTAGGTTAACAGCAAATGACGTTGAAAGCAATACGGCATTGTCATGTGTAAATTATATTCAGGAATAGAACAGAAGCTTATTTTAAATAAATTATGAGTTTTTAGTTTTTTTCGTACACCGCACCATGCTAATTTGCCAAGTTAACTAACAGCTCAAACATTTTAGAAACTAAAAATAATTCTTAGTATTTTTTATATTGATATAATAACATTATTAGATATTTTATATTTCGGCGAAAACTTAATAAAACATAAAGCTTGGCATCGTCGATTCTTCAAAATTAAGGGGCGGAGCTTGCCAGCCGCGCATGCGCTTTTGTTGCCACTGAACCGGACTTTTTCTGGCTGAACTTTTTAATGTTACGTTA
Organism: Taphrorychus bicolor; assembly: GCA_951812265.1. NCBI lineage: Eukaryota > Metazoa > Arthropoda > Insecta > Coleoptera > Curculionidae > Taphrorychus > Taphrorychus bicolor. The sequence continues at coordinate 58,799 of OX638302.1, read as the reverse complement.
TAATTATATGTCAATTATTATTTATATGCTAAAAATGCAGCTTTAGAATTTTTGATAAAACGCAGGTTAAAAGTAGGACCAGAATCATTTAAAAATTACTCAAGACGTTTAAAAATAGAAATTTTAATTTTTTTAAAATATACAGATGACAGTTAGAACCAAAATCGATGAAAAATTATTCAAGACGTCTATAAAAAAGGAAATTTGAGGCCTTTAGAGGTCTTTTAAAAGTGTTGGCACTTTTCTTAACTTTATTCTAATTACAATTTAACATTACAAGTTTTAACTTGTTTTTATTTTTTTTTATTATTGTTCTTTTACTATTCGAATCTGATTTATTTCTGTTTCTGTTGCAAAATTGACTGATTCTACATATGACCAAAAAATTATCCATTAGATACTCTTCATTAACGAATGTGTAGTTTATTATTGGACCAAAAATAATGACGTCAACTTGACGACATTTTTGAAACGTCGCTGTTAAGTCCAAAAAATGTCGCCCCATGGACGTCACATTTTCGCATACTGACAAATCATGCCCAATATCGGACGTCCATTGGTCGAGTCTTTCGACCTAAGTGCTAGCTGGGTAAGACTTTTTAAAAATCCGTTTTGTTTTTTTTTACAACCTCGGACAAAACCCAAAAAAAGCAAACCATAAATCTTGACGTCCTACTGACGTCAAACTTTCGTCGTCTAAGGGCTGCTTTTAGATTATAAGTTTTAACACTAGGGATGGCGGTATTTTCGAAATACCGAGAAGAATTATTAGGCGATTATCCGTTATTCCAAATCGATATATCAATTAAACCGGTTTATTAAAAAAAAATCGATTAATAGAAGAGTTTTTGGTTTTCAGATTAATTTAATAAAAGACTTTATTTACAACCATATATGTAATGCTATTTGTATATATGAAATTACCTATTACCTACCTCTAACTATCAAATCTCTCGACAGTAATGAACGACTTCCCACCCCGGTATGTAATATACGGGGTGTTCATTATAAAACTTGATCTGGCAGGCTATGAAATTTTGACATAATCAAAATAAATGGACTTTTGTTTCTCCATCTTTTTCTTTTGATATTTCATAGCCAACTAGATGAAGTTTTATAATGAACACCCCGTACTATTATGATACTTTCTGGCCAATCTGCTGAATACTAGTTTTTGTTGAAAACCGGTTTTTAGTTCAAACCGGTTTTTTTATTATGATATACATCATATAACTATTTAAACCGGTGTATAATTTATATTTGCCATCCCTGTTAAACACTAACCGAGGATTAAACTTCAGATTTCACACATTGTTTATCTGTCAAAAATCTTTTGTTAAAGTTTCCGTGGAGATTAAGTTTAATATGTAAAAGTGTAATAAAATTATAACACATCAGTGTATCGCGGTTTTTTTTTTATCATAGAAATATACATTGTTTCAGAACTTCAACTCGAACTTTGGTGTATCCTACCAGGACTTGTCTATATTTGACCGCTACGATCCGTTCAACGAACCCCTAAGCAAATCCTCCCCCCTCACCGATGTGTTCCTCCGCAAAAAACACGCCCGCCAACTATTAAATGCAAATTTCTCTGGACAAACACATTCAACAAATGGCGGTATAATTATAGATCCCGAGAATAGTTATTCCAAGTCGTCTAAATTTAGTGACGGTGGCGTCCCGCATGCGGCAAGTGTGCCTAATTTGCTCCCCAGTACCGAAAGATCGCCAGTCGACATCCAAGACTCAGTAGTGAACGTGAGTAGTGTGCCAAAGGATCTCAACTTTGTTGGGAAACTCAACAACGGTTCGGCCTCGGCATCTGTCGCCGAGAAAGACTGGAATTTGGCTGATTTAAGTTTAAGTACCAACAAGAGTGAACATTTAGGTGCAAATAATGTCTCAACTCGAAAGGAGAAAGTAGCAAAAAAGCTTGACTCAGACAAGATGGCTGCCTCCTACAAAAGGGAAGGTTCTTATGACAAGGCCATGTCTAATCGCGTAGACCTAAGCGACGACGAAGACTCTCTGCGCTATCGAAAGACCCTCCCAAAGTCGCCGATCGTCGATTTTGACAGGACGGTGCTAAAGGCCATATCCGAACAGTCGTTGCAAAGCCTTTTGGGCAGTACTGCCAGTTTACTAGGAAGCCAAAAGCATTTAGTCCAACAGGATATTTGTCAAGAGAGATCAGCGTTTTGTACGTCCACTCCGACGAGAAAATACGAAAATAAATCGGTGGCAATGAGTACGCCCGATCTTAACTGGATCGATCCAGTGCCGACGCGTGATAAAGTCGTTTATTTGGATGACGACAGGAGGAAGAGCACCCAGGAGATTTCAGCCAGTAAATATGACACCGGGAGGCTAGAGGAGGAGCGTAGAAAGAGCATTCTGTTGGACTGCAGCAACGACGAGGCTGAAATGGATCTGCAGAGGAAAGGATCGATCATCAAGAGTAGTACGAGTACTTCGGGGATGAGCGATATTGAGGACAAGACTTTGAGGCATTCGGTGAAAAGTTTCACGGGAAGCAATGGCAGCAAAGGTAAGATGATACGGCATTGACTAAAAATTACTGATTAGTTCAGGTCGGATTTTAAATTTGAAAATACCACGTTGAAAAGGGCAAAAGTGGCTATAAAGATGTATCATTTATTTTTAAACATCTCTTTAAATTAACACTATAATAGGATTAAGTGAAACATCTTGGACTTCCATTGTCTTTGTTGAGTTTTTTACACACTTTTTTTCACACAATAAAGACAATGGAAGTCCAAGATGTTTCACTTAATAGTACATCATTGTCTACCACCTTTAAACAAACTATGGCAGTTTGGGCTACATCAGAGGAATTTAAAATTAAGTTTGCCGCGTGACATTAACGTTAATTTTGACTGAATATTATTTGACATTTCCATATAACGATGCTTTAATAAGGCTGTAAACATATCGCTGTCAGTGTTTTAATAACGAGCGAAACGAACCGAATTACATAAAAAATAAAAACGCTTTTCCAAAATTTCGATTTTTAGCGAATATTTTCGAAACCGGTCAGAATGTTTAAAATTTCAAAACGTTATTTTTGTAGACTAATTGCACCACTTTACCCTAATTGAACTTTCTTGGGATCTCTTCAAACACCCGAGAGGCCCAACTCGAAAAACGGTCACGTTGTATAGGGTGCTTTTGGAAAAAAACAATTAATTTGTATTTTTTGTAGTAATACCCTGTGTCTTTTTTGTGTGATAAATTTTTGTGGATGTGAAATCGTAGACAACAATTTCTACGACAGACTAAAGAAATATCAATTGACTTTTTTTTAAACACAACATAATGAAGAATGATATTTTTTATTTTTTTTCGATATATTATTGTCTGTTTCTATAAATATGCCATGTTTTCGAAAAAGTCCCAAAATATAGTTTTTTATTAAATCCCCCATGGATTTCAATTTGCATACCATGTTAAGACCGTTAAATAGTGCATGTATAAGGTGCTCTTACTTTTACACTGTATGCAACAAATTAAAATCCGACGTTTGGTTGTCGAATAATCCTCATCAAATTTGTCTTTCGAATACGGTTTTTGATGTTTTTATACCTAATATATGAATAGCTTTTTATTTTGTATTTCGTTACAGAAAAGAGTCGATAAATTTGTAATAAATAAAGTCGATAAGTTCGAAGACTCAATAAATTACCAAAACTTTTATTCTATAAACGCACGAGTGCCTTAATCTTTGTCCACTGCGATTCTCACGATGTCTAATAGTCATTCTTAATTTACAGGTGTACACTTTTCACCAGTTGTAGCCGAAGTGAATTGGCACGACGACGCGAGCACCTCCACAGTGACACCCGACCGAGAGTCCATTTACTCTTTTAACAGCTCCTCACCGGAGCCACGCAGCGCCCCCTTTAGAGCCTCAAACGTGGTGAGGCCAAAACCTCAATATCCTCCGTCCAGGGCCAGGCGCAGCGTGTCGCAACCCGATATCAGCGATAACGAGTCGAAAATTTACAAACGGGAGTTTATCGATTCCCTACATAAACTGAGAAAAGAGGAGGATATGAGCAAGAGTCAGCCAGATGTGAGCAAGTTGAAGAGACGAGGTAAATATGTACAGAAACTACAAAACTATAAAGTATATAATAGACATGTCGAAATGACGTAATTCTGGAATGATCAGTTATGAAAACGCCAAATAATATTCAACCTAATGCAACGTCACTGTCACGCTGACAACAATTTTTAAAGAACAAATAGTACTAGACCGTTGAAATATAATCAATAATTTTTAGTTTTTATTAGTTTATCCAACACATGACAGTTATTTTGATTCTCGATAATATATTCTGGGGGCGCTAAAAACTTTAAAGTTTGCACTGTTTGCAGCTACTACAAGCCGTAGCAGACTATCCTGACTATCAAATCTAAAAATGTCAAAGTGACAACACAATATTTATCAAATTTACGGTTAGAATTGGATGCATAGGGCAGAGGTATTGTCGGTTTGTTGTCTTTGTCATCGTCATAAGAAAATATAAGAACTCGCTTATAAGGAAAGTCTATTCACATCACATCATCCCCTTATATAACTTCGTTTCTTACCACACGTCGTTTCAGTGATTATCTCTCTTTTCACCATTATATTATTACTTCATCTTTATCTTCAACGTACTCCCCTACTCAGTGCTATCCCACCACTGAAAAAAGAGGGGGAATACGCTGGAACTCTTACGTCATCGGCAGTGATTGGTCGGCACAGATGGGCATGCTCGCCATCTAGTAATGGGCATATTTACTAACCAATCATTGATAGACTATGAATATAAAGACAATGGTTTTAGTGTCTGGCGAAACAACGTGAAAATATTTTCCTTTGTCTTGAATATTTTCTATTTTCAAATTGACCAACTCATCGCATCTACAAGCACCGCTAATCCCATTATTAAAACCACTTTCATCAACTCGTCGTCGGGAGCTTCGTACAAAAACTTCTATATAGGTCTATAGTGACGATGAGAATTTTTTTCCAAATGTAAAAAATAAGCCAATAGAACATTTTCATCGATACCTTTTATCTTCCGTAAATTCATCCAAAACTCAAACATTTTGAACTCCTTGTCGTAAGCATTTCGAGACTTTTCTGGCAAAATCTGCATCGCTGCTTCTTCCGCTTCCGTAAGGATATCCTCAGGAACGTAATTTTCATCGCTTTCTTCCATTTACTATACTTTTTTTTCTTCAAAAAAACTTCCTTTTTCTGCAGGGAAAACTAACAATTGTGAAAATTTATTTAAACATTTGCTGCATAGATAAACTTAACTACTACATTGAAATCTTCCGTTAAAAACAAGTGAAACCTGAAGAAATTTGACAGTTTATAAAAGACTTTGACGATACATTATCCCGCCAGACGGCGCCATTTGACATTGACAAACTGTAGACAGGACGTAACGTCAATCATTTGACAATATTGACCTAGCATGTCATTGTTATTATGATGATGTCACTGAGATTACTGTCAAATACAATGCTCTCAAGTAACATCAGCGCCATCTATTGATTCAGTTCAGAAATTTTGAGCGGTTGATTTGAATACACTTTTCCTACCAGTGTTCATTAGGGCACAGACGCAATTATTAAAAACTTGAGCAATAAGTTTTATGTTTTAAGTGTTTTCCCTCATCTGATTGGCAAGAGCAAAATTTTTGACAATCAGATGAAGGAAAACACTTAAATCACAAACTTATTGTTCATTATTGTATCTGATCCCTTAGCAGAAGTCATCAGCTTGGACGAAAATTTTGATAAAGAAAGGATGAAGTAATAAAAAAAGGTGATAAAACTCTTGTTTCTCCTATCTTTTCTCTTGACATTTCCCATCCAGTTTGATGGCCGATTTCTCTTGAGCATCCCTATAATTCAGTATTGTACACCGATAACGATTATATAATCATTTATTTCCTAAATTAAGCACAATTTTTGATTGCTGAGAGAAATTAATCAATGTGCCTTTTTAAGACCGAAGACGTATAGGTATGGGGATACGTATAGAAATAATACCATAACGACATAAAAAAAAAGTTATATTACTACCTTGCTGTTAATAATAATTATATTATACTCTATACCAGAATAATTGGTAGATGCCCCATTAATTTGGTATAGTTGAGGTCACTATTCCACTTACTGGCTTATATCCAAAATTTGAAGTGGAATGGTTACACCCTCACCTGATTGAAACTTCGTTAAATCTTAATCGCGGAATAGGATTTAAAGACATACGTCTTATAAATACGAGATGAACATCAGGAAATATGTAATATACCAAAAATTCATCTTCTTCTCGCTCATTCATCTCTTCTTATAGGTTTTATCACGTGGCAAGAGGTAGGTCTTTCCAAAACATATGGAAAACTCTGTGTAATAATAAAGTTGCACCTACCCGCAATACACCTCCATGTTATTACAATACTGGAAAAGTAACACATTTCCTAGTAACATTTTCCAGACCCTGAACACATCCGGATTTAGTTTGGAATGGGGAAATCTATATCTTTCTCTTTTACGGGATGGCTTGCATCCTCTGACTGCACAGCCTGCACTGCTCATATTGTCTAGATAACGCGGTTTATAACTAAACACTAGAAACTAAATTACTATTATGCTATTATTAGAAATTCCTCTAAACAGTAAACACACTGAAATACGACATAAACACACATTAAACTTAAACCAAATTCAAATTTAGACAACAAAATAGCGTTGCACTTTGCAATTTGCATGTGGACGCTTATTCTATAGGAAAGAGTGAAAGTGAAAGTGAGAATTGCTGGCCAATGGAATTCGCCAACAGAATGTTTTGACCAATCAAGGTTGTCAAAATTCTCACTTTCACTTTCACTCTTTCCTATAGAATAATGCCCCTGATGTTTGTATTGTAACAAACAGAACAGTAACCATGGCAACAGAAAGAAATTCAAGCGAAATGACTTATTTAGAAATACAATTAGCGCTACTTTATATTTTCTTTCATTCCCCGCCATTATGTACTGGCAGTCACGAGGGAGATAGACCTATGTTCGCTCCGTCTAGAGTTTCAAACCGAATTTGACAATAAACTGGCATTGACATTAATTGATTGATTTTTGACAAATTGTCAAACATACTCTGCGGCCTTATTCTATAGGAAAGAATGAAAGTGAAAGTGAGAATTGCTGGCCAATGGAATTCGTCAACAGAATTTTTTGACCAATCAAGGTTGTCAAAATTCTCACTTTCACTCTTTCCTATAGAATAATGCCCCTGGTGTATGGCTTTTCTATTTAAGACTTTAAGAAATGTCAAAAAACCGGCTTCAGACCCGCCATTTTTGATTTTACTCTATTATTAAATACTGTATGGAACAAATATTTCTAGACCGTTGAAATAATCCATTATGTTTAGTTTTTATCTAGATCACTAGAAAAAATAGTATAAGATACTCGTTCTATAAGGACATTGTCGCACTTATCGCAAACTTGGATTCGTGCGCTAATGTCTTATAAAACTCACCAATTCATCTTATAAAACTTGTTTCTTAATATACTACGTTAGTTGAGTTTAAAGTGCCAAACCACTGCCACAGTACGAGTGTTTACGGTTTAAATTTTGTTCTTAACCGAGGGTGTTGATGTTGTCAGAAATTGAAACTCACGCAATAAAATAAATCCAGGAGTTGTTGCTGTAATCGCATGATTTGGCACGGGTTCACTTTGATGATGACATGCAATTTTCAAAAACCCCACAAGCCAAATTACACATACGATTAAAGCATGTCTGGAAAGTGACTAGACCTGTTTACTTTTTATTCAAATATTCAGTTTGCTTTTTTCCTTTTTCCTCTCACGCAGATAGAATAACGGCTTTGTTTTGTTGTAGGTTCTCAGCTTGTGAAGAAAGACAGAGACGGTTGTACCGTGAAAGCCTACACGTTGGATGGTGTTCAATACCAGCATACCCATTTGGACCTCAAGAGTCTCAGCCATTCGTCCCTTATTGGATCAAATCCTGCACTTAGTAAGTTCCTTAAATAACGACTAATTGCAACTTAAAAGAAATATTAAGAAGAAAGATATACATACAGGGTCTTTCTGTCTTTGTAATACACCATTGCTATTTCCGAAGTGAATTGGTTTGAAAATAATGAAACAAAGTTTAAAAGGTACTGTTTTTAATTCTAAGTCTCTCTCTCTCTCTCTCTCTCTCTCTCTCTCTCTCTCTCTCTCTCTCTCTCTCTCTCTCTCTCTCTCTCTCTCTCTCTCTCTCTCTCTCTCTCTAAATAAAGGTATACCTATAACCTTTAAACAATAACACAATATCACAAAATGCAGTGGGCTTATTGGGATAAATATAAAAATTCAGTATCCGTGTTATGTTCAGTTGATTAAGAGAAAAAGAGAAAAAATGAGTGTCTGTTCTTATGGAAACTGTAAAAATTCCAAATTAATTCAATTCTTTAAATCTCGAATTATCATTTCATCGGTTTCCTTCGGAGAAACGTGTCGGTGAAAAAGTTTTAAATAAATGGATTATCAAGCGCCATCCGCGCACGGTGCACGCAGTATAACAGAGTACATGTAGACATAAACGTTAACAGAAAATCAAAATACGGTTCTGTACTGTCGAAAAGAAACTAATCAACATCTGATTCCGTCAAGAAAATACGCCAGGGCAGCGTCGAGGACGGCAAATCATGTTTACTTATCGTATCACAGTTATCACACAGACACAACAGGCAGGTAGAGAGAAGAGAGATGGTGCTGCAATAAAATGACTTCACTTCTGAAATGTTTGAAATATTCTAGGAATCTAGAGTGCCTGTAATGAGAGTGTGGCCATAAGGTGGTATCGCTTTCTATTGGGGCCGCCATGTTTTTTCCAAAGTCAGAAGTCAATGGTCAGATTGACATATATGGTATATGGCATTTTGATGTATTTTCGGGTTATGGCTCTACTACGCCCTGGAAATATACCCGTCCTTTGTTTCCTCAATATGAATTTAAGCACAAGATTACTCTAAGAGCAATTCCGCCGGCTGTCAGTACTCAGTACGTCAACTCGATGATGGATAAATGTCATCTAAAAGTGGCGGGATATTCAAAAATTACCTGTACTTAAAAGGGTTGTTGTGCGAATTTGTGAATTCTTCAACAATTCTCAATTGCTCATAATGTATCTTGAATTAAAGCGTTTACTTATTAGTAGGAAGGAAGAATTATAGTTCATCGTTTGTCTGAAAAAAAATCATTTGAACGCTTTCGCCCATAAGAACAATGTTAATCTTGGAAAATACATGGCGGACAAGTCCTTATGGCCACACTCTCATTACAGGCACTCTATAGGAATCAATCTTCGAGCGACATCTATCATAGTTTTAGCTAAATAAAAACCTTGGAGAAATTAAGCCATTTGAAATATTTGACTAGGTATAGATAGACAATGCTATTACCCACTATATTCGAAAAACCCGGGAATCTTGGTCGTGGATAAAGTATATTTTTCAACTCGCATTTAATGAGCGTTATTCTCTTGGGCAACTTGTGCCACTCGCTTCGCTTGTGGGCTCAAACGTTACCCTCGAGAATAAAGACTTTCATTAAATTCTTGTTGTATAATATGCTATTAAATAGCTTTTATGAAATCATTGCATTTAACTTAACACACTCTTACTGCAACACTGATAAAATTTCTTTAAAACAGTTGGTTTTATTTAACCAATCTGTTGAGTAGCTTAATCACAAAACGTTTACAAAATGTATTACCTACTGTTTTTTAAGTATTTGATAATCTTGTTTAAAAAATGTTACTGTGACAAAGTTAGAAAATAATTTAGTTGTTGCAAGCAAATTTATACTTGGAAAAGTTTGTATACAATATAATTGCTTTTTAAAAAAACTTTAATAAAAGTAAAATGCGACTTAAGCAAAATTTTATAAATTATATTTGCTACTTGAGAAGAATATATTGAACTAAAAATCTAGAAACGTCTTCTAAAATTCAAGTGATACTTTCTAAACTACGTGTGTATATAGTGTAGATCATGAATAAGTTTTTGGAGACTCAAAAGAATGTATTTTGTTAGCGTCGTTTTGGAATAATTTGGGTCAAGGTTAGATTTTTAGAATAAAATTGGTTATGTATGTTTACACCAAAATAAACCATTTTTAACCTCCGAATCTCTCTCTGTTTCCAGATAAGCCGGGCGGGCTGGGCGGTGGCGCCGAACCGGTCAGTAAAACTAACCTCACGTCCAAGTTCCCCTTCTACGGTCCAGACGAAGATGGTAGCCCGACTGACGCGAAACCTGCGACTGTAAAACAGTCGAGTACCGGCGCGATGGCCGGTCGGTGTAATAATGCAATCGGCGACGACGTACCGTACTCGAAACGGAAGAACAAATCGGGCTTGGGCGGTTTTCTTCAGCGGTTGGCCAGTTTCCGGTTGGGCGTGAAGAAGGGACAGGAGCGAAAGGAAAAATTGCAGACGAAGAAGACGCAAGAAAATATTGCTGGGGCTCCAGGTCAGTCGTTTTTTTTTATTTTCGTTTGTTTTGGCTGCTGCCACTAAGTGAATGATGCGCAATAGTTATGTGGCTGCCAAGTTATGGGATGTTGCATGCAGCTACATATTGTACTCAATAGAATGAGTACGCATACGGCGTATAATAATTATTATTATCATAACATAATTATTTATTTATTTCGCTTCCTACGCGAATGCATTGTGGATTTTACCGATTGGTAGACTCACTTAATGACCCATATAACCTTATGTCTACATAAAGAGTCGCCGTCATTGTGTTGTATGAAACAAACGGCCCTATGTCTTCGGGCCTAATAGACGTAATTACTCCGGTTAGGGGAATCTTTGATGCTGACGGCTCGGATAACTTCGTTGTGAATTATTATTAAAGCTCAGCCTTAACCTTCATTGTGTGTGAAAGAAACCGTTTGATTAAAGCCAGGTGTGTTTAAAATCGTCGTTGACTGCAACCCCTACTAGCACCTATAAAATGGGGCGAACGCCGCCGTAACACATACTTTTCAGTAGTGCGATAACTGATCGTCGAATTAGTTGGAAGCGAGTTTGGAATAGTTGTGCGTAAATAAAAAACATCTTTCGCGCCATGTGTGGAGGCTATAATATGGCTATAAATGCGGGTGATGAACACGCACTTATTGATACTTCCTATGTAGTAGATTATAAAGGCCACTTTTAAGAGTTAAGAGCGATACTTTGTTCGGGTGCATTCCTTAAGAACTAGTAGTGCGGTAATTTTAAGATTGATCGAAGAGGACAATCAAAATGTTTTATCTGAACTCAATAAACACCAATCACACCAAAATCTTTGAAAGCTTATGCATGCATATAACTCATTTTAGCCGTTTCGTTACCTTTGAAATCCTCATTTTTTTCACACCTACCTCTATGAGAAACCTCTACTTTAACAAAATACGAGTAAAATGTTAAAGTCAGATTTCCAAGGCTGACTCGATGTCAGTAATAACTGAATGGCTTATGAGTTGCAGGTTGTAAATACTTTAGCTTATGAAGAAAAAACTACAAACGGACACGTGTTTTTTATAAATTAAAATACTAATAAAATTGTAAATATTTGATTCAGTTATAGGTTAGGTGGGTGTCAACGTTGATCTAACTTCGAGAAAATAAAGTATTAACTATTGCATAGGGTGGAAATACAAAATGTTTTATTCTGAGTTAATAATTGTTCGACGCACAGGGCTCAAGGTAGGGCTTTCTAAAAGTAAAAGTTAAATTATTATTAATTTCATTGAATTAAAAATACTAATTAAAACCCATTTCACTGCAAAATTTAAGTAGATACTAATGACTAATTTAAGTAGATACTAAGAACACGATAACTGCACTCGCTAGTACTACACGCTAGTAGATTAGAGCGAAATTTTTCGCTTCAGGTACAGTTACAAAGCAAAGAACAAATATGCTACAGCGCCCACAAGGTACCTAAATAGATTTTATTGAGGATGTTATGATGCATGGACGAAGAGTAAAGACCGTCCTGCATTTTGTTATACTGAAATTTGTTTATAGTTCTGGTTTATCTTCTTTAAGGAGCTACATACTTGATTATATTTAACAATGACGGCAAACGCTTCTGTTTTGAGTGAGCCAAAATTGATTTATACATAATTTTTTGAAAAGTTTTGTTTCATCTGGAACTTTGTTGCGAAATTTCTGAGTAATAGAAAAAACTTTCTCTAACCTATTCCGAGTCTAAATGTGATTGAGGAATGGACTCAGCCTGTTACTTGTTAATAGTATATTATCCAACAAGGATAATATAATGTAGAGCATCATTGCCGAAGGTGTCGTTTGAGCCTACCCGCTTAGCGAGTGGCGCAATTCACCTGAGGTAATGATGTCTATTATATGCAAATTGGATACTATACTTTGTCCACGGCTTAGTTTACAATTTTTACACAATAATCAAAAGATAACGGTCGCCAACATGTGTTTTGTTTTGATTGTCAAAGTCACAGTAAGTTAAAACCAAAAGGCAGGCCATCAGAGCGGCCATAATAGTTGAAACATTCATTTGTTTTGCATGCAATTCTTTGGAGTGTATAATTGAAAAAAAAAACACAAAAAACGCGTAAATAATATTCATTATTCACGTTGTTCCAGTTTAAAAGTTATAAGACACCCTATTATGTGCTGACAATCAGACAAATAATTACCATATTATTGCACACCCATGGACCAAGAATATTAATTCCATGATATGTAAAAATGATTTTCAATAACTTTTCATTGTTTATTTTTTTTTATAAAATTTTTGCAGATACCTGGCTATTTACGATGGCTGTTTGCTGTTTTTGAAAAAAACAATTTTTAAGAGAATGGACATTATATACAATAGTTAATCCATCAAGTTTTTCGCTCGTTGGTGAAACATCCAACTTGTTTAATGAGTTAAATAAACTTTTTATGTGCCTACATTATTTTTTTCTATTAAAATTGAAAACATAATATGACATTCAGAGTTATCTGTGAGTTGTTTCTGTACGAAAGTACGAACGTCAAAAGTGCCATTTTGTAATAGGGCAGTATGCAGTTACATGCTTCATTTTACTTTTCTTTACTCCTTTTTTGCCTGTGTAAATTGTAACCTGTATAAATAATGTATTATCATGTAATTGAAGAAGCATGAGAAAAAAATGAAATTGAGGACAGTTCGAAATGTTCGTTTCGCTAGTTGGCTATTAAATGATGCTTTCCTTTCGCCTGTCGTAATATATTGTAAACGTAGAATTAAAATTTGCAATCATTTTTGCCACTTTGGCGTGAAAATTACTCTAAATGCCTCTAGCAGTTGATTTTTGAGCTTCAATAAATAAGCAACTCGTTCAGCTAAATAAATGTTTATGTGAACCGTTCATTTTAATACTAAAGTCTTTTTAGTGGAAATTACCAGCAATTTGTTCTGCCTCAATTTTGCTTGTCAATGAAATTAAGCGCTTGAAGATGGTATTGTTTTCCAAAAAAATCAATAGAGATGTGTAGGTCTAAACATTTTCAACACAATTTTTTTAAGAGGAGAAGTTCGAAAAGTATGGACTTTATAATTAGATTAATAATGAAATCTGAAGTAATACCTTTTTCCAAAGATCACCTACCGTTCTTGCCGACATCTCGGGTTCCAAAATTATAAAAGATGATAATTGCTAGTCCGGTCCTGTCTTATATTGAGGAACGGGTCAGGTCAAGTAATAAAATGTGATTACAAGTTCTACCGGCAGCATAGTACGATCTTAAACCTAAGTTTATTTGTCGTGAAAGGGTGATAGACGAAATAGGTCTCTACCAATATTGTTAGGATAAAACTATTTATCTATAAGCAATTCACTTATTATTGTCGTCAAGTAGGCGTTGGAAAATTGACTTTGACATTTTTATCGTATCTTCTCAACATGGGCTAAAAGGAGATGGGAATAAAAAAAAATGAAGGTTTCAAAGGTAACTAGATGACAAACTACAGGGTGTCTCAAAATTAGGGGAAAATATTTTAACACCGTATTCAGCGTCGCAAAATTTGACAAAAAGTTCATATAATATACATATATAAGTGCGGAAACGCTTCGTTACTAAGATACAGGGTGTTAAAGTTTGAAATTCTATTTTATGTTACTTTTATGGCGCCTACAGTTTTTGAAATATTTTGTTCCAATTTGGAGTATGTGAAACAAATTATGATCTACCTAGATAGAATTTTCAAATTATTGTCGAAGTCTTCAGGGTGTTATTTTTTCTGGGATCAAGCTTTATTTTATTATCCCAATTTTTTAATGGTACGCCACTGGACGTTTATTTATTGAAATTTGCATTTTTATGCAATATATATATTTTTTTTTTATCCACGACCATACTATAATACTCACATTATTTTTGTACATTCTCAAGATTAATGCTAGTCTTTATTCACAAGTGAATAATGAGTTATCGTGGAAACGAAACATGTCGTAGGCATCTACACCTCAAAAAGTAAACTGTTTTAAACATGAAATCGGTAGTTACCACTGGTTCAACTGGACAAATGTAGGTTACAGTGTCTCTTTTTCACCGTCCACCCTCGTAGCATTGAAATGAACATGCTCGGGCGACTAGACCGTCATATATCTGACGCATCAAACGTTGGGCCGTCGATTAGCGAAACCAGTCGTGGTTTTAAAATTGTGAATTACCTTTGTGGCACCTATAACATAACCTATCATATTTGAGAAAACCCGGAATCTTGGTCGTTGATAAAGTATAGTATTCTATACTATACTATTATAAGTGTTATTCTCTCGGGAAACTTGGCTCAAACGTTACCCTCGAGAATAACGACTCTCATTAAAAGCTTGTTGTATAATATACTATTAATTTATTTTTTTTTCTTAAGATATGTATTGATTTTGTAGCAGCAATTTTAAAAAATTTTAAATTAATTACCACTATAAATAAATAATTAAGATATTCTTAAACAAACAAGCTTGTCATGAATGTCACTAATTTTATGAGGACCTGCATGGAATTTAGAGTACATAAAGAGAAATTTTCCTTGTGTCACAGTTCAATCCGCCAATCAGAAGAACCCCAACTTCAGCAATACCAACCAGAAACCGAACTACATCTACATCCCCCTCAAGGCTCCTTCTTCGACCCCAGAAAACAACAACACGAACGTGGTCGATGGTCCGGGGTATGCGGCAAAGCCGCCCCTGCCCAAACAGCCACCTCCCAGGGTGGTGCACGCCAGTGTCAAAAAGACGCACGCTCTTAATGGCGGCGTCGGATCGGAGTATGAGCGACGCCGTCGGCGCACTATCGATTCCGTCGAAATTCGAGACGCTCGGCACCACCACGGGAATGCTTCCATGGATGGACCCATGGGGCTGATCGAGACTGATCTGGATACGGAAGTTACGGTGAGTAATTTCCTAGAATTTACCTCCATGATTCCATAATAGTTTTTTTTATGCTAAAATAATAAATAAAATGTTAAGTAACTACTTATTTCTCCCTGTGAGATCTTGCCTATTCTTTTAGCCACATAACGAAGGGTCTAATTTTATCCATTATAATAATTAACCTTCTGTAGTTTTAGCGTGTCACAAGGGATTGAATCGATTGTATAACCTTTTGCAGGTGATCACGAACGGTGCCAATGCGAAAGCGCGTAGCTTATTAGATTTGGGCCCCGAGCCGCGTTTGCAAGTGCCCCAAAACGCGAATGGAACCCAAAATAATTCGGGCCGACCTCATAAATCTATGGAATTTCTATTAGACAAGCAGAATCTTAAAGTAGTAGAGGTAAGTTTACCCGTTTTTTTTTTATTGTGGCTTTGTTAGTAGAAACGTAGAAAGAGAAATTTCCACCTACACTCGGAGTAACCTCTCTAGCTAGTTCAAATATGAAGTATTTGGAACGTGTTTAACCTTTTTGAATGAGTCATGTGCTCGTCACTGCCGATTATGTGTGTAGTGAAAGAGCTATCAAGTCGTGATAATTTTACTGCTTTAAGCTACCAATTTGCATATGCATATAATACAAACTAAGGTATTCAATGCTGATGAATTTTAAGTAGGTTGGGTTTCCAATTTATTTGTGTTTTAGTTTTTCTCTATTGTTATTAACACGCCACCGGCAATGGGACGGTGTTTTGACTCAATTGTAACGTCACTTGCCATTAAGTAAAATTTTCCAATCTATAAAGTTGCGTGTTAATTAAGAATACAAAAGAAAGCTCTTTATGGAAACTATTGCTCAATAATCTATCAAGCACAAGCAAATCTATCTATACCTCAAATGTACTGTCAGTGGATACCTCAGTCAGTTTATTTAGGTGTACCATTCGCGAAAATCGTTGAACACTAGATGGCTCTGCATATCGGTGGTAAACAAAGATATAAAGGATCGCTGATAAGTCTGGCAGCGTTTGATTATCTGGGAAAATATACAAGGTAAATATATACAATAAGACGCTCAAAGTGGTTACAAAATTTTGCACTTTAGAAGAATGTTTTGAGGAATATTATTCATTCATGCACTATCCTTGCTGGCAACTCTTCGATATTTTGTGGTTTATTTTTGTAAATTAAATTTTTAACATGACCCCACAAAAAAACATTTAGCAGCGTCGGGACATCTAGCTGGCCATTCAATAGTTCCTCTGCGCCCTATTCATCGGCCATGAAAGGTTTGATTAAGATATTCCCATACCTCGATTCCAAAATGAGGGGCCCCATCCTGCTGAAACCATATTTCTTCCACTGCTGGTAGGTTTGGATCGTTATTGCTCGAAAATAATCGCCTAACGTCTGGAACAATTGATTCTTGTAAATGCCAAATATCGAGTAGAAATTAAATTTTCGTTTATAAAATATGGTCCTAGGATATGTCTCCCAATAATACCACACTAAACGTTTAGTTTTGGGGTCGTTGGTTGTGAACTTGTTCAATCCAATATGGGTTTTCGCCTAACTAGTACAGTTGTGCCGGTTCACTTGTCCACTCAAAGAAAATGTAGATTCGTAGAAATTTAGAAAATAATGTAAAAAAATGAAAATGTAATGTAAAAATGTATAAAATGTAGAAAACAAAATATGGTTGGCAAAGTTAAGGTTCATTCGCTTCTTGCTTCAAATGAAATTTATATGTCCGAAATTTTTCCCGCTTTCCAATTTTGCCAATTGAATGTCGACTCATATTTTGATTTAAAGCCAATTGTTGGGTCGAATTTGTCGGATTCTCCACCACATCCAATATTACATTCAAAGAATTTTCTTCATTTGTGCCGGTTACTAGCCTTCTAGTTTTAGGTCTATATTTGACACCGCCAGTTTCGTAAAGCCGATGCAAAGTTTTCGAAACTGTGAATTTGGAGATCGATTCCCAATCAAGATGCAACTTATTGAACATAGTCACCACTTGAGTAAAGCTTCGTGTTCTATCACCATAAGTTCGGGTTCAGTTAAACTTGGCATTTTACGAAAAAACTGTTGACCCTAAATGAATTTTTGACATTCGTTGGCATGCGATAACATTTTAAAACAAAATAACAATTCTGCGTTTCTTAATAAACTACCTACAGAATTTCGTTAATTAAATGATGATTCAAAAAAAAATATTACTGGTTAGTAGAGATTGAAAAGCTCTAAAACTTTTTTCCGCACCCCCCAGATTTTCCCAGACTTCCCGTTTCCAGACTTATCAGCGACCCTGTATATTTGAGGTATAAGAAGTAGCAAACCATTGCCGACATTTCCAATAGATTATTTCTTGGCAATTTTGCCATTATTTTTATCTGTGCCAGTACTAGAAAGTGGACCAAAACTGTAAAAGTACGAGGCTGTACTCCATATATGCCAGTTCGTTGACGGTAAACAATTCTGTAAAAAAAATGTGCCAAAATTGGAAATAAAACGGTTTAATAAATTCATGCATGAAGTATGACAATTATGCATGAAACATAGACACGATCTTTCATCTCCAACTTGCAAAAATAAATAACTCAAAAACGTAAATAATAGGATTGTTGTTATTATTAGTTTTTTTTAGTGTCAACAATCGCAATTGGTATTTAAATTTATACAAAACAAAAATCTGTATTTAAGCCTTGAACTTCACCCGCCCTTGACTCCATTGATCTGCTCCTTTTCTAGGACAGTGCCGATGCTGCTAAGGTATCTGCCTTGTTGCCAACTTATTGCTTGTATTGTACATTGTCATATATTAGGAGGACACGACCTATCGTTGATTTGCCCGAAAATAGATAAAGTCTATAAGGTGAATACTCAAGAACAACTAAATCCAGATTGCCGGTTCTTGCCAAGGAGAAGAGGAGCAAAAATCGAAAAGAGATTATAGACATAGAGACATATTAGACAGATTAGAGACATATTTCTATGGAAAAAGTTTCTACAGACAAAAAATTTTCTTGAATGAACGAAAATATTAAAAATGCGTTTTACAAACTTCCAGATAAAAAAAAGAACTCCACTAAAACAGTAAATTTCCGCGTCCTTTGGCCCTTGTTGGCAACAGTGTTAATGGAAAGACGCGACGAGATATCGTATTTGTCCATGTCCATTACGTTACGGCATAGTCGGGATTTTCGGTGGTTTAAGGGCGCTAACCTTATCAGGTTTTACGCGTTGCATTTACATTTTCGGGGTGTTCAATAAGAGGGTTCTGTTAAAGATATAGTGATGCGGACATTATGTTCTACACATTGCTAATCAACGTAAGTGGGGTAAATGTAGGTTAGACGGTTGGAATACTGCAGTGACGCAACAGATGTTGGAAAAGGGGGGTCCGAAGAGATCAATTTTTACAGCCGACTATTTAACGAATTGCTTTAAATTGAGAAGCTTTGAATGGATTTATAAGCATTTTTTTTTGCGTAATGGTTTTCTGTCTCAATTTTATGTACTCATATTATGTACACCACAAAGCCATCTGCATATTTCAACAGCAAAGCAATTTAACAATTAGTAACTCGAAGTATTTATTTTCTCGTCAAAAGAAATCTTTGCCTTCATATTTAGCAACAAGTTGTGGTGTGAGAATCTACTAAGCATGGCATGTTGATACATCACCATTATCACAGCTTAAGCATTATCAGCTAGGTCACTGGACGAAAACTGTTCGGCTTTATTGCACTCTTTATGCCCGGTATTGACAGCATCCTACCAGCATGTGCGTGTATGTACAGCTTCATATGAGTTTCATTTCATGCCGGACATTTGAGACCAACAGTCAATTTGGAGCAGAGTCGGATTTAGTAAATGTTATGTAATTTGAAGACATGCTTTGAGATGTATCTTGTAATTGTAGAGTGATCATTTTGGTATTAAAGGAAATGAAGCAAGACGTTTAATTATCTGTAAAATCTGAAATTTGAAATCTAAGAAATTTTTTTTGACACGGATTCATAATTTTAACAACTGATAGCCCTCGCCTTAATCACCACATAAGGCTTTACGCTAAAGTTTCGAACACAAGAGTGAGACTACAGCGAAGAAATTATAACGTGCTAGTATAATGTAAAATTTGTTATTGAAAATTGGTAAAACCTAAACACAATACAGTCGAATTTACATAGTGCACACTGCTAAAATAGCCATACCTAAAAATATACTGAACTTTTACCTGTTTGGCAATAGACAATAATTAATTTGAAATGGAGAAAACGGTGTCGCACTTAGTATTCTGCAATTGGTCCGACACTTCGTGTATTTCTCGTTCAAAGTACTCGCTAATAGTAATGTGGAATTATAAACAAACTAACAACTTAAACAAACGGAAAAGTGTGAGTGTTGAAGAGGACGTGTGGGTTAGTATATCCGAGCCGTTTAGTGTAAGTTTATTATTATTCATCCCCGAGTGGGCTTCATGACATTAACAAACTGAGGCAGCTAAGGTATTACTAACTAAAGCATCATTGATTGATTTCGGTCCCGGCAATTTACTCTGCATTTTGACATCTTTGTTTAAGAAGGTAGAATTTTGTGATGTTTTTCATCTTTTGCAATTTCTAGAGCAACTACTCTGTCATAATATTTTTAGTCCTTAATCGTGGATCCAACGATTTGTCATTCTCATGGCAAATTTGATTTCCTGACGCGCAAACAAGGTTTTTAATTCTCAGTGTCGTGTAATGCATTTTTTTTAAGTATAAAGTTTAAGTATAAATTTTTAAAATCTCGACTAAGAGTATTTTTCGTCACTTCAGTTTTTTCAGAGTGAATCCAATTGTTTTTTCCCCTTCTTGGTGTCCTCTTTCACCTCCCATCACCGAAACTTCCGTAGTTGCAATATTTTCTGAGATAAACCCCTTCGGTGGTCAATTTTTAGGCACTTTTAGATCGCGTTTAAACCCCTTTAGGGGATAACTTCATTCGAAACGCAAACTTAATCACGATCTTAAATAATTGTCCGAAACAACTGCATTTAAATTTTAAAGACTACAGCTAAGGTGTTAGTAGCGAGGTTCAAACTGTTTCTTGACAGGAATTTTGAAGGTTAGAGAGACAGTGAGTTTTCAAAAAAATTTAATTTGTTGAAAGCAGTTTAGAGAGTGACCTAACCTGAACTAACCTGGGCAAGGAAAAAACATAACTGAACTGAACTAACCGAAGCAAAAACTTAAGAAAACTGACCTAGACCGACCTAACCAAAGGGCCCCCATAGAGAATTACCTCTCTGTCCATCGGCTCTCACTGTCCACTTTGCTCCCCGCAGGAAAACAACGGGGCCCTGCATATCGGATGAAACCTAAACTAACCTAACCAAAGGTAAAAATATAACTGAACTAACGTAACCAAAGGACTCATTGAAATATCACATGAAAAAGCAGAATGGCCCTAATAGAAAAGCACTTTGCAACGGCGAATTGACTTCGGAAATATTACGTCCATGTATAAACCATTCACTTATTATTGACGTCAAGGCGTTGGAAATATGACTCTACATGTGCTGAAAGGAGATATAAAAAAATGAAAATTTCAAAGATAGAAAGAGGAAATGTAAAAATTAAGTGAATTACTTATACTTTGAACTCGAAAATGCACATATAAGAGTACACAAGTACAAATTAAAAAAAAAATAGTGCAATCAACAAACTTGCACGACGAGCAATCGGAGCAAGTGTCACTGTCAGTGTTTGAGCTAATAATTATCATCAACAAGGGAAAAATGAAAATTCTTGAAAATATCAAACTTGACATATTGACGATATGGCGAACGCGCCAAGCTAAAGTACATTGTAACGATAAAAAGTACAATTTAGCCGCCAATATGGATACACTTTCTTGCCTTCCTATAACAACCCTTGTTGGGAATTATGTACCGTGATATTTTTTTAAGTTGTCACTTCTATAAAGTCAAATGTTCGGGGATGATGTTGACGGCTCCAGAACGCTTTGAAATTATCCTCATCCTTTATTTTCTTCATAGGAATGTAGAATGGGAATATGCTCAGACCTGCTAGTGCTGCCACGCGAAATGACAGCTAATGAGTAAGTGAGAAATGTCAACGACAAATAATAGATGGCGAGTCAAGTTACTACGTGCCTTTATATCTCTCTTCTTTTCTATCAAAAAAATCATAGCCAACTAGATGACGTTTTATAATGAACACCCCGAATATAGATAATGGTAAAGTTTTAAATGGTCAACAATGTTTTGTGAACTGCGCGGCGGTTCTTACTTTGAACAGTTTTTGTGAATTTCTTTTACAAATTTCTTTTACAAAAAGTCTATTTTCTTAAGATGTTAACTATCAGTTAACTTATCCCCAAGTTTCAATATTATCTGGGACAGGAAAATATTTCCCTATCCGAGTCGATTTTAAAATATTCCCATATTTCTTTGGTTTCTATTTTCTGCAGTTATAGTTCATTGCTTTGAATGCGGTAATTGCCAATGATCCGCACTCGTAACAATGAAAACATCCTCCCACTTGACCTCCACTGTCTCTGGCTTTAATATTGCACATTATAGCTCACAAAATGTTTGATTGAACGAATGCAATCTAGCACGGCCAGTGACTTCTGCGTATGTCTCTCAAGAAGTTATCTGAATTACATTTTTATTAACCATTTTTATGCTTATCAAAAAACAAACAAATTCGTCAGATGATTTGAACACATTCTCTATTAACCCACTTCGGTTTGCAGCCTCTGGCAGTTGTGTTGTTTTCTCGTACATATATGAAAGGTTGGCTGGTCACTCTTCTTAAAACCTAAATGTTCCTAAATAACCAGGCAAAGGTTAAACGTCCACACAATACTTATTTATTTTGAATTGACGGGATTCCTTTCCTGGTAGTAAACGTACCTGACCCTACCTAATACATACCATCTGTTCGTGTTTCCTTTTATTTCGATAAACGTCGGGGAATAATTGAGTAGAAGTTTCGATATATCATATGGAAAAGAAAAGTTCCCTTTTCTGGGTGGTTCAACATGTTTGAATATATATATTTCTGCCTTTTTAGTGATTAGTTCTGCACGATCGTCACACCGTTATTTCCGGCATCGTGCCTACAATACAACGCGGACAGTTAAAGCCAAATGTTGTCGAGTCTTTTATCTGTGAACAGCATGATAGCTAAACTGTGGTTCAACTGGTCACTGCTTGAATAGGTTATTATGAAAAATTTTAAGCAATTTCCTGAAGCACCAGACTTAGTCATCAGTGGTGGAAATTGTAAAGGCGTCTGGTTTTGGATGGTCTAATTGAGAAACAAAACAATTTACCCACCTTTTACAATCTATTGTTTCTAGCTTGTACTTGTGAGAAGCTAAGGTCTTCAAACTTTTCAAAAGGGTTGCCGAACACCTGCACATGATTAGGCCTATGCTCATAGCAATCCGTAACCAGTTTCTCAAGTTGCTCTTTAATAATGAGACGCACTGCCTTCTTAAAGGATGTTTTTTTGACGCTTTAACCATCAGAAGCCTATTTTTTTTTGAGTTGGAAGCTTGTTGTTAAAAATATGAAATAGACTAATCATTGCTATTAAATTTTGATATATTTTCAGTTAGTTGTAAAAGAAAGTGACTGTAAAACTCGGGTGGAGTGTTTATAGCCGCACTGCCGGTTCCTTCCACATCCACTCTTCTACAATATACTATTCCGAAACCTGGTATATGAGTATTTGCGTTTCCCTGATGCCCCTATCGATTAACTGAAATTTTGCTACACTTGCAATTTTTTTAAGTAAGATTCATTATCCTAATGTTATCCTATTCTTTTGAATAAATATGTATTTAAACTTCCAAGTCATAATATAGGTATAATTCAAAATCAACATCTTGGTTGTTTTGTTTTGTTGCGCACAAGGATTGTGCAGTAGACCTTTCAAATAAACCTCATGTCCGAAATGTTTATTGAATGTACTATTTTTAGTTTTCGTACAACGAAGTTAATTTTAAACACTGTTCTATCTAATGCCCAGAACGTGCGAAAAAAGGCGGTCCGAACCGATAGGTATTAAGTTAACGTGAATTTGCATTGCTTAAGGCCTACAGAGGTAGTTAAGAGTGAAAATATATGTGTATGTATATGTAGGTGCCAACGTTGGAACCCACGTATCACTTTTTAATATACAAACTTGTTATTTGCCCATATGCGGCAATCGCTGCTAGAATACCGATCCAATATGATAATTAGGTTGAAGCAATCAAGTTAATATTATACTATAAATTAGAAAGTATAACAAAATAAACTTTAGACGATCTCAATATTAATTGAATCACTATACTTTTTATAGTACTACATTTAATTCTAACCGAGGAGTTCGAGAGATGCGGTCATTACTAACAAAAGGCCACACAAAAAATGATAGATAGGTAAGCTTCAGTGAGACGATTTGTACAAGTGTGGGCTTTCCAACATGTAAAATAACTAACCAATGCCGAATTTCAGTTTTCCTCAGTTAACCGATTAACATCACTAGTGTCGTAGCTATTTTTGTTGTGGTTAGTAGACTTTTCTATTTTTCTTCGAGGGGTTTTGAATTTTTAAAAGTCGTTCAAGGAATATATCAAATTGTCGCTTCCTCTATGCCATGCAAATTCTCGTTTAGCAAGATATTTCAATAAACAAGGACTGCCGTAGGTATTGGCTACGCATTGAATGCAGATCGCTTTCAGGTTCGCATATATTCTAAAATCGCTTTGCAACGTATATACAAAAGATCTTGCATGTGCATTGAGCAGCTGGATTTTATTTATAACACTCAAATACCTATACCCCGTTCATTTATTTTTGGCATCTCGTTACTTTTGAAACCTTAATTTTTGTTTATATCTATCTATCTCTTTACGGCACCTCTTGAGAAGATACGATAAAAATGTCAAAGTCAGATTTCCAAAGACAAGCTTGATGACAATAATAAGTGAATGGTTTATATCTATGTTGATGTTTACCATGTTGGCTTATTAATTCGATTCGATTTTTGTTTGTGTAAAATTCGCTTTAGTGTATTGTTTCTGCAGCTTCATATGTCTTCTTGCTTCTTACCTTCTTCTTTATTGCGCGCATTTGCCAGTTGAAAGTAACGCTTTAACGCATTAGTACGTGTAAAAATCCAAATTTCAGGTTTTTGGAAAAATTCAGGTAATGTTTATGGTCAAAATCGATTAAACATTACGTAAAGCGTCTTAAAATGCAAATTTGGTGGGCTAGGAGTAATCCAAATTAAGGTTATGGCCAATATCGGTTAAAAATTACTCAATGAGTCTAAAAAAATTGAAAATTAAAAATTTCTGGAAAGATTCAGGTAAGGATTAGTGCCAAAATCGGTTAAAAATAATTTTCTACGTCGAAAAATGCCCAGTTAAATTTGTCTATTTCAGAGTTATCAAGGTTTGTAATTTTACTGCATGCCGTTTCTTTACGTGGGTCTAAGTACTTACCCAATTAGTGGTGTATTTGTAAAATAAGAATGTTTTAGAACGGTGGTTTTTCAAAGTTCAATAGTTTTAATAGTATAAAATCGTAACCAATGGTTTTGGTGGCTTAGATTTATGCAAATTCTCGTAAAATAAAAATATGTGGCACTATTATTAATACTAAATTAATAACAATCACAATCACAGATAAATATGATAAGGCGCATGACATTTAACAGACGAACTCAAAATTCGTGAACATATGCGATTTCGGGTGGCCGCTCTAGAGCGCTCTGAACGTTTGATGTATTCCCATTCTTTATTTTCTCAATAAGAACGTAAAGATGGCAAGTAGATACACATAGACCGATCTATCAGAGACATTTTAGTTTCACAACGGTTCTGGTTCTGGTAGACATAGAAATGACAGACCAGCTGATTTTTATCAAAACTGATTGGTTGAAAATCAGGCGGTCTGTTACTTTTATGTCAACCAGAACTAAAACCGGTGCGAAACGAATATGACTCTGGTACCACCTAGTGCTCAAATAGTTTTCGTAAATTAAATTTGTTCATTAAATTCGCCACCATGACTGCAGCGATAACTTTGGAAATTACTTTGATTGTCTAGGACCTTTTTGTTACTTTTTGCCTCTGATAATTAGAAAGCGCACTTCAAGCGTCTGTATTGGGATGATAAATAACGTACTTTTAGACCGCTTGAAAAAAAATAAAATTAAAACGCTTCAAAATTTAAATTTTATATTTTTCGAGAAAGTCGCGTTAGAATTAACGCGAAAATCGGCAAAAAATTCTCAATTGTTATAAAAATACAAATTTGGAGTGTTGAAAGAAATTTAGGTTAAGACTGGCCAAAACGGTTTAAAAAGTAGTCAGAGCGCCTAAAATTGCCCTTTTTTCGGAGCTTTTTGGTGAAATTCGGTTCAGAATTAGCGATAAAATCGGTTAATAATAATCCACATTCTTCAATGTCCAATAATGAAAATTTTTATTATTTTTTAAACTGGCGAAAATTTTAACTGATTGGATTGAATTATGAATGCCCCTCTGAGAACATCTGGCGAAATATATGAATGCAGCCTATAGGTGTTTATTATCAAATTAAATATTCATATTTATAATTGATAACAGGCAATGGTTTGTTATTTTCAGGGGTGCTTTAGGTATACTTTTTTAAGTAAAAGCTGTTAAAAAAGACTGCTTAAATGGCCAACGTTGAAAAAATATCGACGTTTTTCAAATGCATTAATAATCTATTTATCCCCCTGGTTTTTCAATGAAGCATTAGCAACATTATTAAATCAATAATCTTTTTGACCTGTAAAAAAAACATTTTTGTTTTTTTTTTATTTTTTTTTAATTAAATTTCGTCATTAACTTTACGGCTAGAGATATAAATAGGGTTCTGTTCCTTTAGTTTGGCCTATATTATAAGTTTATTGAGTGAGGCTATTTATAGGCTTCGATGTGTAACGCCCCCGAGTTTAATTAGTAATAAAGGATTAATCTAGAAAAAATTACCGTGGAAGCGATATTTTTTATTCAATTAAAGTTTTAGTTACACATTAGGGCGTAAATATGCGGCCAGTAGCGTTTCACTTTCCAATCTCTTAAACTTAATCGATACGAAGTCTTTATTAATACTTAAGGGCCTTTTTGGGAAGCAGTCCCCATTGAATTGATAGCTTCCTGCTAATGAAATGATCCATGGCGGTAACGATTACTTTTTTTGCAGAAAACTCCGCATTTCCGGATGCAAAT
This sequence comes from Taphrorychus bicolor, assembly GCA_951812265.1. NCBI lineage: Eukaryota > Metazoa > Arthropoda > Insecta > Coleoptera > Curculionidae > Taphrorychus > Taphrorychus bicolor. The sequence goes on along the minus strand of OX638302.1, from coordinate 32,039 downwards.
GAAACCTTTTATAGTTTGTTTTCCGATCGAAAATTTACGTTAGGCGCGCCGCTGAAGTATGAAGGTGTAAAATTCCACGAGCTGTTAAATAGAGCCGTCCTCACTCATTTGCAGCCACTTATAGCCGTACTTTTCTGTTGATACTGAAGGTGTCTTGTCTCAAGCTTTAAGTGTTTTTAAGTTTTTTTAAACGCTTTCTTCAATGGAGGCTTTATACGAAATGCCCGGGTTCTTGTGTGAGGACTTGTACGCTCATCAATGGGTCAGATTGAGTATGTTGTGGGAAGAAGTAAGTGATGTTAATCCGGCTTCGATAACATTATATACCAGTTATTGGATAACATCCAAAAATAGTACACGAGATTAACAAATATTTGCCTTATACTAGCTTTCCTTTATCACTTTAGATTTTGCCGTTACGCGACATGTAGTTTATAATGTGATTTATTCAAGCAAAAGTACATTTACGTTTTTATCATCATTGCGATAAGCCGTGAATTTTGCACCTCACTCCACGCTTCATCAATTATTATTTATCGTTGTTTTTTTGCAACACTATGGTAATAATAATTTGCAACTTTTGTTGTTGTCGGTGTTAAATTATCTAAAAAGAGTTAATCTGTTTCAGCCCCCCGAAAATGAGCTGCAAAAGACCGAACGCGTTATGTCCGAGCACGAACTAAGAATCCAGCGCAGCTTGCAAAAACTGACGGTCCCAGATTGGTACAAAAATTCCCAAATTCCGGCTCAAGGTTTCCTGCTCAAAAAGTCACGCGAAACCCGATGGGCCGGTACCGGATCGAAGACTACCAGTTTGAGTTCGTTGGGTTCTGGCGTTCAAAGTCCCTTGGTGCTCAGTCCGACCCCTTCGTCACAGCCCTTCGTGCGATGGAGCACCTCGAAACTGAACAGCACCGCCTCCTCGCCTTGCCAAAGTACCAGAAGTAGTTTCAATCAAGGGCGACAGCCCAACGGGTCGATATCCCCCAGCTCCGCTAGATCTAGTTTTAACTATCGACAGCCCTACTTAGGGTGGAGGTCCCAGGAGAGGTTGAACAGGCCGAGGACTCCCGCCGAACGATTGGCCAGCACTTTACTGTCGAACCAGGGTTCCAGGGCTACGCAGCAGGAAAACCCGGAAATTCAAACTTCAATCAAAGAAGTAACGTCTGCAATTGTACATTATGTCAGCGGTCTTAGGCCTGCGGCGGACGATGGCCTAGAAAACGGTGGCAGGAGATCGAGCTCGGTGTCACCTAGGGGCAGTCAAAAGTTGTGTTGGCTGGAAAGCTCGTTTGTGGGCACCAAGCCCTTGGACAGTCCGGAAACTCCCGTGACGTGCTCGGAGAGCCCGGTTCCACCTCACAGCCTGAGGTTGGATCTGCAGAACCACAGCAGCAACGGTGAGTCGTTGAGGAGCTAAATAGCTTAGCTATTAGGGTTATGTGTCTGCTTTTTTTGTATTGTAGATAGTTCATTATTTAGTGCCAAACGTTCGTTAGGAAATTTCCTCAAAAATGGACTGAGTGTTTTTGTTATTGTTTTTGGGTGACTGGACGCGATGAGTCTTAAATATTTTTGTAGTCAACACACAAGGCACTGTAATGGTTATTGAAAAAGAAATATGTTTTTTTCTACGAGCCTAAATTACTATTTCCTTTTTGCTAGGCGTTTACATTAATTACTTTGGAGAGCTTTCTATTTGTATGTTTTTATGTTAGACTGTATAATTTCACTTGAGTAACTTACCTTCTTTGCAAATACCTCATAAATTAGTCTACTCAACTACGGATCTACTCAAATTCGCTTCGACCTATGAAATCCGTTGATCCATTTTAGAGTTATGCTCTCTCAAACGTCGTGCAAAAATCGAGTGTTGCAAAGCAATTGGCCAGCAGTTTATAAACTTTCAATTAGACGAGCAGTGAAAATTGACATTCATACGTACGTACATTCTTGTTCACGTCTCACTTTATCTCTTTAAAGTAATTAATGGAAGTCTCCTATGTTGATTACAATTTAAATTTTGAATGTGTCACCGCATAGTTTACGAAAAGTAAATTGTGAAGGTTTTGATATGTTTTGGGCTGTTTTATAAGATTTTTTTAGCTTTTTTCCCATCTATATCTATCTATATAAGTGTAGTAGTGAAGTGTGTGTGTGTGTGTGTGTGTGTGTGTGTGTGTGTGCTTTGTATTTTTTTTTGAGAATTATTTTTCTAATACCAACGTATTGTTGGTGTCATCCGACGTTGCTACTATATGTATATCATCAGCATAAAAACTGATTTTGTTTCATGAAAATATTATTGTTGTGGCGAGTGAGTTTCATGCTATTTATTTTACATTTACTCATTTTTTAGGTGCAATACATACATTTTTTTATTACAAATTTTAGAATAGGGCCCAATGATCCAAATCACAAAATGTATAGAGAGTCTTATTTAACAGCATATCAAATACGTTAGTTTATTTAATACACATTTTTGTATATTACATGCTTAATTTTACTAATAAATATAGTTAAATATGTTTAAATAACACTTCGGCAACGAAGTTAGATATTAACCAAATTTATGTTATTGAATTGTTAAATTACGGTAATACTTTTTGTACCAGTTTTACACAAAGGTAACAATGTGCGAAGTGTGTACAAATTATTTCATTTATTATTAATAAAACTGTTTTATTTTTTATATTTTGTTTCTAGTTTTTGTTTTTGCCACATTTCAGCTGTATTTTGCTTGTTATATTATTATTACGTTGATACAGTCTCGACTCCTGTATCTCTCAAGGAATATAAATTGCTGTTCTTGTCTCTAAATATCTCACTATCAAAGGTAATTATACCGTAAGTGATTTTTGGTTTGCTTGTGCTTGTAGGCTCGAATAATAATAGTAAAGTTTTGCACATTGTTTATTGATTTGTTTTGGTGGCTATTTATAGTGTGATTTAACAATAATTATTTCATCATCCACTTTTTAACTATTTTCGATCGAAAAGAAAACTTTGGATGATTGTAAAAAAAATGACATCTCGATTTGTGCCTTAACTTTGATATCATTGGAAAGCTTATGTAAAGATTAGCCGATTTAGGTAAAAAAATTCTCGGCTGGTCGAGTGTTGTAAGAAAAAAATAATTTGGGTTAGGTCTGGTCAGTTTAGGTTAGTTCAAGTAATTTTTAGAACAAGGTAACTTTCGGTTAGTTGAGTTCTAATTTTCCTGGTTAGGTCAGTTCAGTTACATTTTTTTCGTTTAGATTAGAGTAGCTCAGGTGAGTTCAGTTCTATTTTTTTATGTTAGCGATAGAAAATAATATAAAAACGTGGCCCGTAAGGGCCCGTTTTTATTTTCTATTTTTAGAACAGGTTCACTTTCGGTTAGTTCATGCTAGTCCAGTTCTAGTTTTCCTGGTCAGGTTACTTCAGGAACATTTTTTACCTTTAAATTAGGCTAGCTCAGGTTAGTTCAGTTCTACTCTTTATGTTAAGATTAGAGAATATAAGAATTTTTTTATTTTAATATGTTTTATAGACCGTATGGTACTATTACAAAAAGAAAAAACCTTGAAAATCGAGATGACATAAATTTTACAAGCCCCAAATTTTGAATTACTAATTAGTAGTTATTTAACTAACAAGAGGGGAATTGCAGTTGAACCAACTAACGAACGACGCAAAGCAGACATGTAGGCGTGTCCGCACCTGTTGGGTACAAAACGGTTCATTCAAGCGCATGTGTATTAACTTTGTGGTCTTCTGTAAGATTAATTTCAAATATTTTATTGAGTATTTCTCAACTTGTTAGATTAATTCCAAAGAACCATTAAAATTTTGTATTGCTAAGTTCTGATTTTACGTCAAAATTTCCTGCTTATCTAGAACCAATAAAACTTCTAATACCATCAATTTCGTATGGTAAAGAGCAAAAGTAGTTCATTAAATGAGATGTTACCAATAGTATATGTAGAGGGCCGGTGTCCATAATCATTACATTCGGAGCTCAAATTTGAGTTGAGCCACGCAGCTATTAATTTTTTTTCTACATTTTCTGTGTATACGATACAAAGTCGCTTTTGTTTGTTTTTCTGTCGTGTATCATCCACTCACTTAACCGTGAATAAAACGCCCATTTAAACCTGTCATCGCAACAGATTTGACAACTGAGCTATCTGCAGGAGACACCAGAGTGCGACCCTCTCCTAGTTCGACAACCCTCGAAGACGTCCTCGATTCCTTATTAGGCCTCCCACCGTCGGGCAGGTCTGCGAGTCCATGCCTTCAAGGTAGGAGGCATGTGTAAGTAGTGTTTTGATTTAATTTCGATTATATTTGGTTTAGTTCTATGGTTAGAAGTTAGCGCTACAGTATATCTTTGGATCGTAAGATTTTAATGCACCGCGTGCGCCGGAGGGTGCTACAAGTTCAAGAATTGCCTATTCGATGTGGGAAAGCACTCGCACAAGCAGCAATCGAAAGTAAACTTGTTAAGCTTATCAATACTTAAAAAAAGCATTGTCGTTGTATTATTGCTGTTCAAACAGTAGCTGAATGTGCTTATTTTTTACCACGTACCCAAGACCATATACCAGGTGACATAAGATGTATGTAACAGCCCAGCGTTTCCACAATTTTTATTTTAAAAGTTTGCAATTTGGAGGTTATAAATAAGTCGTAAATGTGCTTCAGATCCCTTTTCAAGCACTTAGCCATGACTTCCGGTTTAACCGGAAGTACCGCCATATGTGAATTTTAACCTGATCAATGTTCATTTGTTTCCATTAAACTCCACATTTAATATTGATGATATGGAAATTTCGGGCGCGATTTTCTCGAAAACGGTAAGAGATAAGCATACATTATGTTACATGTTAATAACTTAGAATTCGACGGGGAATCCGAAAATGAATAAATATACAGGATGTTCCATTTAAAAAACGGAATATGGCGGTACTGCCAGTTAAACCGGAAGTCGTGCCTAAGTGCTTGAAACGGAATCTGAAGCACATTTATTTTACGACTTATTTATCACCTCCAAATTTCAAATTTTTAAAATAAAAATTATGGAAACGCTACGCTGTTACATACATTTTGCGTCACCCGGTATACCTCATTCATATACGAGTGCCCTTATAGATCAGTAATAAAATTGCAACGGAAAATTTTCAGAGACAGTGTCAGCTAGCACTAGCCCTCAGCGTCGTTCCAGTGACGACGTCACCAACGGCGCATATCGGCGTCGATCGGAAGGCTCAGAACCGGCGTCGGTCAACGCGGATCCGGCCTTGCCAACTCCCACCCTGCTACGTTGCCGCTACTCGAGGTGCGCCAAAACGGCACTGCCAATGTCTAAGGAGGCCAAATCGTTTAAAAACTGTCACAATTGCTCTTATACGTATTGCTCAAGAGCGTGCCGGAGGAGCCATTGGGAGCGACATCGGAAAACTTGTTTGTTTTCTCGAATGGGAACCCTCTGTCGGCAGGTCAGTTATGTTAGTCCCGCGCCACAGTTCAAAGAATATAAATATCAGTTACCTCACTTGCGAAAAGACAAAAAAAAAACAATACGGAGCCTCCGCTACGTCCACTGCAGCGTGAAATTGCCGCATTACCAGGAAAATTTCAAAAAGACGTTTTATTTGGGCACAATAAAATTTATATACTTGGGATTGTTCGAAAGTATAGTATAAAGAAAATAATAAAAATGTTGAACATTGAAAAAATGATATTGCGCTATTCGCTTTTATGAAAAAAAATGTCCACAGGGCAATATCGATTTCCCCGCAATATCAACTGTTGAAAAAAAAAAGAGTTGACGCTAATCCACACACAAAAACTACGGCCAATGAGCCATCTTTACAAATGACAGCGTTCGTTAAAAATGATGTCTTTGTTAAAACTACTACAACGTGTTCATTTAAAGAAAATCTCAAGTAGCCAAATTAATTAGAACGAGTCCGAGATCATTTCATAAAAAATTTAAAAGCCGAAAATGTTGTAAAATGATCAAATTTTAGTTTTTTTTATGAACTTGACTTTACTATTATGATCTCAGACAAGAGTGGCTCGTTTCGAGGTTTTTTTTATGAACAATCTTTAATATATGAATATATTACGGTTTTTTCCTCGCTCTTCATCGCTATGTTCTAATCTAAACCAACGGGGTGCGCGTTGTCGTGAGGAAAAAAGCGCCGGCGTATTGGTAGCGAAGTACGGTCACGTGACAGACTGGGGTAACTGATATATTTGTATTAAACTATGCTTTTACTGCAACGATTTATCTAAATTTATATACATATTTGTAAAGCCGCACGTCAGTATATAGAGGTTATATGCAGAGTTGAAGTTTATGATGTAACAGAAACACATGTTTTTGAAAGATAACCGTATATGTATGTATAATAAGCAACTCACATGACGGCGTAAAAAGATGATAATTAGAAAATTAAAGCCATAAAGGGGTTACTGTGATGTCGAACGACGAAACTTTCTGAATAAAGTAGCGACTGGCAAGTGCCTCATTTTTACATGTACTTTTTCTACCCATCTTGTATCTTTAGTGTATGGGACGTCCTCACATTTTATAGATGAAAGTACTGTATAGCCTCTGTGTAATACACTGTAATGAAATCAACAAAGTTTGGAATGTTGGCATTTTATGAGGGATAATGTTTTTTTTCCACTACTAGCTTTAATACTGACCGTTAAAGGCCAGCAAAATGACTGTAAAGTAGATTTTCTTGTTTTGTTTATAAAACAATTGAACATTAGCAGTTTATAATGACAACGTTATGGCCGATTATTTACCGGTAAAAAAAACTGTCAGTTGTCAGGAGCATTAGGCACCGTGATATCGTCATAAGTACCATTTTGTTTATCGGTTTTTTTATCGGTTGCCACGGTAACGAAGCCTCCATATGGATTGAAGACGCGCCTGTTCTTAGTAATAAAATATGCAGAGCGCTATCTTACTAATTTAGGCAATTTTCTGTTGTAGATTTATCGAGTCTATTAGTGGAAAAAATCGTCTATACACCGCGGTTGTGAACTACTTATGACCCTCACGTCTTAGATCCCTCAGCTCTACGCGCTTCGGGATTTAAACTTGACGTTCGGGTCATAATAATGTACTTCACAACCTTGGTTTATAATATACTATTATTCTCTAGAAGCGTCAACAATATGTTTGTAAGCGATATTTACTTATGTAATTTTTCATAGGTAGTTCAAGCCGTAAGAGACCAAAAGGACACGCTCAAAGAACTCTCCAAAGTAGCACGCAGAGGCTACATTTCCCACGGCTTAGGTGCAGTAAAGTGTTTTTATCCTAACCCCGAGGCAGCCGAAAAGTTTTTAGCGGAAGGACTGCCAAGCCTTGGCGAGTTGACGTTCGTCAGGTGGCAAGACCTATTGCCCACGGAGATGGGGCCCATGCTGTACAAAGAACTGGTCGAAATGTGCCAGAACTATAACGGAGAAACTAAGTTCGTGCTGTACATTTCTTTGTGCGTCGTCTCGGAAACTCCAGCCTCCGGCGCCGTCAAATGGGAGAGACAGCTGGTTTCTAGATGTGCCAAACTACGTTTAAGCAAGGATCTCAATTTTGTTGGTAAGTGAAAGTTTTGTATCTCTATTTTCCGTTTCAATAGAGAAAAGTCGTTCATAGTCATGAAAATATTGTCAACTCAGGTTTCTTCGGTCATATCTGTTTTCTGATTCTTATATTTCAGCAAATAGGCTTGGGGGGGGGGGGGGGGGCGGCAAGCTATTTTTCTGTCAGTCATACTTTCGTTCGATTAACTTTTTCTCTTTACATCACTATATAAGTAAGTGTTGGTGGGTTCCTGTATTATCTGTCTTTATACTTCGTTGCAGGCAAAAATATCCTATGATTTTATAATAGTTATTTGTGTATCAAGAAAAAAAAGTTATATTTTGTCGCTCGATGAGAAACGAATTACACACATATAATTTTTTCTACAAATCATGCCAATAAAATACACAGACGACACACAATCAGTAATAAATTGAATTGACAATTCTTGAAAATATTTGAAAAGTCAAACACCAGATACTGCAACTCAACAACTATAACTAAGCTCTCACCCAATTATATAAATGCCAGTCATTACGTTCATATTATATAACAGCGGCGCGTGCGCAAAAACTACTTTGTTACTCACCTTGCGACAAAACTACACCTCACTAATTACTTGACAAAGAAGAACACTTAATTACTTTTTGTACTTTCATTGGGAAACGCAAAATGCTATTTTCGTTACACTATATTGTTATATTCATTTAACAGAACGGAAAATACACATGATAAACGGTTCTTAATAGACGACCACAGGCGCCGGCACGGTGCAAAGCAATATTGCAGAAAGCTTATGTTACCCTAGTAACCACCCAGTACATGTTTTCATTTGTCAGGCGATCTTTTTGTTTAGCGAAATGTCGACGAAATGACATGTCCTTTCCTCTAAACTTTACAAGCCCCAGAAATTATTGTTAAACTTCTAGGTCCAGAACGGGAAACCGAAACGCCAGAAACGCTCATCCTCACCTGCCCCCCTATCCGGCTGCCTACACCGGAAACGAGAATGCGGGCCCGTTTGATCGCCTTCAACACGTTACAAAGTCAACTGAAGGTCAGGGGTGTGTCGATCAAACGACAGTATCCGGAACTGTATAAACAATTAGACGCCTACTGTGAGGACCTAAGTGTTAAATTCGAAGCTCAAACCATTTATCCACGAAATGGAATATCGAACAAAAGTTTCATGTGCATAATCATGCTGGAAAGTGACCCGGAAACGTTAAAACACGTGGAAAAAGCTGGAGTCAAAGTTCGGACTATCGATTGTTTGTTATCTAGCGAAACGACCACAACGTTGTAATATTGTGATATTTTAATTTGCTTCGACTTTGCTTTACTTTATTCTCCTATTCTTTGGACATATATTTGTTTATAAGTTCCTATATAAAGTCTGTTATTCTACTGTACATTATATTGATAACTGAACTATCAATTATTATTCAATTTGTAGCTTAAATATCTGCGTTTCTAACTAATATTTTTACCAAGTGACTTTTTTATAACAATATAACTTTATAAACATAAAGCAAAGATGTATTAAATAGATTATGTTGGCAATACATAAATAGGTGAGAACTTTATGTAGTTATAGGTACATTAAATAATAGTAATAATTATTATATTGATCACTGTTTGTATTGTATAGGCTTATTCAAGAAAGTATTGAAAATGTTGAAACCTTATCCTTATCCTCTGTGATTTTACTTTAATTAAGCTCATTACAATAGAAAATTGATAATTATTAATCCAGTTAACACTATAATTATTACTATATATATACGTGTAAAATTAAACAAATATTTTAATTTTTTCTGTTTTTTTTTTGTTTTGAAAATCATTTTAGAGAGATCTGTTAATGAACAGAATTATATAGGTTAGGCCTTAGCCTTTTTCAACGTTACTCCAGATTGGTCGATTTAATCCCATCTTATTCCAGATAGACCCATCTGTAGCTTACCCAGCTTGGCACGAATCTGCTAATAATACTATTTATGACATTCGTTATATTTTCCTTTAAAATGCTTATTCACAAGTGCAATGCAGTACCATCTTTGAACCAAAACATTAACAGTTTTACCGTAACTCCGGGGATACCTGGGGTATAGGGCTCCCCATGGGTAGATTTACTAATATATATATGTAGGTGATACATTTTGCAGTCTAATTCCGATGAGTTAAATAAGAAAATCTACAAAAAATCGCAAAGTTAGGATGGTATTTTTTTTTTTTTTTTTTCATTTTATAATGGTCAACTTCTGGGTTTTCTGGACCCCCTTAGTTAGACGATTGACCCAATCACGATGGTAACATGGGAAAAGGCATATCCTTGGCTACTTTTAATCCTATCCCGCCAAAGGTGCCACTTTAACACAGAGTGTTAAAAAAAAGGTCCAAAGACATTTAAGAAAATAGTATATTGTTTAACGAGTGACGAAAATAGCATTTTCTCTCGCAAGAGAACAGTTTACCAACCGAGGCGAAGCCGAGTTTGGTAATGTTCTCGATCGATAGAAAATGCTTTTTTGACGAGTAAAACACTATACTTTTTCTTCGACCATGCTAACATTAAGACTTTATTAACTTTAACAACAATCTCTACAGAGTATTTCTTTTAAAAATAAAGGCGCGTCATTGTCAACATGACACCTCGACTGTCAATGAGTTCAGTTTGGTCAAATTTCAACACTTTGATTCACTTTTCTGAGGCCCGGGCAGGCAAAATATACAGGTTTTTGTATAATATCACCATTTTCCATCGTATTTTATAAGATTAGACCAGTTAAATCGCATTTAATTGGCGATATACATGCGAAATTAGAACAACTTACTTTCGTTACTAGAGGCGAAAGTTAACGTTATGGGATTTTCTCTCACTAGAGACGAAAGTTACGTTTTCGGCTAGGGCAAGGTATGACGAATGTTGTTTATTTTTTACATGGTCGTAGAAAAAGGTACTTTTTTGCGATTTTTACGAAAACTATTGAGCGGTCCTGCCTCGGTTGTATATGTATAACTAGAAGACGTGGAGAGAAAAAAAAAATCAGTTGCTAGTTTTGGTCTAGCTCTTATAGATTTCACATTTTTGTGTCAATCTGAAATAATTCGGAGAGGTAGCATACACATGGGCCCTTGAACAGGTAAAAAAAAACAAGGCCCCTAGCTTTGAATTTGAAATTTTGACGAATTTTTGAACTTGAAATTTGAAATTGCCACCTTGAGACCTATTTGTGCCGAGACCGTGCATCCGATCGACTGGATTTCCATCCCAGCTCAGCTAGCCAGCCTCACTCAGCTATCATAGCTCCAGTAACTGAGTAACGTTAATGTTTAGAGAACTGTTTAAGGTACATGGTTTAGCTCTGGATGCTGGGTGCCCATGGGGATACCATGAAGTTCAGGTTAGTTCAGGTTAAACATTGGTGACGCAGAAATATGAAAGAAAAGGCAGAGCAAGCCCCGAGTCAAAAGAAAACTTTAGATGTTGAGACACCGACAAGGCAAAGTGAAGAGCTAGAGGAGCTAGAGGACGATGAAACCTTTCTGAAAGAGCTCGCGTCGGGCAAGCGCATTGGGGATACCCTTAAGCGATTAACGAGATCGCCCACAACCAACGTCAGCACATCTAGTGACAATGGAAACGCGACGTTCAATGACAGTAGGGCCGTCATAGACCTATGCTGGGATGATGACATAGGCCAGACTGTTAAAAAACGAAAAAGAGAAGCTTCCTCGTCTACAAAGCTAGCCGTCGAAAAAAACAAGAAAGAAGACGAAAGCGAAGAAGTAAATACCCTTCTGCGCAAATTTAAACAATCTATGAAAGATATTAATACAGCAAGCAGATTGCTATCCTATATAGCAATAAATAAAAGCAGCAAGACAGAGTTGAAGGAGGTTGCGAACCGTATTAGCAGCCTTAGCTCAATAATAAACACCCAAGAGATGTGGAAGCTTCTTAAGAGAGGCCCCGAGGAAGTGTGCTCTCATAATTGCAGCCAAGGTGATACGTTAGGTCAAAACGGCATAACAGCCAGGCCGGAAACTAGAGAGATCGGGACGCAAACCGGTATGGCACGAAACGAACTAAATGAAATGCCAGCTGAGTGCTCTTACAGTGCGTGGCTGCAAAGCGCCGCCATGAAATGGGACCCTTCAATGTTCAAGAAAACAGCAGTAATCACTGGAAACCCACTAGACACCACAGAAAACACGGTCAAGGTAGTCATGGTTGAACTGGATGACCCAGACATGACAAGGAGCATCATTTACAAAAAACGTTTCCGACAAATCACGGATCTAGACGATTTAGACACAATGGAAATAACTTCAAAAATCAAAACCAAAAAGACAAACCAGGTAACGGGACAGAAAATTATCAAAGTAATTTTACTAGAAAAAAAAGAACTCTTTCAGAAACTGCAAAAACTGGAAGAAGAGACACAGGGAGAGAGTGAACTGGCCCTTCACCATATTAACAATATGACACTTCTAAGACTAAGACAAATGGCCGAAATGGTCTTCCACAAAAGGAACATTAAGGTGAACATATTCACAACAACTACCAGAGAAAATTCGGACGCTAGGACAAAAGCACCCAATGCACAGCCCAAACAAAAAACAAGAACTTTCGGAACGTATGATCTTCGGAATGTATATTTTAACAAAATAAAAGCTAGCCTGAAAAACAGTGAGTCGAAAAACACAATTAAAACAATAAAAGCAAATTCTGTCGGCAATCGCATTATAACAATGGAAAAAAATGAAGAAGCCCTGGTTACGGTTGGAAACGACATAAAGGTCTCTCTTGGAAAAGAGAACGTTAGACTAATGAAAGATAAAAAAGAAAAAACCACGCTGTTCATTCGAGGCATGGACTCCACAACAACCAAACAGGAAGTGGAGGAAGCCATAAAGGGGAGGCTCATTGGCCTTAGCGAATCTGACCTCATTTTCAGCGAACTCAGGCCTTACGCTAAAGTACTGCAGGATGCCACTGTGCGACTGAGTAATACCCAAGCGCAAGCTCTCCTCGAAGAACGCCATATTAGAATAGGACTGGTAAGTTGCAAGCTAGAACCTCAAACCAAAGTTGACAATTGCCGTAGGTGTTGGAGCTACGAGCACCTGACCAACAAATGCGATAGTCCTGATAGAAGTAAAGACTGCTACCGTTGCGGACGGCCAGGTCACAAAAAAAGCGAGTGCAAACAGAACAGCAAAGCATGCGCCCTCTGCAATACAAACGACCATCAGCCAGGCAGCGGAAACTGCCCACTATTCAAAAAAGCCCTACAATCGGCTAAATCGAAATCCAACAGGCCCCCCAGCAGACAAATAACAATGGACGCTGAAGTCGCCCACCTAGAAACACGATTTGAATAAGCCAATCTATACAAACTCACAAATGACAACGACCAACAGGACGACTACAAAACACAAGATAAAAATACTACAGATAAATGCAGATAGATCCAGAAGATCACATGACATCGCATATGCGACTGCCAAAGAACTAGGAATAGATATTGGATATAGAACATGGAGGTGATGAAAGAAAAGGAAATAGAGGGCAGAAACCGTCAAGATAGAAGGTAACTGACGATGAGAGCACATCACATCGATGTTATACCCCAAGGGTAGTTCCGATGTGAAATGTGAGAAAGAAAAGGGCCGAGGAAGTTTTTTTAGTGGGTAGGCGCACTTACGAATCCCACACTCCCCGTCTGCCAGACAACAAGACGGGAGTCTTTAGAAGATTTCTGAACCTCGTAAAAAAAAAAAAGGTTAGTTCAGGTTAGTTTAGGTTAGTTCAGGTTAGTTCAGGTTAGTTCAGGTTAGTTCAGGTTAGTTCAGGTTAGTTCAGGTTAGTTCAGGTTAGTTCAGGTTAGTTCAGGTTAGTTCAGGTTAGTTCAGGTTAGTTCAGGTTAGTTCAGGTTAGTTCAGGCTAGTTCAGGTTAGTTCAGGTTAGTTCAGGTTAGTTCAGGTTAGTTCAGGTTAGTTCAGGTTAGTTCAGGTTAGTTCAGGTTAGTTCAGGTTAGTTCAGGTTAGTTCAGGTTAGTTCAGGTTAGTTCAGGTTAGTTCAGGTTTGACAGGTGGAAAAGCGGCGAGTCCTTCCTTATGGAGGTGATGAAAGAAAAGGAAATAGAAGGCAGAAACCGACAAGATAGAAGGTAACTGACGATGAGAGCACATCACATCGATGTTATACCCCAAGGGTAGTTCCGATGTGAAATGCGAGAAAAGAAAAGGACCGAGGAAGTTTTTTTAGTGGGTAGGCGCACTTGCGAATCCCACACTCCCCGTCTGCCAGACAACAAGACGGGAGTCTTTTGAAGATTTTTTAAACCTCGTAAAAAAAAAAAAAAAAAAAAAAAAAAAAAAAAAAAAAAAAAAAAAGGTTAGTTCAGGTTAGTTCAGGTTAGTTCAGGTTAGTTCAGGTTAGTTCAGGTTAGTTCCCCCCCCTTGGTGTCTCCACTTTGTCGAAGTACGCACGCGTACGAGTGGGGGGGCTTGTGTGCTCCTGCGATCCCAAGAGCCATGCCGGCGGTAGCGTAGCTACGGGCAGGTCTAACCATGCCGGACGGGTCGAAGGGGAGGAGTCAGACTAAGAGAGACACACCAAAACCTGGCGGAAGGTCAAAAACGCAAAAAAAAATCAAATGTCGAGTGAGAAAATAGAATTACCCCAGGCGGGTTCCGGAAACGGGGAATCCCGCCCTGTTACGACAGGCTGCCTCAAGGATTCTGGGGGAGGCAATCAAACGACAGATTCAAGACGACAAATGGACAAGACCGCAGTACAAAACAGTAGCAGCTATAGTTTGGACCTAGAGAAAATTATAAATCCTTTTGCCCGCAGAGAGAGTCTGACTAGATCTCCGCCCGGGTCAAGAAAAAACTCGATGACCGAGATGGAAGAAATTGAGATCTTTGACTCATCACCGGAAGAACAGTCAAGAAAAAGAAAACGCAAAGAACAACAAATCCTAGAAAAAAGATCGACAAATAAACAAGTAGAGGAACTTGAGAAAACCGTAAAAAAGCTAAGTGATGAAATGAAAACGCTCATGAACATAATAAAAGCAAACAATAACACAAAGAAAGAAATAAAAGACATAACATCAAAAATGTCCCTAGAAATCGATAATCTAAACTCAAAGAAGACACAGAAACTGCTACAGAAACTAAAACAAAACGACACCGAGGCGCAAGCGGAAAGCGAAAATGATAAGATCCCAATAGAGCAGATACCGGAACCATGTCCGGTCTTGCACACAAAAGAAGTCAAGACAACGGCTTGCCAGACGAGCCTTACAGAAGACCAGGCCAAAATCCCGGCCCAAAAAACGAAGGAACTTAAGACAGTGGCAACACAGACATGCACGGCAGAAGAACTAGAAGCTTTCTATGTATGGCAACTGATAGATGAAGCGAAAGACGCTAAAGGTATACTAGATGTGGCAAGAAGAAAATGGACAGGCCCTGCATACAGCAGCACACGCATCTCCAGAGGAAACCAAATGAACACAAAAAGTACTATCTTAATGATTGCAGATACGGAAACATGCCTGAATAGCTGGATCGGAAAGAAGATAGAAGAGGAGCACCCACAAGTTAGAACGCTAGTAGAATCTAAGAAATTTAAACCCGGAACACTAGTGAGCCTGCGAAGCAGCATAGAAATGGAGGGGGAAGAGGAAACGAACACTGAGCAAGAAAATATTCTCTATCTAATTGGAACCCGTCCAGAAAATAAAGAATCAGAAGAAGGAAACTGCTTAATCCAGGAAAGACTTTACAGAAACTGCAAGCTGGTGCTGGAACAGCAAATTAACAAAGGAATAACGGAAATAGCCGTGGGAATCTCTTCAAAACTGGATGTGAATTTTTGCAGAAATCTTCTAGAATGTTTGTTAAGAAATAAAAAACTTAAAGCAATGATATTCTTACCTGGCTCACGCCAACGCAGAAACACAGCAGATGATCCTATGACGCCCGGAATAGGCGCCAATAACTCGGAATCCAGACAAGCAGGAAGATGGCAAACGCAGACAGTACTTTTAAAGTCGCTGGTCGATGACTCCACGGCCTACGCTGACGCCTTAAAAAAAATGAAAACTAATATAGATTTAGGAAAACATGAAATAAGAATACTGAAACAAGAAAAGACGAAAGATGGGACATACAAATTAAAAATTGCAGGAAGAACAGAAGCAAGCAGCCAACAATTTAAAGATGAGATAAGCACAACTCTAAAAAACGTAGCTGAAGTGCAACCGATAGTAAAGAAAAAGCAGGTATTGGTGAGAGACCTCAGCTGGGACACGACAGCAGAAGACATAAAGGAAACAATAAGCAGAGCGACTAACGCGAATAAAGAAAGGATAAATGTGGATATTTCTAAAAAGGAAAATAATAAAGGTATGAAGTACGCAATAGTAACGATGGTAAAAGATGAGGCAAAAGAGCTAATTCAAAACCATAAAAAAATTGCAGTTAGATGGGACAGATGCAGAATACAAGAGCTGTTTAGACCAGGCAGATGTTTCAAATGCTACAGAATGGGGCATTACAGTAGCGAATGTAAAGAAAGGGAACAATCAGAAGGATTATGTCTAAGATGCACCGAGACGGGACACTCAGCTAAGGGATGCACAAACAAGCCTCGATGTGGTGAATGCAAGACGGAAGGGCATAGAGCCGACTCCATGGCCTGCCCGAAATATAGAGATCTCGTCAGGGAAATGAGAACTGGACGCCGTCGAGAAATGATCCAACCTTTATGAGGCTAAAAGAAAAAGTGAACTTTCTTCAAATAAACGCTGATAGATCAAATAAAGCACACGACATGGCGTACCTGGAGGCATCCAAACAAAAAGTTGACATTATTGTTGCGAGTGAACCAAATAAAAAGCTAGTACAGAACAGTGCAAGATGGATGTGTGATAACCTAACAAACGTTGCTATATATGCTAGGAACAAAAACATACGGTTTTCAAAAGTTATAAGGAAGGAGGACATAGTGACACTAGTAGGAGAGGAATATTCAATCCTAGCCTGCTATAAATCACCGAATTGCAGTTTACAGAGCTTCGAGGAGTTCTTAATTAAAATACATCAGCTGATAACAACACTCCATGGAGAAATACTTCTCCTAGGTGATTTTAATGCAAAATCACCTGAATGGGGATCCAGTATCGAAGACGCAAGAGGCGCCGCCCTGTCACAAATGTGCGCAGGAGTCAATCTAGTCACGCTGAACACAGGTGAACCGACCTTTGTCCGCAAGAATACAAACTCATGTATAGACATTACTTTTGCCACGCAGAACCTAGCAAAGTACGTCAACAAATGGCGAACCCTGGACAACGAGCCATGCTCACCTCACAAACACATTCTCTTTGAGATTGGAACGACTACTGGACGCAAGACTACAATGGCACCGCAGATTAATTTTGACAAGCAATTATATAAAAACCTACTTCGAGAATGCATAGAACAACCGAGCACTATTGATGATACCATGAGACAACTGAAAAGAGCATATCGAGCATCTTGTAACACAGGGAGGGGGAGAAACACAAACGACCAACCATACTGGTGGACTACTGAGATCGAGGAGGCAAGAAAGGACTGCATCAAAGCCAGGAGAATAGCAACTCGCGCACGCCTCAAGAACACGCCAGAAACGGTTGAAGCCTTGTGGCAAGCCTACAAAGACAAAAGGAGAACCATTGGAAAACTAATCGATAAGGAGAAGAAAACGAAATGGCGCAATCTGTGCGAAAAACTGAATGACGATATATGGGGAGATGGGTATAAGATAGTTATGAGACAACTAAAGTTAGGAAACCAATTTGACCTAACCACTACAATGAAGCAGGAAATAGTGGAGCATCTGTTCCCGAGGGGCGACGATAAGATTCCCGCGAAAAGGTTTCCTGCCATTTATACTCCTTTCACAAAAGAAGAAATGGACGAGTGCGTTAAAAAACTTAAAAATGCTGCGGCTCCTGGTCCAGATGGGCTAAAAACACCGGTGATTGCAGCGACAGTGGCGGCTTATCCCGACGCTATTTTAAATATCTTCAACCAACTGTTGGAGAGCCAGGAATTCCCTAACTGCTGGAAAGTAGCAAAATTGGTCCTCATCGCAAAGCCGAACAAAGATCTCAATCTACCAAGCTCCTATAGGCCTTTATGTCTTATTGACACGATGGCAAAGCTATATGAGCACTTAATTAAATCTCGATTGGAAGCTGAAATAGCAGAAAAAAACCCTTTAACGGAAAGCCAGTTCGGCTTTAGGAAGCAAAAATCGACAGTGCAAGCCAAATGCGTGATGGAAAAAGCTAATTACGAAAGGTGCCATGGGAAAGGTGAGCGATGGTGTGTGTTAATAACTTTAGACGTCAAAAATGCTTTCGGTAGCGCATCGTGGTCGTGCATCATACAAGAGCTAGAAAGGAGAGGTATATCAAATTATTTGTATAATTTGATTGTAGAATACTTTCAAAATAGGCTAGTAAAAATCGAGAAAGATTCTGAGCTCCAAATGTCTAGGGGAATTCCGCAGGGTTCTGTTCTTGGCCCCTTGCTGTGGAATATCCTTTACGATCCTATTCTGCAGTTAGCAAAAAGCGAAAGAGTGCTTCCCGTCGGCTACGCTGACGATTTAGCACTAGTTGTATGGGGAGAAAACCGAAACGTTTTGATGCGTGACGCAAATGAAGCTATCCGAAGATGCGAGAAATGGCTTGAAGAACAC
Source organism: Taphrorychus bicolor (assembly GCA_951812265.1). Taxonomy (NCBI): domain Eukaryota; kingdom Metazoa; phylum Arthropoda; class Insecta; order Coleoptera; family Curculionidae; genus Taphrorychus; species Taphrorychus bicolor. The sequence continues at coordinate 13,671 of OX638302.1, read as the reverse complement.
GCCCTTAAAATGGCTCCCGAGAAGACAGAGGTAGTAATATTAAACGGAAAAAGAGATAGAAGAAACATCGCTTTCCAAATAGGAAATACTGAGATAGTCCCGAAGAAGTCTCTGAAGTATTTAGGAGTTCATTTTGGTGCAGATATGTACTTTTCGCAGCATGTTATAGAAATGTCCCAAAAATGCCTCAGTACGCTAGGTTTTCTGCAAAGACTTATGCCAAAACTGGATGGACCAACAAGCCAGAAAAGGCTGTTGCTGTACGGAGTGGTGCAATCTACTATGCTGTACGCAGCACCAATCTGGAGTGGAATAATAAAAATAAAAAAGTATGAGCAAATGATTCAAAGCATTCAGAGAAAAGCATTAATGCGTGTAATGTGTGCGTACTGCACGGTATCTCTGGAGGCAGTCCAGGTAATTTCTGGAGTCCCACCAATTGATCTACTTTTGGAAGAAAGAACAGCATTGAGCTATTTAAGACAGGTTACTAAAGCAGACAAAGTGCAAGCCAGACAACGGACAATTGAGAAGTGGCAAGAACGCTGGAACTCTCTACAAAATAAAGCTCAGTGGACCAAGTACCTAATTCCAGACCTTGACAAATGGATAAACTGCAAACATAGAAGGACAAATTACTACCTATCGCAGATACTCAGTGGACATGGAAGCTTTAGACAATATACGAATAGAATTAAAAAAACGCCATCCGAATGCAGAGTCTGTGATGTGATCGACACAGTGGAGCATTGTATCTTTGAATGCCCACAATTTCGAGCGGAAAGACAAAGACTTAGGGCAAGGATAAATATGCAGACACCACAAGACCTGATTAACGATATGGTCGAAAATAAAGAGACGTGGATGCTATGCGAAAAGATCCTCGGCGACATTGTAAAGAGTAAAGAAAGAAGCGAAAGAAACTGATATGGAAAATAATTTTGTAAACGAGATTGTTAATTAACCTTCTACACACCCCCTCGGCCCCCGAGGAGTTATCCTGAGGGACTGTGCCGGAGCCGATGGGACGCACTAAACCCGAGGTGTTTAGTGGGTAGGCGCCTTGGTTTCCTTTTCCCGGGCGAATCCCACACACCCGGCCGCCAGAAGACCAGGCCGGACAGTCTTTAGAAGATTCACCTCGTGAAAAAAAAAAAAAAAAAAAAGTTCAGGTTAGTTCAGGTTAGTTCAGGTTAGTTCAGGTTAGTTCAGGTTAGTTCAGGTTAGTTCAGGTTAGTTCAGGTTAGTTCAGGTTAGTTCAGGTTAGTTCAGGTTAGTTCAGGTTAGTTCAGGTTAGTTCAGGTTAGTTCAGGTTAGTTCAGGTTAGTTCAGGTTAGTTCAGGTTAGTTTAGGTTGGTTAGTTCAGGTTAGTTCAGGTTAGTTTAGGTTGGTTAGTTCAGGTTAGTTCAGGTTAGTTCAGGTTAGTTCAGGTTAGTTCAGGTTAGTTCAGGTTAGTTCAGGTTAGTTCAGGTTAGTTCAGGTTAGTTCAGGTTAGTTCAGGTTAGTTCAGGTTAGTTCAGGTTAGTTCAGGTTAGTTCAGGTTAGTTCAGGTTAGTTCAGGTTAGTTCAGGTTAGTTCAGGTTAGTTCAGGTTAGTTCAGGTTAGTTCAGGTTAGTTCAGGTTAGTTCAGGTTAGTTCAGGTTAGTTCAGGTTAGTTCAGGTTAGTTCAGGTTAGTTCAGGTTAGTTCAGGTTAGTTCAGGTTAGTTCAGGTTAGTTCAGGTTAGTTCAGGTTAGTTCAGGTTAGTTCAGGTTAGTTCAGGTTAGTTCAGGTTAGTTCAGGTTAGTTCAGGTTAGTTCAGGTTAGTTCAGGTTAGTTCAGGTTAGTTCAGGTTAGTTCAGGTTAGTTCAGGTTAGTTCAGGTTAGTTCAGGTTAGTTCAGGTTAGTTCAGGTTAGTTCAGGTTAGTTCAGGTTAGTTCAGGTTAGTTCAGGTTAGTTCAGGTTAGTTCAGGTTAGTTCAGGTTAGTTCAGGTTAGTTCAGGTTAGTTCAGGTTAGTTCAGGTTAGTTCAGGTTAGTTCAGGTTAGTTCAGGTTAGTTCAGGTTAGTTCAGGTTAGTTCAGGTTAGTTCAGGTTAGTTCAGGTTAGTTCAGGTTAGTTCAGGTTAGTTCAGGTTAGTTCAGGTTAGTTCAGGTTAGTTCAGGTTAGTTCAGGTTAGTTCAGGTTAGTTCAGGTTAGTTCAGGTTAGTTCAGGTTAGTTCAGGTTAGTTCAGGTTAGTTCAGGTTAGTTCAGGTTAGTTCAGGTTAGTTCAGGTTAGTTCAGGTTAGTTCAGGTTTAAAAGACCAGAGAGGCCAAATTCTATCAGAAGCTGCAGCGGCAGCGGGATGGATTGCCCATAATGATTTGAAATCACCAACTTTTGTAAGGGGAGCGTCCCAGTCCTTTATTGACATTACATTCACAAGTCAGTCGCTGGCTAGGTACGTGACAAGGTGCAAAGTCCTGGAAAACGAATCACTGTCACCACACAAACATATTTTGATAGAAATAAATACTCTACATACAAAAAAAGTTGGTTTTAAGGGCAAGCCCTTCATCAACTACAACAAATTCAAACGACACATCAACGCTGAAATGGACATAACAGATAATGAGCGACCAACAGTTACGGAATTCAACAGAATAACCCAAAAAGCCTACAAAGCAGCAAAGGCAAGGGGCAGAGTAGGACAAACAAATAAGCAACCCTACTGGTGGACCGAGGAGATCGAGAACCTGAGAAGGGAGTGCTTGATGGCAAGAAGGGACCATAAGAGAACTCTAGGAAAAACTGGAGAGCAGGTGGAGACAACTAGGAAATGGAAAATATACAAAGCCAAGAAAAAAGAACTGTGTAACCATATCAAGAGGGAAAAACAAAATGCTTGGAAAAAATTATGTGACGAACTGGATGCAAACATATGGGGAACAGGGTACAAGATCGTCATGAAAAGGTTAAAATTTGCAAATGCACCTTACCAACTGACTGATTGCAAACGTGAAGAAATTATAAACACGCTGTTTCCTGTAGGACAACCGCGGAGGCAAGATCGTAAATATTGCGGAGATGCACAACGATTCACTGATGCAGAGTTCGATCAGTGTATTAGCAGGATAAAAAGAGGCACTGCAGCGGGACCGGATGGCATCCCCCCGGAAGCCGTGCGAGAATTTTATAACATTGCACCTGACTACATAAGAAGCCTTATAAATGAACTTCTCCGCAAAGAGGTTTTTCCGGATGAATGGAAAATAGCCACACTAGTCCTCATTAACAAGCCAGGGAAACCATTGGATTCTCCTAGCTCGTACAGACCGCTGTGTTTGGAAAACATTATCGCGAAGGTGTATGAGCATCTGATAAAGAGCAGACTAGAAGCCGAAATTGAGGAAAAGGGAGGTCTGTCTGATAATCAGCATGGATTTCGAAGGGGAAGGTCAACTATCCAGGCAATAGAAAAAATCAGGATGATTAGAAGCGAATGCAGACTTCATGGTGCTGGCGAAAAGTGGTGCGTGATGGTGGCGTTGGACGTTAGAAACGCGTTTAACGCTGCTTCATGGCAACTCATAATAGATGAATTAGAAAGAAGGAACATCAGCGATTATCTTGTTAATATAATCAGTAGCTATTTGGAAAACCGGGCAATAACATACGGCGAGAAGAGTAAACACATAAACACGGGAATACCACAAGGATCGGTGCTGGGCCCGACGTTGTGGAATGTGTTTTACGATTCTGTACTTACCTTGAACCTTCCTGACGGAGCGGAGACAGTGGGATTTGCGGATGATCTAGCTCTTGTGGTAACGGCGAGAAATCGGTACATGTTGGAGGAAATTACAAACGAATCGTTGGAATTGATCAATGACTGGACAGTGGAACATGGACTCGAGCTGGCACCTGAAAAAACAGAAATGGTGATATTGAATGGCAAAAGAAACAGAGCCAATATATATATTCAACTGAACAACACGCCCATACAACCAGTTAAACAGACCAAGTACCTGGGGTTTGTAATTGCTGAAAATATGAAGCTGGGTCCGCATGTCGAGTATATTGTTAAAAAGGCTGGTGACAGAATTGCAACGTTATCTCGGATTATGCCAAATATAGGCGGACCATCTAGCGCCAAGCGACAGCTACTAAACAACGTCGCCCAGTCTATACTTCTGTACGCGGCACCGGCGTGGGAACCCATCATCGAGGTAAAGAAGTACAACAATATGCTGATATCATTACAAAGAAAATCCTTAATTAGGATAGCTACGGCTTATCGGACCGTCTCAACTGAGGCGCTGCAGGTGCTGACAGGCATCCCGCCAATTGATTTGCTGATTAGGGAAAGAGCATGTATATGTAGAAATGGAAACGGATACAGCGTTGCGGCAAGAAGGGAGGCAAGGGAAAGGACCGTTCGCGAATGGCAAAATAGGTGGACCAGCAACACAATCAAAGGACAATGGACCAAACAATTAATCCCAAATATTGATACCTGGATAAATTGTGGACATAGGAAGCTGAGCTACCAACTAACTCAGTTCCTGACGGGACATGGGACCTTCCGGTACTACACACACCGCATTAGGAAAACTGAGGCGGAATGCCCTACTTGCCAGGTGCCAGAGACAGCCGAACATGTGATCTTTTACTGCCCACGTTGGGAGGAAACCAGAAGAGATGTGCATCAGCAACTGGGAAAAGTGTGCAGTAGCAGTAATATCGTAGACCGTATGACGGAAAGCAAACAGAATTGGACAGTAATTGAAAGCTTTATCACAGGAATAATAAGGATCAAGGAACAGGAAGAGAGACACTTGCATTAGCCTTAAAGGCCTCCGGAAAAAAAATCCCCCTGACGATATGCCCACTGGGCGGTACCGGGGAAGAGAGGGAAGGGGTTTTAGTGGGTATTGCGCAAGCCGCCGCCGAGTCCCACACTCCCAAGCCGACTAACATCTTAACAACAACGGCCTGGGGTGCGTAAACGCATTTCCCAACCCTCTGAAAAAAAAAAAAAAAAAAAAAAAAAAAAAAAGGTTAGTTCAGGTTAGTTCAGGTTAGTTCAGGTTAGTTCAGGTTAGTTCAGGTTAGTTCAGGTTAGTTCAGGTTAGGTTAGTTCAGGTTAGTTCAGGTTAGTTCAGGTTAGTTCAGGTTAGTTCAGGTTAGTTCAGGTTAGTTCAGGTTAGTTCAGGTTAGTTCAGGTTAGTTCAGGTTAGTTCAGGTTAGTTCAGGTTAGTTCAGGTTAGTTCAGGTTAGTTCAGGTTAGTTCAGGTTAGTTCAGGTTAGTTCAGGTTAGTTCAGGTTAGTTCAGGTTAGTTCAGGTTAGTTCAGGTTAGTTCAGGTTAGTTCAGGTTAGTTCAGGTTAGTTCAGGTTAGTTCAGGTTAGTTCAGGTTAGTTCAGGTTAGTTCAGGTTAGTTCAGGTTAGTTCAGGTTAGTTCAGGTTAGTTCAGGTTAGTTCAGGTTAGTTCAGGTTAGTTCAGGTTAGTTCAGGTTAGTTCAGGTTAGTTCAGGTTAGTTCAGGTTAGTTCAGGTTAGTTCAGGTTAGTTCAGGTTAGTTCAGGTTAGTTCAGGTTAGTTCAGGTTAGTTCAGGTTAGTTCAGGTTAGTTCAGGTTAGTTCAGGTTAGTTCAGGTTAGTTCAGGTTAGTTCAGGTTAGTTCAGGTTAGTTCAGGTTAGTTCAGGTTAGTTCAGGTTAGTTCAGGTTAGTTCAGGTTAGTTCAGGTTAGTTCAGGTTAGTTCAGGTTAGTTCAGGTTAGTTCAGGTTAGTTCAGGTTAGTTCAGGTTAGTTCAGGTTAGTTCAGGTTAGTTCAGGTTCTCTCGGGGGAGCCTGCAACCCCTAGAGAGCGCGTCCCCAGGTGGCGGATAGGGGAAGGCCTCTCAGATATGAGTGGTAGGAGGGAAATCAAATACCTCCCGCGGACCAACAGGAAAAAAACAGGAATCCATGCAGCGTCTGATCCGGAACGGGCGGCTGTATGGTCGGCGTCTGACTCGCAACGAGCGGCCGTATTTAACAATTGGATGGATGCGCACGCGGTTGAACCTGGGAGTGCCTTTTAGGCTGATGTGAGCTTGCTCTGCCGAGGGCAAGGCCGCGTGCATCATCAGGGACCAGCCACTTCGGGCCGTCATCTGGAAGTGAAGCATGGATGCAGGGGTCGGAACCCGCATTGCCCCGGGCGAGTCCCAGTCCGTCTGTGCTTTCCGGGACTGGGAAAACGAAGGCCGGGCCCCGGGGAACTGGGGTAGGGAAAACTCCCGAGGGTATACCCGTTCCCGGTTTTTTCGGCCCGCCCCTTGTTTCACGATGCGCTGGACACACCCCATTTAATGGATAATCAATCTCCCCCCCCAAAAACTAACGACAATAAAAAAGAAGAGGAAACAGGTACAGGCAAAAACCAGCAAGAGGAAAAACTAGGAAAGAGACCAGACAAAAGCTTTGGCACTCCAAGACTGCAGTGGATAATAACACCGACAAAAGATAACGCGGCGAAAAAAAGGAAATTTGCTGACCCTGAGTCCCCGATGACTCCACAGACAGCCTACGTCACTAAAGAAAGCCCTGAAGCAGCGGAACTAAAAGAGGCTCTGGAGGCGATAAAGCGACTAACTGAAAGTCTGTGTAAGAATATAGAGCACAACACAAAAAAAGAGATCAAAGAGATTGCAAAAAGATTCCAAAGGCAGGTCCAAAATTTAAACCGCGACACGATTGGAAACTGGATACAAAGACATCAGTATGAGGACATTGACAAAATGCTAATAGACATAGATACACAAACCAGTCCAGCAAAAATAGAAATCATAGCCGACTCAATAGAATCAAGAGAAATCGGAACGCAAACCGTCTGCTGGAACGAGAACGGAGTGAACTCTCTAGTTGAGGTAAGCTGCCTGGAAGAGTGCCTTATTATAATTGATAAGAAATGGCCAAAACATCTCTTTGCCCACACAGAAATAAAAATTGGAAACCCATTAAACACCAAAAATACAACCACGAAGGTCGTGATAACGGAGCCAAATGACAAAGAGATGAAGCAAAGTATACAAGCCCAATACAGAAATAGGTATCCAGAACTGGAAGATATGACGGGATCTTTTGAAGTTCTCGAGCAAAAAGTCGTAATAAAATCACGACCTGACACCCAGATGCCTTCCCAAAAGGTCATCAAAATCAGTTGCGACCACACGGACCAAGATCTATGGATACATTTAGAAAAGCTAAAGAATGAAACCAGTCACGACGAATGGATAGCTTTGCATCACATAAATGGGATGGATATTTATCGGTTTCAAAAAATTGTGGAAGCTGTATTACAGGGGACAAACATAAAAGCTATAATTTACACAACTGAAGGATTCACGGCACCAGACAAGATCAGAACAAAACCTGATAGAAAAAGACATAGCTACGCTCTTGTGGTAGAAGGAAAAACCGAGACATATAAAGAAACCATACAAAAAATTAAAACAAACTTAACAAATACAGAGCTACGAGAAACAATAAAGTCGTTTGAAATGACTAAAAATGGAAACATATTAATTAAGACGGACAAAAATGAAAAAGCACTGGGGGAGCTACACTGTGGCATAAAAGACATATTAGGAGAAACAAAAATAAAAGTAGGGAACGCAAACAAGGATAAGCTAGCCGTGCACATAAGAGGCATGGAGGTAACTACAAATAAGGAGGAAATACTGGACGCAATAAAAACAAAAATAGATGTGGAAGACAAGGACTGCAAGATAAGCGCGTTAAGACCTAACGCGCGAAATACTCTAGCAGCCACAGTAGTATTAGAAACTAACAAGGCAATGGAATTAACGAAGACAAATAAACTCAGAATAGGATTGGCTATCTGTACAGTTGAACGGCGTATCGATCTGAGCAAATGCTTACGATGTTGGAAATATGACCATCAGACAAGTGACTGTAAAGGTCCAGATCTGAGGCACAAGTGCTACAAATGTAGCAAAGAGGGGCATGACGCAAAATCTTGCCCGAATAACCAATATTGTCCGATTTGTACCGAGGACGGACATAGCGCAGGAACGTCGCAGTGTGTAGTATTCAGAAGAGCGCTTTCACATGCAAGAAAAATAGATAGGCAAGAATCGCAGAGGGGATTGCAACGGATAAGTTCAGAAAAAGAAAAACACACAAACAATGAAGATATTGCAGATTAATGCAAATAGATCGGTCAGATCGCACGATATTTCGGAATTGACGGCTAGAGAAAATGGAGTTGATATCATCATTGCAAGTGAACCCAACAAGAAAAAAGTGACTAGTGCAGCAGGATGGGTTCATGACAAGAGGGTGGATGTAGGAATCTATTTTGCTAACAACAATATACAGGTCAAACAAGTCCAACGCCATGAAGGGGTCATTGAAGTCCAATTAGACAAAGTAACTATATTTGGATGCTACGTCTCTCCTAACATAGGAATCCAAATATTCGAAGCCTATGTAGAACAACTTATGGCAATAACAAAAGGCCAAACAGATGTGTTAGTTGCCGGGGATTTCAATTCAAAATCTGAGGAATGGGGTTCTCCAATAAAAGACCAGAGAGGCCAAATTCTATCAGAAGCTGCAGCGGCAGCGGGATGGATTGCCCATAATGATTTGAAATCACCAACTTTTGTAAGGGGAGCGTCCCAGTCCTTTATTGACATTACATTCACAAGTCAGTCGCTGGCTAGGTACGTGACAAGGTGCAAAGTCCTGGAAAACGAATCACTGTCACCACACAAACATATTTTGATAGAAATAAATACTCTACATACAAAAAAAGTTGGTTTTAAGGGCAAGCCCTTCATCAACTACAACAAATTCAAACGACACATCAACGCTGAAATGGACATAACAGATAATGAGCGACCAACAGTTACGGAATTCAACAGAATAACCCAAAAAGCCTACAAAGCAGCAAAGGCAAGGGGCAGAGTAGGACAAACAAATACGCAACCCTACTGGTGGACCGAGGAGATCGAGAACCTGAGAAGGGAGTGCTTGATGGCAAGAAGGGACCATAAGAGAACTCTAGGAAAAACTGGAGAGCAGGTGGAGACAACTAGGAAATGGGAAATATACAAAGCCAAGAAAAAAGAACTGTGTAACCATATCAAGAGGGAAAAACAAAATGCTTGGAAAAAATTATGTGACGAACTGGATGCAAACATATGGGGAACAGGGTACAAGATCGTCATGAAAAGGTTAAAATTTGCAAATGCACCTTACCAACTGACTGATTGCAAACGTGAAGAAATTATAAACACGCTGTTTCCTGTAGGACAACCGCGGAGGCAAGATCGTAAATATTGCGGAGATGCACAACGATTCACTGATGCAGAGTTCGATCAGTGTATTAGCAGGATAAAAAGAGGCACTGCAGCGGGACCGGATGGCATCCCCCCGGAAGCCGTGCGAGAATTTTATAACATTGCACCTGACTACATAAGAAGCCTTATAAATGAACTTCTCCGCAAAGAGGTTTTTCCGGATGAATGGAAAATAGCCACACTAGTCCTCATTAACAAGCCAGGGAAACCATTGGATTCTCCTAGCTCGTACAGACCGCTGTGTTTGGAAAACATTATCGCGAAGGTGTATGAGCATCTGATAAAGAGCAGACTAGAAGCCGAAATTGAGGAAAAGGGAGGTCTGTCTGATAATCAGCATGGATTTCGAAGGGGAAGGTCAACTATCCAGGCAATAGAAAAAATCAGGATGATTAGAAGCGAATGCAGACTTCATGGTGCTGGCGAAAAGTGGTGCGTGATGGTGGCGTTGGACGTTAGAAACGCGTTTAACGCTGCTTCATGGCAACTCATAATAGATGAATTAGAAAGAAGGAACATCAGCGATTATCTTGTTAATATAATCAGTAGCTATTTGGAAAACCGGGCAATAACATACGGCGAGAAGAGTAAACACATAAACACGGGAATACCACAAGGATCGGTGCTGGGCCCGACGTTGTGGAATGTGTTTTACGATTCTGTACTTACCTTGAACCTTCCTGACGGAGCGGAGACAGTGGGATTTGCGGATGATCTAGCTCTTGTGGTAACGGCGAGAAATCGGTACATGTTGGAGGAAATTACAAACGAATCGTTGGAATTGATCAATGACTGGACAGTGGAACATGGACTCGAGCTGGCACCTGAAAAAACAGAAATGGTGATATTGAATGGCAAAAGAAACAGAGCCAATATATATATTCAACTGAACAACACGCCCATACAACCAGTTAAACAGACCAAGTACCTGGGGTTTGTAATTGCTGAAAATATGAAGCTGGGTCCGCATGTCGAGTATATTGTTAAAAAGGCTGGTGACAGAATTGCAACGTTATCTCGGATTATGCCAAATATAGGCGGACCATCTAGCGCCAAGCGACAGCTACTAAACAACGTCGCCCAGTCTATACTTCTGTACGCGGCACCGGCGTGGGAACCCATCATCGAGGTAAAGAAGTACAACAATATGCTGATATCATTACAAAGAAAATCCTTAATTAGGATAGCTACGGCTTATCGGACCGTCTCAACTGAGGCGCTGCAGGTGCTGACAGGCATCCCGCCAATTGATTTGCTGATTAGGGAAAGAGCATGTATATGTAGAAATGGAAACGGATACAGCGTTGCGGCAAGAAGGGAGGCAAGGGAAAGGACCGTTCGCGAATGGCAAAATAGGTGGACCAGCAACACAATCAAAGGACAATGGACCAAACAATTAATCCCAAATATTGATACCTGGATAAATTGTGGACATAGGAAGCTGAGCTACCAACTAACTCAGTTCCTGACGGGACATGGGACCTTCCGGTACTACACACACCGCATTAGGAAAACTGAGGCGGAATGCCCTACTTGCCAGGTGCCAGAGACAGCCGAACATGTGATCTTTTACTGCCCACGTTGGGAGGAAACCAGAAGAGATGTGCATCAGCAACTGGGAAAAGTGTGCAGTAGCAGTAATATCGTAGACCGTATGACGGAAAGCAAACAGAATTGGACAGTAATTGAAAGCTTTATCACAGGAATAATAAGGATCAAGGAACAGGAAGAGAGACACTTGCATTAGCCTTAAAGGCCTCCGGAAAAAAATCCCCCTGACGATATGCCCACTGGGCGGTACCGGGGAAGAGAGGGAAGGGGTTTTAGTGGGTATTGCGCAAGCCGCCGCCGAGTCCCACACTCCCAAGCCGACTAACATCTTAACAACAACGGCCTGGGGTGCGTAAACGCATTTCCCAACCCTCTGAAAAAAAAAAAAAAAAAAAAAAAAAAAAAAAAAAAAAAAAAAAAAGGTTAGTTCAGGTTAGTTCAGGTTAGTTCAGGTTAGTTCAGGTTAGTTCAGGTTAGTTCAGGTTAGTTCAGGTTAGTTCAGGTTAGTTCAGGTTAGTTCAGGTTAGTTCAGGTTAGTTCAGGTTAGTTCAGGTTAGTTCAGGTTAGTTCAGGTTAGTTCAGGTTAGTTCAGGTTAGTTCAGGTTAGTTCAGGTTAGTTCAGGTTAGTTCAGGTTAGTTCAGGTTAGTTCAGGTTAGTTCAGGTTAGTTCAGGTTTAATGGTGAGATCGGACAAATGCTGGACTAAGTGTGAAAACTTTATCACAGATGTGGTAAAAACAAAAGAGAAGGAAACAAGGAACAAATGAAAGCCATAAAAGTAAAAAATAAGTTCTAGACTCGACACCGACCCCGAAGTCAAGCCCTAGGGAAAGTTCCGGGATCGGATGGAGGAGGATAAACCGAAAGAGTAAAGAGGAAAGGGAGTTAGTGGGTAGGGGTACGCCGAGTCCCACACGGCCAGGTCGGCTAACATCGTACAACAACGGCCTGATGTGCGTAAAGAGCATTACCTAAACCTCTAAAAAAAAAAAAAAAAAAAAAAAAGGTTAGTTCAGGTTAGTTCAGGTTAGTTCAGGTTAGTTCAGGTTAGTTCAGGTTAGTTCAGGTTAGTTCAGGTTAGTTCAGGTTAGTTCAGGTTAGTTCAGGTTAGTTCAGGTTAGTTCAGGTTAGTTCAGGTTAGTTCAGGTTAGTTCAGGTTAGTTCAGGTTAGTTCAGGTTAGTTCAGGTTAGTTCAGGTTAGTTCAGGTTAGTTCAGGTTAGTTCAGGTTAGTTCAGGTTAGTTCAGGTTAGTTCAGGTTAGTTCAGGTTAGTTCAGGTTAGTTCAGGTTAGTTCAGGTTAGTTCAGGTTAGTTCAGGTTAGTTCAGGTTAGTTCAGGTTAGTTCAGGTTAGTTCAGGTTAGTTCAGGTTAGTTCAGGTTAGTTCAGGTTAGTTCAGGTTAGTTCAGGTTAGTTCAGGTTAGTTCAGGTTAGTTCAGGTTAGTTCAGGTTAGTTCAGGTTAGTTCAGGTTAGTTCAGGTTAGTTCAGGTTAGTTCAGGTTAGTTCAGGTTAGTTCAGGTTAGTTCAGGTTAGTTCAGGTTAGTTCAGGTTAGTTCAGGTTAGTTCAGGTTAGTTCAGGTTAGTTCAGGTTAGTTCAGGTTAGTTCAGGTTAGTTCAGGTTAGTTCAGGTTAGTTCAGGTTAGTTCAGGTTAGTTCAGGTTAGTTCAGGTTAGTTCAGGTTAGTTCAGGTTAGTTCAGGTTAGTTCAGGTTAGTTCAGGTTAGTTCAGGTTAGTTCAGGTTAGTTCAGGTTAGTTCAGGTTAGTTCAGGTTAGTTCAGGTTAGTTCAGGTTAGTTCAGGTTAGTTCAGGTTAGTTCAGGTTAGTTCAGGTTAGTTCAGGTTAGTTCAGGTTAGTTCAGGTTAGTTCAGGTTAGTTCAGGTTAGTTCAGGTTAGTTCAGGTTAGTTCAGGTTAGTTCAGGTTAGTTCAGGTTAGTTCAGGTTAGTTCAGGTTAGTTCAGGTTAGTTCAGGTTAGTTCAGGTTAGTTCAGGTTAGTTCAGGTTAGTTCAGGTTAGTTCAGGTTAGTTCAGGTTAGTTCAGGTTAGTTCAGGTTAGTTCAGGTTAGTTCAGGTTAGTTCAGGTTAGTTCAGGTTAGTTCAGGTTAGTTCAGGTTAGTTCAGGTTAGTTCAGGTTAGTTCAGGTTAGTTCAGGTTAGTTCAGGTTAGTTCAGGTTAGTTCAGGTTAGTTCAGGTTAGTTCAGGTTAGTTCAGGTTAGTTCAGGTTAGTTCAGGTTAGTTCAGGTTAGTTCAGGTTAGTTCAGGTTAGTTCAGGTTAGTTCAGGTTAGTTCAGGTTAGTTCAGGTTAGTTCAGGTTAGTTCAGGTTAGTTCAGGTTAGTTCAGGTTAGTTCAGGTTAGTTCAGGTTAGTTCAGGTTAGTTCAGGTTAGTTCAGGTTAGTTCAGGTTAGTTCAGGTTAGTTCAGGTTAGTTCAGGTTAGTTCAGGTTAGTTCAGGTTAGTTCAGGTTAGTTCAGGTTAGTTCAGGTTAGTTCAGGTTAGTTCAGGTTAGTTCAGGTTAGTTCAGGTTAGTTCAGGTTAGTTCAGGTTAGTTCAGGTTAGTTCAGGTTAGTTCAGGTTAGTTCAGGTTAGTTCAGGTTAGTTCAGGTTAGTTCAGGTTAGTTCAGGTTAGTTCAGGTTAGTTCAGGTTAGTTCAGGTTAGTTCAGGTTAGTTCAGGTTAGTTCAGGTTAGTTCAGGTTAGTTCAGGTTAGTTCAGGTTAGTTCAGGTTAGTTCAGGTTAGTTCAGGTTAGTTCAGGTTAGTTCAGGTTAGTTCAGGTTAGTTCAGGTTAGTTCAGGTTTG